>OX457025.1:36428147-36938701 GCA_949752745.1 Protula sp. h YS-2021
CCTAATGCGTTCGTGTTTTATGGCCATGCGCTATCGAAGAAACGTGACAGCCCTAGCCCCTCCCGCTCCGCCTCCCCCCACAATTTATCACGCCTACCTGTTGATAGCCACCGCAAAGTCCATGCTGACGTCACCAGCAATGCGGTGCGACCACGCCAGCAGCAGCCTCATGACGTCATTGTGCACCGTGTACGACGTCACGCCCATCTCCTGCTTCGGCGCCGTGGTGTCATCACGCGACGCCATCACTGTGACGTCATCAGCGGACTCGCCTGTCTCTTGCTTCTTCCTTCCCGCTCCAGCCGCCGCCGATAAGTGCACATTCGGTGGAGGGCGGTCCGCGACACACAAACGGTGGCAGTAGAGCTCCACGGCCGGCTTGAGGTCCCTCTCTTTGAGTGGCAGCTCAAACAGCTTGGCCGTGGCGTCGAACAGCAGCTGCCTGTCGTACGCGGTGCTGTATGCCTGTACCCAACAACAACATCGACGCACACACACACACACTTTTATTATGTGAAGTCATTTCTAAATTTGGTGACGCCATTCTTCTACCTTCCTGCCACGTCTTCTGCCTTTCCGTGATGTCACGTCTTTTACCTTTCTGTGACGTCACAATTTCTACCTTTAAGTGGCCTCACATTATTCTCACTGCCAGTTTCCGATACACATTAGCGTACGACATTGAACTTTACATATGAACAAGCCGCACAGCATCTGTAATTGATCATAGTCAATAATCTATCACTTGGATCCATTTGCTTCTGAGAGGTAGCAATACGCAACCGTCCTTACCAGATTGATGAGCTTCTGCCTGTGTTGGTCCAGATAACATCGCGGAGCCAGTAATAAGTCAACCACAACGTCCAGTAGAATCTGTCCGCAGTCCGCACTCAGCATGGCTCCCGCCAGTAGCTTCTCCAGCACCTACAAACACATCACACAGTAGAATCTGTGCATAATCCTCGCTCAGCGCAGCTACCGCGACGAACTTCTCCAATGTCCACAATACAACTCACAGTAAAATTTGTGCATACTCAATATTCACGCCAGTGAAAAGTTTCATCATTATCTTCAACACACCGCAGAATCTGCGTCCATCACACAGTCCAAGCCCACTGGGCGCTATCGATCTTAAAAGGTCGGGTAGCACTACACTTTTTAACCGTCTTCAGAGTGTGCTCCAATTATAATACCATGGACAAACGGAAACGCAAGCAAGCAAGCAAAGTGACAGGTACCTGGGCCACGTGCCCGCACGGCTGGATGAGCATTCCCTCCCGGTACGTGATGAGCACACGCAGCAGCTGCAGCAGCCCCGACACGTGCGACAGCTGGATCCAGTTCGTCGGGTCCGCCTGGAGACCTTCGTGCACTGCGGTTATGCAGTCCTGTAACAATTCGGTCATACAGAAGACATTACAGGAACCTAAAATGAGACACGCCGGAACAGAAACCTAAAATGAGACATGCCAGCACAGGAACCTAAAATGAGGCATGCAAGGACAGGAACCTAAAATGAGGCATGCCAGGACAGGAACCTAAAATGAGGCATGCCGGGACAGGAACCTAAAATGAGGCATGCCAGGACAGGAACCTAAATGAGGCATGCCAGGACAGGAACCTAAAATGAGGCATGCCAGGACAGGAACCTAAAATGAGGCATGCCGGGACAGGAACCTAAAATGAGGCACTTGACAACGGGTACCTGCCAACAGGCACACTGAGGCAGGAACCTAGCATGAGGCATAACGGGACGCACAAGCAGTGCTCTCCGTCCCTATGTTTCGCTAGGTGGAGAAGACACTATACCATAAAGTACCTCAACACCGCGAGACACTTGAGGACTGGTACATATAATGCAGCACGCGTGTATCTACCATGAACAACTTCAGCACGGGTACTTGTGACGAGGCACCTAAGCATGGGTACTCACCATGAGACAGGCCAGCACGGGTCGGCAGTGCTCTGCGTCCGTATGCTTGGCTAGGTGTAAGAAGAGCTCGGCCAGGCACGCCACGACTGGCTCGTGCATCAGGCCCGTCTCGCCCAGCTTGTCCAGCAGCTGCCGCAGCACCTGCAACAACGCCAGCAGATGGCTCACCACACCACGATCACACACTGCACCACGATCACACACGACAACTGTGTCACTGCACACGATCACACACGATATCTTTGTCACTGCACCACGATCATACACGATATCTGTGTCACTCCACCACGATCATACACGACAGCTGTTCACTGCACCACGATCATACACGACAGCTGTTCACTGCACACGATCAACACGATCAACACGACATCTACGTCACTGCACCACGATCATACGCGACCTGTGTCACTACACCCACACAGTATATACGATACGTCTCCTATTTCTATCTTCATACATACATAAATAACGAAGCACCTGGATTCAACATCCCACACTCAAACTAAAAATAAGTTTAAAACAGAAGCTTAACACGCACTTGAGCACTTAAATGTGCCCTGAAGCTGGTGTGTGCCACTACACCCACACAGCATCGAGTGTTGTGTGCCACTACACTCACACAGCATCGAGTGTTGTGTGCCACTACACCGACACAGCATCGAGTGTTGTGTGCCACTACACCGACACAGCATCGAGTGTTGTGTGCCACTACACCGACACAGCATCGAGTGTTGTGTGCCACTACACCCACACAGCATCGAGTGTTGTGTGCCACTACACCCACACAGCATCGAGTGTTGTGTGCCACTACACCCACACAGCATCGAGTGTTGTGTACCACTACACCGACACAGCATCGAGTGTTGTGTGCCACTACACCCACACAGCATCGAGTGTTGTGTGCCACTACACCCACACAGCATCGAGTGTTGTGTGCCACTACACTCACACAGCATCGAGTGTTGTGTGCCACTACAACCCACACAGCATCGAGTGTTGTGTGCCACTACACCCACACAGCATCGAGTGTTGTGTGCCACTACACCGACACAGCATCGAGTGTTGTGTGCCACTACACCCACACAGCATCGAGTGTTGTGTGCCACTACACCCACACAGCATCGAGTGTTGTGTGCCACTACACTCACACAGCATCGAGTGTTGTGTGCCACTACACCCACACAGCATCGAGTGTTGTGTGCCACTACACCCACACAGCATCGAGTGTTTTGTGCCACTACACCGACACAGCATCGAGTGTTGTGTGCCACTACACTCACACAGCATCGAGTGTTGTGTGCCACTACACCCACACAGCATCGAGTGTTGTGTGCCACTACACCCACACAGCATCGAATGTTGTTGCCACTACACCCACACAGCATCGAAAGCTCCCTTGAGTGTTAGATCATGTGTATGGGCGGCGGGAGGCAATGGTCTGGGTCGGTCTTCTTGCGTCATCAGACTGAGCCTGAGTTTAAACCACGTTACTGAATATGGTTGGACACCGTGCACTTACTAAGCCACCCCCTTCCCCTGCTAACCCAAACCTCTGACAGCATACGGCTACACACCGTTGGCGCGGAGCTGTGAAACTGTTTCTTCACGCCCTTGAGCATCTGGAAGAGCAAAACTCCAAGGCCCGGGGCTTCCTGAGAAAAAAGCAAACAATAAACAAAACCACATGCAGTACATCAAAACACTTTTACTGACTAAACATGGGCGCCACTGACCGAAGGCCTGAACAAAGCAATAAATCCGTCAACCATCACCTTATTTACAGCCATCATGTGTTATTTAGAACAACACAGACCCGCTGGAATCTGGCAGGCACTACCCACAGGTCTTTCTTTGCGCTGTTTGTTATAATTGCTGATCAACAGTAACTTACACATCCCCTTTCAACCCTCTAGAAACTGTCCTCCCACATCTCACAGGATTTGCTTTAAGGTGCGGGGGTGCCCAGTGTGGAGGCACGGGAGGAGGGGTGTGTGTTAGTTTTGTCGAAAAAAAAAAACCTTAAACACTTGCCCAGTGGGGGCGGGGTATTATTGGCGGTTCGGGGGAGGGAGAGTTCGGAGGTGCGGTACTGCCCTAGGGGCTGTCGGACAGGCGCCGAGAGAGGTAGGTGAAGAGCTGCCCCTAGTCCTTGACCTTGCGAATAGCAGTGTTTGTGCGGCGCGAGGGGGGGGGGGGGGGGGGGGGGTCGGAGGCGGCGCGGACTGGTTGGGGGAGGGGCTAGGCACTGACCTTGGGGTTTTCGCCAAGCGCTGGAAGAGGTAGGTGAAGAGCTGCCCCTTGTCCTTGACCTTGCGCATGAGAAAGCTGAAGCTGTCGGCGGCGAACGCCTGGATGTACGGCCGGTAGAAGCCGCTCAGCAGCGGCGAGAACAGTCTGCGAGACGACACGAGACCATGACGTCACTTCCGATACTCATTACGCACATATTTACTGGTGTTGTTTTTAAACTGGGCGCAAACAAATACATTCCAAAGTGAAATTCTTTAGCTGTGAACTGTCGTCAGATCTCAGTTAACGTCTACCGACAACAGGCTTGCCAATCATCTATGTATTCATTTCATTAAGGAGTGGCCTAAATCAGGCTTTGAAAGCGCCCGGTTTACAAATGACGGCAGGACAAACGATTCATACGTCACTTCTAATTGGATGCGAAGTACAGTTCATAGAATTCTATTCACGACAGCGACGGAGAGATATGTAAAAGAGTTCCGAGCACTGTCTACGGTGCAATGTGTACGAAAAATGCCCAGTACAATAAGGTGTACTATTTGGGAAGTGCAGGGGGAGCGGGGGTGCACTCACGTGTAGACATTCTCCATGTCGGGGTGAGGGGGATACAGGTGCATTTACGTGTAGTCGTTCTCCACGTCGAGTGGGAAAGGGTGCAGGTATATCCACGTGTGGGCGTTTTTCATAGCGGAGGGGGGATGTCAGGTGCATTCACGTGCAGACGTTCTCCATGTCGGTTGTGGAGGGGGAAGGCAGGGGCACTCACATGTGGGCGTTTTCCATGTCGACGGGGGTGGGTGGGGAAGGACACGTGTACTCATGTGTAGTCGTTCTCTATGTCGGAGGGGTGAAGAGGAAGGGGCAGGCAGGTGCACTTACGTGCAGGCGTTCTCCATGTCGGGGGTGGAGGGGGGGTCGGGCACAGTTTCACTTACGTGTAGACGTTCTCTGTATCGGGGTTGACAGGATGGAGGGGGGGAGGCAGGTGCACTCACGTGTAGACGTTCTCCATGTCGGAGGGATGGAGGGGATGAGCGGAGGCAGGTGCACTCACGTGTAGGCGTTCTCCATGTCGGAGGGATGGAGGGGAAGGGAGGGAGGCAGGTGCACTTACGTGTAGACGTTCTCCATGTCGGTCACCATACGGCGCCACAGGAACTTGAAGATGTGCGCCAGACAAGTGAAGGCGCTCTCCAGCAGCGGCACGTCGTGGTGCAATTTGTTGAGTAGCGCCGCGATGAGGCGCAGGAAGCGCTCAAAGTACGGGTAGAAGTCTGCCTGCAGGTCACGCGCCAGCTGCACCACCAGGCTGAAACACGGGGAACACATTAGACACGGGCTGCTTGCTCACCACGCTGAAACATGGGGAACACATTTGACGCAGGCTGCCCGAGTCATCAGACTGAAATACGGGGAACCCATTACACTCGGCCTGCCTGCGTTACCAGGCGTAAACACGGGGGACACATTAATGATGGACACATCAGTCCGGGCCTGCCGGTACCAGATGGCTGAAAGACACGCCACATTTTAGACACAGGCCGCCTGCGTCGCCAGGTTCAAACACGGGGCACAAACTAGTTACCAGCTGACTGCGCCATCAGACTGACTGGCAGGAGCTCACTGGGGAAATAAAACATCAAGCAACACAATCAAAAATGCAGAGTAGCAGATGTCAATAACAAGTTAGCATAAGACAGTTAATGCGTTTCCATTAACTTTCTTTAAAACAGGATGCAGCTTATTTTGGAATTGGTCGCCAAGCTTGTCTGTCCCTTGCCGTCTACTTAATCCTAATCTTTACCAGCAGCGACAAAGGCGATACACAGAAAAAAAGTCAACGCAAAGCACAGACCCCAAATGAAATTGAAAATCCAAGATGGCGGCCATTGTGACCTTTAGATTGGTGCAGCCGGCGATGAATGGACGTGCGGACAACATACAAACTTTCCCTCCTCTTCCGGGTTGGGGGCTAAAAATAAATGAGATGAGATACTCACTCGAGGAGCGGGGTCAAAGCCATGCTGCCATCGACCTGTAAGTGCTTCTCCAGCGCCTCCACCACTTCCTCCTGCAATACACAGACGACGCAATGACGTCACGGCTCGCAACGTCACGTGACGTTGCGCATGACAGCCTTCAACACTGAGGCAGCTGTAAAACTCTAGTCAAAACAGTCTACAGCCGGGTTTTTTTCGCACGCTGACGCGGAATGGGAAACTGAATAAAAATATACCCATACCCCTCACACAAGACTCTCCCACCCCCCCCCCCCCCCCCCTCAAAAAAAAAAAAAAGAACTGGTTGACCCTGTGGAAAGGTTAAAACACAGTGATACCGGTCGGCAATTCTGAATTCCAGCACTTTAACGGCGAACTCATTCCTGTAACACAAGTCGGTGTTATGGCGCACACTGAGTCCATCGCCAACCAACGCCAGCCGGATTCAAACCCACGACCTTGGACTTATCGGTCTTACGCTCCGCCATAAGCTACCACTTCCACTTTGCATATGACAAGCTGCTTAAATGCAAGCAGAACACGCAGCTTCTTCTTTTTTATTTACTTCTTCTTAATGTACCGATCTGTTGATAGTTACACACCGCCTTCCCATAAAATGACCAGAAGCACTGGGTTACCTTATTGTGCAGAAGTTGAACAAAACTGCCCACTTCTCCACGAATGTCGTTCCGAAACGCAACTGCAAAACAAGTAAATAAATAAAAACTATTATTAACGTCTTGCCTTTCACATTTCATACTTACTCGCCAAATCCTCATTTTAGTGCGTTAATAATGCAACCGCCACATCAACAGCAGGAAGCGTTGTTTAAAGTGAAAAGAATCGCTACACTTTGACCAAAGAATCAACAAAGAATACACAAACCAAAGTGTAAGGTGAGATTCAGCTCGGTCCATCTTGCAAGTGCCTCGCCAAAGAATGTGTCTTCATCCTGAAACACCAATGCAGTATGCAAATATATTCAACCACACGTCATACAACCACATGTCACATAACCACACGTCATCCTGAAACACCAATACAGTTTTACAGGAGTGAATCGAAAAACCTCTGTCGCCAATTTCGTCTAACAAACAACGATGTTGTGAAAAAAAAAACATTTTGAAAAACCGGGTCGTATAACCACATCTTAAACGGCCTCGTTATGCAATTATATCCCACCACACGTCATACAACCACACATAAACACGTATCATACACACGTATTCACGAATATTAAATACGCAGTTAACTGTACAGGAGAAGTTAACGAAATTCGTTAACTGTACAATTAACTTCTGTGAATACATTCCCGGGGAGTCTAGCCTGGTACCACAGCATGGCAGTGTTGCCATGTGGTGTAGCATGGGTGTGTAGCCTGGGAGTGCAGCATGGGCGTGTAGCTTGGGGTGTAACCGCGAACATTGACGGGACTAACCTGTGGTGTTGCCGCGAACTTGCCCAGTTTTCTCACCACATCAATGTTGATGTCGGCTAGTCTCTCGTGAAATGTACGGAACTGAAAATGATATATGTATAATCAATAGTATGCTACTCCATCCTTATTTTAAAGGATGTCCTTAAAATTTGACAATGACGGAATTGCAATTGCAATTGACTCGAGATATAATAAAAAATAACAAACGACACCCTTAAAACAAAAGAGATACAGCAGCTTATCAGTCCTGTTCATATGACAGGAGAAAACACGCGCAGATACTGAACTAGCCTGTTGATAGACAACTGTTTATTCAAAGTTCTGTTTGAAAGTGATATACTGCACTTCAGGGCTGGTATGATTTAAATCAGTTGATTTGAATAATTTAAGTCGATTGATTTCAATCATGATTTCAAATCAACGCAAAAAATCACAATTTTTGATTTTTTAAAATATTTCTTTAATCGTTTGACATTAAGCCTGTGTATGCAGTAAAGGCACTCAGCACTCGTTTGCAACCCCGTTTGTTTAAACACGGCATTTCATATCGTATGCTTATCTGCACATTAGCTTCGCAGGCGTGGGAAGTGGGGTCGGGGGGGGGGGGGCAAATTTTGGCGTATTGCCAAAAAAATTATAAAAAGTAAGTTTTCAAGAGAAGCCTACCTAGAGAACATTCGTGCAAAGGAGAAGAGGCATTTTAAGTAAAAGTTTACATACGTTCATACATAAATACAGACGACGGATACCCCCTATTGATGTTATAAGTCCAGCCCGACGAAGTCGGCTAGTCTAAAAATGTGGGGTTTTTTTTAACTTTTTTGTCATATTTTGTGCAAGAAATGGACAGTATTGAGAAAAATAAATAGGGAAAAAAATTAATTAGCAGTTAAAAACAGGTTTTAATAGGTTTACTAGTTCATTTTTGCAAAAAATAGGTCCATTTTGAAACCAGCCATCGTCGAAGGCGCAGCCCCCAACCGGACACAACAAGTCGCCATTTTGGCAATTTCTGACCAGTTTGAAAAATAATACGACGTTGCATAACTTCAATATATATATATATATATATATATATATATATATATATATATATATATATATATATATATATATATATATATATATATATATATATATATACTGTGTAAAGTAGCATATGCGTAGGATAAAGTTTCGGAGAACTCGCAGCACCTAAGTCTTACATTGCAGTTATCTAAAATAATCACAATGTTTGACAAGTCGCCATTTCGGCAATTTTTGGCCGATTTGAAAAATAACACAACGTTGCACAACTTCAATATATATATTTTCACTGTACAAGGTTGCAAATGCCTAGGGTACATAGTTTCGGAGAACTTGCGTGGAAAGCACCTAAGTCTTACATTACAGTGATCTAAAAAATCACAATGTTTGACAAGTCGCCATTTTGGCAAGTTTTGGCCGATTTGGAAAATAACACGACTTTGCACATCTTCCATGTATATTTTCACTGTGCAAGGTTGTATTTGCCTAGGATGAATAGTTTCGGAGAACTCGTGTGGAAAGCACCTATGTCTTACATTGCAGTTATCTAAAAAAAAATCACAATGTTTGACAAGTCGCCATTTTAGCAATTTGTGGCTGATTTAAAAAATAACACGACATTGCACAACTTCAATGTATATATTTTCACTGTACAAGGTTGCATATGCCTAGGGTAAATACTTTCCGAGAACTGGCGTGGAAACCACCTAAGTCTTGCATTACAGTTCTCGAAAAAAATCACAATGTTTGACAAGTCGCCATTTTGGCAATTTGTGGCCGACTGAAAAAATAACACAACGTTGCACAACTTCAATATATATATTTTCACTGTGCCAGGTTGCATATGCCTAGGGTAAATAGCTTCGGAGAGCTTGCGGGAAACAAAACAGCATCCAAAGTGTGACACACGGACAGACGGACGGACAGAGGGCAATCCTATAGACCACACCCTCCCCCCCCCCCGGCTCGCCCGGCTGGGGTCTAAAAATAGGCTTAATAGGTTTTAATAGATTTAATAGGTTCCGCTGGAATGCCTGAATGAGGCACGTCGCGTTCACATACCTCGAACATACATAGCAACAGTCAACCTGAACCGCACATCGTATCTGGGCAAATTATAGACTGGTCTATTAGCTGTAGAAAATTATCTTGGCCTATAACAAGGATGCCATAGTGAATTCTGCAGTTCTTCTCAGTTTCATGGTTCTCTAGATCCGAACTGGTTAAATGAATGAAAAAGAAGTTTCTTTTGTCGAGTATCGCAAAATAAGGACTATCCGCGTCGAAATGGCTGCTAAATTTGCATGAAGTACACTTAATGGAATCAAAATATAACATTTTGTATACACTAATGTTATGGCTTGTTTTCATACGTATTAAAACATGCGCGAAAAGCTGCGCAGAGTTAGACTTGTCTTAAAAATGCTGTCCCAAAAAAGAACAAAATACTAACAAGAAAATATTTCGGAAATACACATGGCCCCAACCCATTCGCAGACAGAATCGCCTAGAAAACATTAACAAGTCCTAATTTTTTTATCAATATTTGGCCGATTTCAGCATTAATACGAAAAGGTACATCTGCAATATATATATATATATATATATATATATATATATATATATATATATATATATATATATATATATATTTCAACTGTATGGGGCTTCAGAAGAATGTCCTTTGTAGATTTAGAGACCTGACTCGGAAAAAACTCAACTTGTATGCTAAGTGAATGCATATATTTTATCAATTTCTAACAACTCATATTTTGTTCCATTTTTGGCCGATTTCAACAATGATATGAAAAGGCACATCTGCAATATATATATTTCCACTATGCAAAACAACAAAAGCATGTGCCTTTATAGCTTTGGAGAAATTTCGCGGACAAAACTCCATCTATATACTAAGTGAACGCATAAATTTTGTCCAGTTTTAACAAGTCCTACTTTGGTCAATTTTTGGCCGATTTCAACAATACTATGAAAAGGCACATCTGCAATATATATATTTCCACTATGCAAGCTAACAAAAGCACGTGCCTGATAGCTTTCGAGAACTGTCGCGGAAAAAATTCAATCTCTACACAAGTGAACGCATAAATTTTGTCCAGTTTTGACGAGTCCTAATTTGATCAATTTTTGGCCGATTTCAACAATAATACGAAAAGACACATCTGCAATATATACATTTCCACTATGCAAGGTAACAAAAGCATGTGCCCAATAGCTTTCGGGAACTGTCGCGGACAAAACTCCATCGATATAATAAGTGAACGCATAAATTTTGTCCAGTTTTAACAAGTCCTACTTTAGTCAATTTTTGGCCGATTCCAACAATAATACGAAAAGGCACATCTGCAATATATATATTTCCACTATGCAAGGTAACAAAAGCATGTGCCCAATAGCTTTCGGGAGCTGTCGCGGACAAAACTCCATCGATATGCTAAGTGAACGCATAAATTTTGTCCAGTTTTAACAAGTCTAACTTTAGTCAATTTTTGGCCGATTCCAAAAATAATACGAAAAGGTACATCTGCAATATATACATTTCCACTATGGAAGGCAACAAAAGCATGTGCCTAATAGCTTTCGAGAACTGTTGCGGACAAAACTCAATCTCTATACTAAGTGAACGCATAAATTTTGTTCAGCTTAACAAGTCCTAATTTGATCAATTTTTGGCTGATTTCAAAAATAATACGAAAAGGCACATCTGCAATATATATATTTCCACTATGCAAGGTAACAAAAGCATGTGCCTAATAGCTTTCGAGAACTGTCGCGGACAAAACTCAATCTCTATACTAAGTGAACGCATAAATTTTGTTCAGTTTAACAAGTCCTAATTTGATCAATTTTTGGCTGATTTCAAAAATAATACGAAAAGGCACATCTGCAATACAACAGCCGGTGCCTAATAGCTTTCGAGAACTGTCGCGGACAAAACTCAATCTCTATACTAAGTGAACGCATAAATTTTGTTCAGCTTAACAAGTCCTAATTTGATCAATTTTTGGCTGATTTCAAAAATAATACGAAAAGGCACATCTGCAATACAACAGCCGGTGCCTAATAGCTTTCGAGAACTGTTGCGGACAAAACTCAATCTCTATACTAAGTGAACGCATAAATTTTGTTCAGCTTAACAAGTCCTAATTTGATCAATTTTTGGCTGATTTCAAAAATAATACGAAAAGGCACATCTGCAATATATATATTTCCACTATGCAAGGTAACAAAAGCACGTGCCTGATAGCTTTCGAGAACTGTCGCGGAAAAAATTCAATCTCTACACAAGTGAACGCATAAATTTTGTCCAGTTTTGACAAGTCCTAATTTGATCAATTTTTGGCCGATTTCAACAATAATACGAAAAGACACATCTGCAATATATACATTTCCACTATGCAAGGTAACAAAAGCATGTGCCCAATAGCTTTCGGGAACTGTCGCGGACAAAACTCCATCGATATAATAAGTGAACGCATAAATTTTGTCCAGTTTTAACAAGTCCTACTTTAGTCAATTTTTGGCCGATTCCAACAATAATACGAAAAGGCACATCTGCAATATATATATTTCCACTATGCAAGGTAACAAAAGCATGTGCCCAATAGCTTTCGGGAGCTGTCGCGGACGAAACTCCATCGATATGCTAAGTGAACGCATAAATTTTGTACAGTTTTAACAAGTCTAACTTTAGTCAATTTTTGGCCGATTCCAAAAATAATACGAAAAGGTACATCTGCAATATATACATTTCCACTATGGAAGGCAACAAAAGCATGTGCCTAATAGCTTTCGAGAACTGTTGCGGACAAAACTCAATCTCTATACTAAGTGAACGCATAAATTTTGTTCAGCTTAACAAGTCCTAATTTGATCAATTTTTGGCTGATTTCAAAAATAATACGAAAAGGCACATCTGCAATATATATATTTCCACTATGCAAGGTAACAAAAGCATGTGCCTAATAGCTTTCGAGAACTGTCGCGGACAAAACTCAATCTCTATACTAAGTGAACGCATAAATTTTGTTCAGTTTAACAAGTCTTAATTTGATCAATTTTTGGCTGATTTCAAAAATAATACGAAAAGGCACATCTGCAATACAACAGCCGGTGCCTAATAGCTTTCGAGAACTGTCGCGGACAAAACTCAATCTCTATACTAAGTGAACGCATAAATTTTGTTCAGTTTAACAAGTCCTAATTTGATCAATTTTTGGCTGATTTCAACAATAATACGAAAAGGCACATCTACAATATATATATTTATCACTGTGCAAGGTAACAAAAGCATGTGCCTAATAGCTTTCGAGAACTGTCGCGGACAAAACTCAATCTCTATACTAAGTGAACGCATAAATTTTGCCCAGTTTTAACAAGTCCTAATTTGGTCAATTTTTGGTAGATTTCAACAATAATACAAAAAATCACATCTGCAATATATATATTTCCACTACGCAAGGTAACCACAGCCGGTGCCTAATAGCTTTCGAGAACTGTCGCGGACAAAACTCTATCTCTATACTAAGTTAACGCATAAATTTAACAAGTCCTAATTTGGTCATTTTTTTGTCGATTTCAACAATAATATGAAAAGGCACATCTGTAATATACATATTTTCACTGTGCAGGGTAACAAAATCATACACCATATCGTTGTGGAGAACAGGCGCGGACAAACTCTACAAAACAGATGTTGACGGACAGAAGGTAACTCATTAGGCCCCTCCCCTTTCAGGGGCCCCTCCCCTGTCTTAAGACATTCAGAATCCCCCCCCCCCCCAAAAAAAAAAACCATAAACAATGGTCTCAGGATATCTTAACAGGGCTGGTATGAAATATTTCGAATGAAATATTTCTTGAAATATTTCATGAAATGTTTCACTGTAAAAATTTCAAAAATTTCACATCTTTGAAATTTTTAAATAAGAAATAAGTTGGACATCAAGAATACCAAATACTGACGGATACCTATCCACGGACATTCGTCCTAAGTTGTCAGTTAACACACTGCGTTGGCATAACTCGACCAGTAAGCAATGCAGGCACAGAAATCCTGCGCGGTCTATGACTTTTGAGTAACAAAGCTAGCAGTTGCTGGCCTATAGCATCCTTGACACATCTCCTCCGGGTATCTGAGAGGTTGGAAGAGAGGCGGGAGGGTTTATAGTAACTGCTGAAAGGGTGCTCACTGTTAACGGTACAGGGGAAAGAGTTCGGATATGTACACAATAGGTCAAAAATATAGCAGACAATATGTTAGAAAACAAAAAGGAGCAACTCACTCCCAAGTTCGCTTCAAGTTCAGCACTGTTTGAATAGTCACACTTAATTCTGCAATTAAGCAGTGTTTCCCATTTAAACGATAAAAAACTTTGCCTTTATCCGGTTTTACGATAAAGCGGTATGCAATTATCCGGTTAAAAATACATAATTTTACGCAATTAACCGAGTTATGCGTTTAACCGGTATGCGATTCTGTCATTTTATCTGTCTATGCAATTTTGACGGTGGTATTTGTTAAATAAAACAAAATGATATTACGCATAGCCTGGAAATGTGTGTTTTTTCTAATGTGCTTTGAAAGATTTCAAACATTTCAATATTTCTGAAATATTTCAAAAACTTCAAATTCCATGAAATTTTTAAAAATTTCGAAATTTTTATCAGCCCTGTATCTTTAAGTTAAAAAAACCCTATTTATCTACTGTGGCCAGTTTTATATCCTCGTACGCGGAAAGCCCCTGTGTTTCTTTCGCAGAACATCTGTCATAAATAAAGTTCAATGTAAACAGCCTGCGCAGTGGCAATTAGAGGGATTTGTTTGCAAAATATGTCAAGCGAAAGAAACACAAAATTATTCGTTTTATCGCTCGCTTTTCATTCTACCGAATTTTTGTTTCTATTAGAGAAGTAAAGAGACGCATGTTCAAAAGAATATGTTCTGATCTAATAAGACACATTTTTCTTTACCAGCAACCTACGACCGTCCGCCACTTTTCAGTGGCTTTTCAATGATTACTTTTTTGTTTTCGGTGTGTTGGAGTTCCCCTGTGGAATGTCGAAAGTGTAGAATTTTATACATGTTTCCAGAGAATTATAAAGCAAACTGAAGTGTTTGTGTTTAGTTACAGGGAAATTTTTCCGGGCAAAATATTTTTGGACAACTTTAATCCGCCATATTATTTTGTCATCCCGAAATCCAAGAATTTTGCGAATTAATTTATCAGATAACTACATAAACAACTAATATTAAAAGAAAAAGTATACCAAAATGCCGAACATGAACTTGTTTAGGTAGTTCTACCATTTAAAGGGGTATTGGCGAGACAAAAATGACATTTTTAGTACAAATGTTGTTTTCCGGGATGGCGAACGTGTATTAACACTGGCGAAAGGCATAGGTTACTGGTATATTTCATAGTAAATGTAAAGTAACAAAGCGTGTTACTTGTGTTTTTAGCGAAAATTTCTTCGAAACAATCAACCGAAAGTAATATGTAATGCAAAATACATGTATAAAAGGCGATTATCATTATTCCAATACCGTATTGTTATATGTATAATGTCAGTTAATATGTGAAGTGAGCGGCTGGTATGTCCATTAAAAGAAGATAAAATAAAAAACATATACTTTAAAAGTGTATGATTATGAAAAATCATCAAGCTGAAGGTCAAGCCTCAACTTCCTGCAAAGTATTGTTAAAAATGTCAAACAAAACCGGAAACACGTTAAAAGCACGTTTGATTTTGACATATGCGACAAAAGAATAAGTATGTCAGTGAAACTGACTAAGTTCCCCGCTGGCGTGCAATTCCAGGATTTCAACAGAAAAGTTTAAAAAACAAGCAGCCACTGTAGAAACCAATACGGTGAAATTTTAACGGTCTTTCCAGTTTTTAAAGAAAATCTCAAAATAATCCCTTGTTGCACAGATCCACTAAATAATCTTTCTATGTGCAAGAGAACAATTGATTCGTTTCAATAGTTACGGAGATATGGCGCCGACAAACACCCATTGAATAGGTCAATTGTGTTGAATTTTCAAAGTTTTCCCATTTTCCCTATGTTTGCGAAAATCTCAAAATAACCCCTTGTTGCACAGCTCCACCACAGAGTCTTTGCTAGCTCCAAGAAGCCGTCCGCTACTGAGGTTCGGCGGAGGGCTTCAAATCCTTGCTATATAACTATGTGCAAGTCAAATACGCTCGCTTTGAGGCACCCCTGTGTCGACATTGCAGTATATTAAGATACATACCCAGATTTATGAAGTGTTATGGAGTGCAATCAAAGAAAATGTGTTGTTGAAAACTGTACATATCTTGATATTTTCATAAAAGAACAAGTTCTAGCAATAAGCACAAATTCCCACAGACAGAGATTTTTTGTTTTCCCCTGATGTGCATGCGTGAATTTATGCGGCAACAATAAGGTGTTGTTATAAAACAGATGGTCAGCTATTTTACAACTACGGTCGAATGGTATGCTCGGCAGAACAAACCCGGAAGATAAACCAAACATTTGACAGCTGGCCGATGCCTGTTTTTTTTTCACCTTTTATGCATGATTTTAAGAAACACAAGGCATGAAAAATGTGGCCTTGGGTGCACAAAGGGTACATACTGCATGAACTATATATATATATGTCAACATAATATGGATTACTGTGCCGACAAAGTGCCTCAGAGTAACCCAAATTGACCCCTATGAGCAATACAATGTAACGCATTGTAACTCTCACAAAGAAATATACAAAGTATAAATAATGAACAGCTGGATTTGAGCTAAGCCTTTGCATGTGTAAAAGAACAATTAAATCGCTTCAGTGGTTATGGAGATGTAGCGCCGGGAAAAAACTGTCGACGGACCGATCCGAATCCTCTAGTGTCCGCTTCGTTATCAGCGGGGGCGGTGGACTAATGACAAGTCAATTGGTTGGTGTAAAAGTCTAGTTTGTTTACTTTTTTGGCTGCCATTTTGGTGAACTACAAGTGTTTTTTCTCTCTTTGCAAGACCAAGTATAAATTCAGTTTACTCCATTGATATCTGGAATTTGTTTTTATTTGAACAATCTGGAGTATGATTAAAGCCATCGCTTTAATGGAAAAGTTCTTGGAAAGGGTGACAAGCTTTCAATCTTGAGTTACAGCAGTTTAAATTTGGTCTTGCAAAGAGAGAAAAAACACTTGTAGTTCACCAAAATGGCCGTCAAATAAGTAAACAAACTCACGTTTTCGTCACAGATTTTTCAACCAATGACTTGTAAGACTTGACAAATCTGTCATGAAAGAAACACATGGAGCTACTCAAGTCTTTGCTAGCTCAAGGAGTAGTTCCAAGAAGCGATGCCCTAAAAATTTTCCAGAGAGATATACGATGCTATACAAGTCAGAGCTGACTCGGAGCTACTCAGAGATATTTCATGATATCACTTTATTATCGCCCAGCAAAAATGTGACACAAGGCATTAAAAGTGATAACGCCCAAATCATTACAGTACATGCACATTTATGATAACTTACGCGAAAAGTGTTCGTAGCGCGGTGATGTTTTGACGACCCTGACATAACTGCATTTTTTTCTTTGCACTGCACACATGTGTTTACTTTTGGACATGTATATTTGCACTGTAGTGGTGTAAATATGAGATAGAACTTAATTTTTTAATTCACACCAGTCCTGTTTGTTATGATGTTCAGCGAATAGCCTGTGCATGGTGACAAGAACTTTTTGATTCTATGGGAAAATAGTTTTATCCCACGGGAAGTGCCAAACGATCTAGGAGTGTACACGATGGAGAACATTTGGTGTTACATTGCGCGAACATGGTACGGTCCGTGAAAATGCATTCTATGAAAATTCTGTACTGCCAAAAGTGGTCATTTTATTAAATGTGAATATTTGAAAATCAGTTTTATCACATCTAATGAAAGGATTATATTTCTTGCAATGTTGCAATTAACACTGAGCAAAAAGTCGGAGCAGACATTTGCCGTTTTGTGAATACATGAATGAGGCTGACCAACCTAATACGAACTCAGACCTGTTGATGTTACATACGGTAGCTGGGAACTGTATAAAGACCATCCGGGGTAGCATTTTGTTGTCAGATACGTCACAGATGCAGCAGCACTGAGTCAGAAAGGCGATAAGGCAGCCTCTCAATCCATAGCCTCTGTTCCCCGGAAAACAGCCAAGAAAGACATTCGAGCAACTGAAGACGCTTCTACAAGATCATCTGAGTCTGTCAACCAATGCGAATACCGTGTGACTATGTTTTCTAAAAATCAGTGTGCTAGATAGGTAAATTGACCAATTGTTATTTCAATCACAGGAGTACTTTTAAGATAAGCTCATTCGCGATACTATGAGTGAGCAATTGCTGAAACCACTGCTCTCAGAAAAGGAGTTGACATACAAAAAAGATAATAAGAATTCTATGACAAGGCAGACAGCTACAAACTCCAGCAGTCTTAAGATAAATAAGTCGGCTGCGAATATATGCTCCCCTTGCTAGAAGATGAATCAGAGCCCTGAAGATTCCAGATTTAACACGAAAAGACTCTAAAATTCAGTAAAAAGGGGACATTAACCGTTGCTACAGTCCAAGAACAGTAGTTGTAAAAGATTAATTCTGAGCCAGGAAGTGACGTCATGATGACATCATAGCCCGCGTAACCATGGTGACAAAGAGATGACCCCCCCCCCCTCCAGGCGGCAGACGGGTAAGACCTAGGACATACTATGTGTGAAACCCATTATGACGTCATAGGCGGCGTAGCCATGGTGATAAAGTGAGGACCTCCCCCCCCGGACATACTATGTACCAATCCCCCCCTAGGGCATACTATGTAACGATCCCCTGCCCACCCCAGGACATACTATGTACCGACCCCCCCTCCCCCCTCCCCCAGGAGAGCAAGATTAATGGCTTTTGAGGCTGATGAATCTGTTTACATCATGGTAAACATGGATGATGAAACCGAAGCAGCTGCAATAGCATATGCTTTAGAGGAAGCACTGGGCTTTCCTTCTCAGATCGCTCCAGCGAATGCTGACGTAATAATCACAGTGATGTGGAACGACCGTAAAGTGACGCTGACCACACAATGCTGCAAGTGTCGGGTGTGGTTGGAATATGCGGGACAGCATCATAATTGTTGCTGATGCACTAAAACTTCCAGGCCCTTTTAAGGGCCATCCTATATTATGAAATGAAGCAAAAACCTATCTGTGTATGTGTGTGTGTGTGTGTGTGTGTATGTGTGATGTTTGAGAATACATTTTATCACATTTCAGGTTTTTCAGGTCTAGTGAATGATGCGACGTGAAAAGTGTTAGTTGGCGGATGAATACCAGTTGGAAGATGAATACAATTTGGTGGATGAATACCATAGACAAGCTTCACCGATAGATGTCTCTGCTGTGCAGCTGTACAGCTGTGCAGCTGTAGGTGAAATGGGTGAGACATTCATATCCACAAGAGATAAATTCTGCTGAGTCAGCAATTTTAACAAGTTTGACAAGTTACACACCATATTTTGATTGCATGGAAGTGGTATAAAAGAATGAGTGAGACATGCATTTCGTCCATATCAAACAGTGATAAAATCTGCTGAGTCAGCAATTTTAACAAGTTTGGCAAGTTACACACCATTTTTGATAACATGTAAGTGGTATAAATGGTTGAGCAAGACATGTATTTAAAGCAGTGATAAATTCTGCTGAGTCAGCAATTTTGACAATTTTAACAAGGTTGGCAAGTTACACACCATTTTTTGATTACATCTAAGTAGCATAAAAGGAAGAGTGAGACGTGTATTTCACCCATATCAGTTCTAGCAGTTGACGAGGCAACAATAACGATGGCAGCAGTCTTCTGTCATGATTGCAATGTGACATTTTCATCTCTGGAATTGTTCGTGGCACATACATGAAAACCAGCCAAGTTGAAACGTGCTCGTGAAGAGCTTGATGAGAAGATTGAAGCAAAGAGACGAAAGACGGTACAAGATGGCATTGACAGACCTGATCGGTTTGAGGCTGAGGATGGATCGGATTTGCTACTTGAAATGCGACAACAAGAGAACCGGATCAAGGCACATTTGCTAGAGATGTTAAACCAAGGAATGCAATGGTATATTGTTGTGCATGCACGCTTCAAGAAACTGACGGCGAATGCTGAAGGTGTTATGGTAGAACAAGTGGATAATGCCTTTATTAGCAGTCAAACATATGCAGCATACAATCCAGCAGATATTGAGAAGGACTTGCCAGAAGACTATACAGAATTGTTTACCAAGTTTGATGAACATGAGCGACAAGGTTCTGGCTGGGTGTTGGATAACATACATTGAAGTACATAAGCTAGCAGCAGTTTTATTCGACTGCCGAAGAAAGTGAAGAATACAAAAGGTGTGTTAAACATTCAGAATGACGACAACAAGTGCTTCTTATGGTCCGTATTGGTTCATCTTCACCCTCACCATCAACACCCATATCGTGTGAATCATTACAAACCATTTGAGAAGGAATTAAAGGTAGAGGGCATGATATTTCCGACACCGATTACGGACATTCCAAAGTTTGAAAAGGAGAACGATG
Organism: Protula sp. h YS-2021; assembly: GCA_949752745.1. Lineage (NCBI taxonomy): Eukaryota > Metazoa > Annelida > Polychaeta > Sabellida > Serpulidae > Protula > Protula sp. h YS-2021. The sequence continues at coordinate 36,448,421 of OX457025.1, forward strand.
TATCCATTAACGTGTTTGGATATGAACAAGATGTAGTTGTTCCAATACAACTTAGTCGAAACACCAGTGCGAGAGAAATCAACCTAGTTTTGATTAGCAATGTCAAGAAAAGGCATTACTGCCTCATCAAGAATTTCAGCAGACTTATGGTCTATCGAGCAAAGCGTCAGAATGCAGCATTTTATTGTTTCAACTGTCTTCACGGGTTTATACGACAAGATCTTTTAGACAAGCATCGCGAAGTGTGTGGTAAGCATGGAGCGCAACGTTTATCATTCCCTAAGAAACTTTTCATCAAGTTCAAGAATGTAGCCAAACAACAGCGAGCGCCTTTGGTGATTTATGCGGACTTTGAATGTTTCACAAAAAAGCATGAAGAAGGAGACAAGTATCAGCATCATCGTCCAAACAGTTTCGCCTATGTAGTTGTTAGCCAGTATGACACACGTGCACCAGTCGTGTATCGAGGAAACAATGCTGTGAAAGTCTTTTTAGACCATATGGTGAATGAGCGTGATCGTATTGTGCATGGTTTACAACAGCCAAAGAAAATGGTGATGATTCGTGAAGACAAAGAGAATTTCAAGAACGCTGTCGATTGCTACATTTGCCATGAGCCTCTAGGAGCGGATCGTGTGAGAGATCATGACCATATCAATGGCAAATACCGCGGAGCTGCACATAGTGAATGCAACTTGCAATTCCGATTTAGAAAGGATCAGCAGGGGGATAAAAATTCTTTTATCATCCCTGTATTTTTCCACAATTTGCGAGGCTGTGACAGCCATTTGATCCTGGAAGAAATTGGAAGATTTAAAAATGAAACGATTACAGTCATTCCCAACACCATTGAGAAATATATTACATTCACCATGAGCAATCTAAAATTTACGGACAGTTATCAGTTTATGAGTACCTCTCTGCAGAAGTTGGTATCCAACCTTGCAACAGAAGGGAAAGATAACTTTTATAACATGACGTCTCACATTCACGATAGTGACCAACAAGATTTACTGTTGAGAAAGGGAGTGTACCCCAGGATTACGTAGATGAGCCATCCAAGGTTGCTGAAACACAATTACCGTCAAAGGACGAGTTTTACAGCCAGCTCAGTGAAGAAGATATTAGGGATGAGGATTATGCGCATGTGCAGAAGGTATGGGATACATTCAACTGTACTACTTTCGGTGAATACCATGACCTATACCTGAAATCAGATGTGTTACTACTGGCTGACGTGTTTGAAAACTTTCGTCAAGTATGTCTTCACACATATGAATTGGATCCTGCTCATTACTATACAGCGCCAGGACTGTCGTGGGATGGTATGTTAAAAGCTACAAAGGTGAAGTTTGAATTGATCAATGACATTGATATATACCAAATGGTTGAACAAGGTCTAAGTGGAGGAATATCCTTGATCACGCATAAGTATGCGAAAGCAAATAACCCCTATGTAGCAGATTATGATCCCACGAAACCAACCAACTACTTGGTGTACCTGGACGCAAACCATCTGTTTGGCTGGGCCATGTCACAAAGCATGCTAGAAAGCGGATTTATGTGGGTGAGCGAGCCAGAATCCCTCGACTTCATGGATGTGGATGAAGATGACGAGATTGGATACATTTTAGAAGTGGATTTAGAATACCCACAGGCCATTCATGATCGTCATAATCACTACCCAGTGGCCACAGAACGGAAAAGTATCAAAGTGGGAGAATTGTCAGAGCAGAGTCAGAAGCTACTTAAAGATCTGAACATGAAAGACAAACCTAGTGAAAAGCTCATTCCCAACTTGTGTGACAAGAAGAGATATATACTTCATTATAGAAATTTACAGCAATATGTCTCACTGGGATTGAAAGTCACTAAGGTGTACCGTGCCATCATGTTTGCACAGAGCAAATGGTTGGAGAAATACATCTCCTTGAACACGGAAAAGAGAAAATTGGCTAAGAACCCGTTTGAGAAAGACTTCTTCAAACTCATGAACAACTCTGTGTTTGGCAAAACCATGGAAAATGTGAGAAAGCGAATCAATTTTGAACTCGTTCACCAGGAAAAGCGGTTCAAGAAACTTGTAGCCATACCTTCTTTCCACAAATTTAGAATTTTCAACGAAGATTTGACCGCTGTACATCTACGCAAAGTGGATTTGCTTCTGGATAAACCCATTCAAGTCGGCTTCACCATTCTCGACCTCAGCAAAGTGCTCATGTTTCACTTCCATTACAACTTCATCATGGTCAAGTATCCCAATGCCAAGTTATTGTTCAGCGACACCAACAGTCTATGTTATGACATAGAAACGGACGATATCTACAAGGATATGCAGGAAGATGCTGACCTGTTCGACACAAGTGACTATCCGCCAGATCATTTTCTGCATTCCAACGTGAACAAAAAAGTGCTTGGGAAAATGAAGGATGAGACGGCAGGCATTCCCATTGAAGAGTTTGTTGGACTTCGACCGAAAATGTATAGTATGATGTATGGTGGGAAAGAAAAACGTACGGCCAAAGGCATCACTCGCGCGTGTCAAAGACGTATGAAACATAATCAGTAGAGACAGTTTGTTCAAGAAAACTCAAACCACTACAGGACGCATCATTCGAAGTCATGACCACCAGATTTTCTCGGAGAAGTTGAGGAAAGTGGCTCTCTCCCCCTATGATGACAAGCGATATGTGCTGAATGATGGCTATTCCACTTTGGCGCTTGGGCATTACAGCATAAAAGGGAGAGACTCTCCAACTTTAGAGCTAGTTGAGGTGTGAACACTGAAGCGTGAACATGAATCGTAAAAGATCTGCAACGGATATGGATACTCTTGCTGATACAGGCAAGGACTTTAAAGTGAAAAATCCTGACAATACCACTACCACCATCAAGAAATTAAAATTGGAGACGTGGGAGGGAATGCTTTCTCTAGGAAATGGAAAGTATATCAAGATTATGAAACAAAGTAATGAAGGAGTGGTGAACATTCGCAAATACCTCAGAGACGAGGGGGCGAGAAGAAACCGTCCTACGAAAAAGGGAATTTTACTGACAACACCTGAATGGAAAATGCTGAAGAGGCAAGTGAAAGAAGTGGATAAAAGGCTTCGAAGACAAGAAGAATAAAGTATTGTCATCATGAATGCACTCGTGTTCAACGGTGGTGCTTACCTCGCTGTGAATGATTTGAATGAAGTTATAGTAAGTTCTCGGATAATAACTTCTGCTTATCGGTTTAAACCTGAAGTGTGAAAAGACTTTAAAAACATACCGCTTCAACGTGGGTTTGAACGTAGACTTGAAAATAAAGTTGAAGTGTTAGTGGTTGGATATGATTCTGACATAGTGTAAGATTCTGGAGAAATCTTTTACAGGATTATCCAGAAGATTATGATGGAGTTGTGCCAGATACTCCATATTCAGATTTGATTGACTTTGATATGAAGAATTGGCGCGCAGTCTTACGATTCCTAGAAGCTGCTCACTCTTCGTCATCTTGTGAGCACTGTCACAGACGAGATAGCTCATCTGACTGTTGAACGAGATGGAGGACTATTTGTTGGATTATGAACCCATTACATATGGATTCTCATATCGCTTGACGACCAATCCGTGTTGAAGGATCATCTAGACAAGTTGAGGATACCTGGCTTTCTCCTAGCAGTCTCAAATGATATGGAAGTGCGTGTGACTCAGAACTGTCTAGACGTGTTTGTACAATTTCGCCAATATGACGAGCTTACAGAACACTACGACGTCATCACCCTCAGCACAGTGGAATGGAACGCGCTGTTACAAGCATTGGATTGGGAAGAACCTGACGCTTGAATTCAATGAGGAAGGAATACAACTCATGCGGGGTACCAAATCCATTGAGCTGACACAGCCTATGCGGGTGATGGACATAGACATCAATGAAGATGGATATGAACTGAAACTGTTAAAGTGATAAAGGTTGGTGATGTGAGTTATGTGAGTTTTCATAGCATTTACAAATGTGGATGTAATGTCTATGATACATATATCAATTTAGATTCTAATGAATGGCATTCATTGATCAATGTATTGAAAAATGCTTGACATGTATTGAATGTGTTTGTAAATAAAAGTTTGTAAATAGAGTTTGTAAATAGAGTTTGTAAATAGAGTTTATAAATAAAAGTTTGTAGATAAGAGTTTGTAAATAGAGTTTTGTAGATAAGAGTTTGTAAATAGAGTTTGTAAATAGAGTTTATAAATAAAAGTTTGTAGATAAGAGTTTGTAAATAGAGTTTTGTAGATAAGAGTTTGTAAATAGAGTTTGAAACACAATAAACAAGACAGCTGTTTGAAACTTGGTTTTTTATCGATCATTAAATTTGAACAATTACCAACAACTTAACAAATATAACTCAACTAACTTAACTAATATAATTAATACAACTTAACTACAACAACATTAATAAAACAATGGTCTATAATATCTATATACAAAATCCTTTACAATAAAATCCCCATCCTTTCCTTTTAATATATTTACAATATCAAACATACTCTGATCTCTAGCTCTATGCAATATATAACATACACAATAAAAACCACATGAAGATGATATTAGTGTTTGTAATGATATGGAATTATACATATAGTCATTCCTTAAAACTTTTCTAAACGATTATCTAGACGCAAAAGTCCATAAGAGTCAAAATATTCTACAGGGTCTTTGTCATAATACACTGCCACCCAATGTTCTCCTGGTTCATCTTGATCGTCTGTGTCGATGACATAGGCACCGCGTTGTAAAGATGGTAACTGGTCCATGGAAAACACGCCTTGAAACAAGTCTTTTGTCATGACATCAAGGCTCAATATGGCATTGATCTGCTTCGTGTTCATGACTGGTAGTCGAATTGGATGCTGCGATTTGCACTTATTTCAATAATGTTATCAAATTCAGCATAGACGATGACATTGATTGTATGTTGCAAAGCCCGGCCAAAATTCATTTCTAGCCGCAAATTTCCATGCTTGATAAGAGGATAATGATCATCACCATCATAATCAGGTGTTAAGTCGAAAGAAAATAAAGCATAACCTCTAGGCCAATCTTCCCGTTTTATGATAGAACTTTTCTCGCCATTCAATCTATCAAACGATTTGTAAAGAGTTTCAAAAGCGTCCAGGTATTTGTTCTGTGTTATGTCAAGCTTGAGAGGTTTGGATAGGACTGGTTCACCATCCGTGTACAGTTGTGTGTAGTCCAGATCAAAATGTTTGAAATCATATGGATTTCTCAATGCTGTTCCATCAAAGGCTTCATTATGAACCAGACCAATGACAATGCGTTTTGGTAATTGACCCAAAAAGATGTTATCTTTCACAAAAGACTGAAATCCTGCTGGAATGGCTAAAACTTTACATTCTTTTCAAGTGATGAGAAACTTGGCAGGACTTTTCATCAATTCATCTGTATGTCCTAGCTGAATACCTGGACTAACCCTCACTTTGCGAATGGTTAAAAATGCCTCTTTCACTTCTACCTTATAGGTATTATTTGCAGCCATCAATACATATTCATTTTTTTTCTAAACGCAAATTCAAACTAATGCAATTAGGAAGATAGCGATCCTGCTCAAACAAATCTACCCTCAAACCACCTGTTAGCATAAAATCACGGCTGAGACGTGTATGCAAATAACGATTATGTAAACCATTATTTCCTTGCTCAGCTAGGTCACCACCGTCAGCATTGACATAAAACCCTGATACATATTGTTCATGATTAGCTCTTTTCACCTCATAACTATTCATTGAAACAGCAGTATCCTCATACATGGGGAGCATAGAGCGCTTAGAATGGAGACTTTCTTGAGAGCTAATCCTGGTATAACCGTGGGTATTGTTACTATGGGATACCAATCGATCATTTATAAAAAATTCAATATTAGACCATAACCCATTAAACAAGTCATTGATGCATGATACATTGTCATCTGCGCCACAGGCTGTTCCATCAGCCTTTACAACATATAATATGAAGTTTGCTGTTCTTTAAATCCAAATATTTTTCTGTACTCACAAGAACATAAAATTATATTGGAGCGCCTTCTCTAATGGCAGTTAGTGGTTGATAGTCTACATTATATCTTTTCTCTACAGCAGTTTGCGTTAGTGGTATATGAAACCATTCCAATGGAGAAAGACTACATTCACACGAATGATTATGAATGACAGACATTTTTTCAAAAGATATCTTTTTTAATGTTTTTTTTTTTTATTTTATCCGTCTGGCTGTTTTTCGTCTTCTGGCACGTTTCTTCGGTTGCACACTTTTTTGTCCTCCTAGCACATCGCCAATCACATGCTGTGCAACTCGGCCCGTAACATCTTTCGCAACATTCTTTGCAGCCTTTTTAAGATGTGGCGCAACGATATTAGCCCCAGCCTTAAGTAGTGGACCAGTATTGAACCAATACCATCGCCATATTGGATTCGCGCTCCTTTGAATCCTGGTAATTCCCCGCCAACTTGACGAAGAAAATGGTTGCGATATGCAGATGGATCTTGTGTGTAGGCTTTCATAATGCTTTTGGTCGAAAATGAAGTTTACAGATCACGTTTCCAGTTTGAAATGTGACATTATGGCCTGTGTTATCCTATATATTCATTTCTATCACGTCAAATGTGGATGTGTTTACAGGAACATAATGAGGTTCGCCGTAAGGTTTCATGATAATATCACCATCATGACCTTGAATTGGAACAGAACGTAGCAAAGGAACATGATAATCACCAACAACTTGTGGTTCACAACTACTGCAGTACACATAAAGTGTATAAAGTCCCTGTTTCACATCGGCTTTATGTTCAGCTGTACACGTTTCAGTATACCATTGATCTGTGATAAATCCTAAAATTTCAGCTTATCCAGCGGAGAACGACACTTCAAAGTTATAATTTATAAAAAGAAAAAACTTGTCGTCTAATTTTATCATACTTTATCTGAATAGCTTCTTTAAGTTCATCTTTCATGGACTTAGCCGCTTCTTCAGTCACTGCATTACATATCTCTTGTATGGTTCTGTAGTAGCCATAAGGAGTAGTGATTGTGTCAAGGACAGAATCTGTCAGTGGTTTTTGTCGATACTGAATAGAATAGTCCATTCCATGTCTCATGGTTGTCCACGTATGTGGATATTGAATTTCAGCTAAAGCCACTTCATATTTTCCTTTCAGATAGATGGTTCGAGGCCTACGAATTTGGTAATTCGAAGCCTTTTTGCTGGGATAATAGTTCATACTAGCATTGCTTGGCAAAGTAATGTAAAAACTTGTTGACTCCATGATGACTAAATGGTATATGTGGCGGAATGGATGCCTATATGCATCACTATAGCGGGCGCCATTCACACAAGTATGTAAATGATGTTTCTCATAATCTTTCACATAATGGTTTATTACTTCTCCTTCACAACAAGCACTTGCAAATCTTATTTTTACAGGAATACGATTTGTCGTTTCTTGACAACAACATAACTCTTTCACCCATGTTAAAAATTTTCCCATCCTTCAGGAAACTGTCTTTGTTGACGCTGTTTCATTTCTTTTGTAATGTCGTCACGAGTGGTCTTTTTACTAAACGTAGTTTTTGGAATATTAGCATCTACAATTTCCTGGTTAAACGGATGCCAACCATGTGATAGTTCTCCTCGATCTTTTCTTCTTGTAGCAACCAATGCTTCTTTCATCAAATCAACAATGTTGGAATTTGACATCGCCCATTTTCAAGTTCATTTTTCTCTGTCCATTTTACACCGTGTTTCTTCAGTTCTGCTAAAAGTTGTATTACTTTTCCATGATAGATAGGTTGAAAATGACTTAAAAATAACTTTCCTGGTTTTTTAGATGCAACAGGCTTTTGCCGTTGGTGTGACTGACTTGTTTGTAAATGACGCCAAGAAGTTGAGACATTTCCATGACCTTTTCATGAGTTTGTTACCCACGTAAAACTTTATTTACTTTTGTTTTAATGCCATAATCTTTCTTTTCTAATAACATTTTGTATTCATATTCAGGAATGAGGACCATTTTCATAGTATGTTTCATTTTAACAGCAGTTGGGCTAACAAGGGCAATGCAAATTTAGCAATAGCTCCAATGAATCCTCCTTTCTGATTAATCAACTTCTTTTTTCTTATCTTATCTGCCAGAGGACGTAGAGTATAACGTTCACGCTTGAATTCCTTGAATTCCTTAAACCTTTTTGAGCTTAACGGTAAATATCCTCGCAATATATTCAAACAAATTTCAAACAAGCTCGTTAATTCCTCCTTAGTAGCTTGCTGTAGTAAGGATTTACGTCGTTTAGGCCCACTGCGTGCGAGCAAGTGAAGAAAAGGTTGGTTCGCTCGAATACGTTTAGACATCTTGACTGCGAATGGTTAAATGAGTTGGTTCACACATTGCTTTATCAATATATGCATAATGTGTATCTTTTGGTAAATTGCCGGTGCGAATACGTAGTTTATCATTTGACTTTGGTTTTAAATCAATGAATAAATAAGCATGAGGTTTGCTTGTAGCATCTTGATAGGCTTCTATGAGAAATTGAAATCTTCCAGGATACATTTGTCGCCCTAATGTACTGATTTGTTGACTGTCTCTAGGATTTTTAAACAGAATGATATAATGTGTATTCAAACTAATATTTGGCATTTCTTTACCATGATGGAATAAATTATGGACAATAATGCTTAGATTTTGATGACTGCTGCCAACACTAAAGAGACGTGTCATACGCTCACCACTATGGCATTTAGTCATTAAGTCATCAGTGATAAGCAAGTTTGCTTTTTCGGGTTAAAGCGCTCTTCAATGTCGTCTGCAATGCCTGGGTAAAATTCCACATTTTTCATTCCCTTGTATAAAGGCTGACCTGCTGCATAGAGCAATAAAATGGTTTTTGGAGAGGGTTTAATCAACTTTTGTTCTAGAATTTCCTTCACCAGAGACGTTTTACCACTGCCTGTAGTTCCAGAGACCAAACATGTAAATGGATGCTTCATTTTTGAATGTCTGTTTCTTTCACCCAACTGTTAAACTTGTTTGGCCAACCTAACCACTTGACAAATAATTCTTTCACACCTCGTCTTTTACGTGTTTTCAAGACTTTTTCAATTGTATAAATAGATTCAATATCTTTGGTCACTTTTTGCAGTTCTTCCTCATAGAAATGTCCATCAATATCTTCGTCTAAAAAGTCTTTCACACGATACAAATGTATTCCTTGCTTCTTGCAACGATGTGTGACAATGAAGACTTCTTGCGTCCATTTGATGTGATAATCCCGTTGAAACACATATTTTTGTGGGAAATGCAAACATGATCGCCAATTTTAAATTTGTAGGTTTTTTGCTTCTTCTTCGGTCTCAATTTCAGTTTGTCTACATACATATACTTCCACACTTTAGATTCGTTGTCTATACGAATCTCTGCAGGAGCATACTTATCAGGAAGAGAACCATGAGGTCTATGGTTTTAATTGCACACCAAGACTGGAAGGATGTCTAAGTAACGGTAGGTTTGATAATGTAGAAAATACCGATACATCATTCCCTTTAGAGTCTCTCAGCAAAGTTGGCTTTGGTTTCATTCTTTGTGGTATAAGCATGAATTCCTTCCTTCTTCAAAAATGCTTTTCCCATCTGTTTTTAAATTCCGTTCCTTTATCTGACCTTAGAGTTCGTGGTCTTCGTCGTATTTCATGAAAAAATCTTTTGGAAGGCTTGTATGACACTGGTATGTGATTGATTAGTTATTGGCTGCACCAACAAATATTTGGAAAACACTTCAATGACAATGAGTAAAAAACGCGTGTCATCATGACAGGGAGCTATCTTTCCCATATCAGCCAAATCAATATCCCACATGTCATCAATGCCACGTGTAATAACATACTTCTACATGTTTTACATGTTCATATATTTGACATTGTGAATTTATCCCTCGCCAACGCTGAAGTGTCTGAAAATCTAAAGCGGGCCCTCGTTGTACCTCTTTTCAAGAAAGCCAGTCTGGATCCAGACATTTTGAAAAACTACCTTCCTGTTTCGAATCTAAGCTATGTTTCCAAAATCGTTGAACGTGTAGTAGCAGCTCAGTTGAATGAAAATCTTATCACACACAATCTTTTGGATAAATATCAATCAGCCTATCGCATGTTCTGTTCCACCGAAACTGCACTGTTACGAGTTCAGAGTGACGTCATGGCCGCTCTTGACACGAAGTCTATGGTTGCACTAGCGCTGTTAGATCTTAGTGCAGCTTTCGACACCATTGACCACGATACGCTGTTCACACGTCTACACTACCGCTTTGGAGTAAGCGATCATGCTTTATCATGGTTTAAGTCCTATTTACGTAACCGAACTCAGACTGTGATCGTGAATGGTTTTACCTCATCAACTGCTACCCTCAGTCATGGCGTACCCCAGGGCTCTGTTTTAGGCCCTGTTTTATTCACCGTTTATGTTACTCCGCTGGCGGATATAGCTAATAAATATAACGTTAAATATCATTTCTATGCTGATGACTCGCAAATTTATATTGCTTTTGATCACAAGAAGAACACTGTAAAGACTATCAACACTATTGAAGAATATATCCTGGCTTTCAAGAAATGGATGTGTGCCAATTTTTTGAAGCTCAACGATGACAAGACTGAACTTATTTTATTTGGCTCAAAATGTAATTTGTCGCGACTTGAGGGTATTGAAATCAATATCGAATCTACAGTTATTTCATCCACCCCTACAGTGAAAAATCTGGGTGCTATGTTGGATAATTCGCTAACCATGGATAAATTTATTAGCCTCAAAGTATCTTCTGCATTGTTTTACCTACGAAACATAGCTAGAATTCGACGATTTCTAACTACTCAGGCCACTAAGTTGTTAGTTCACGCATATGTAATATCTCGCTTGGATTACTCGAACTCCCTACTCTACGGCGTAAATAAATCATGAATTCGAAAGCTTCAAGTCGTGCAAAACTCGGCAGCTCGTCTCATCTCCAAAGTGAACAGATTTAACTATGCAACGCCCCTACTTATCGAACTGCACTGGCTGCCTGTTGAACAGCGGATAGTATTCAAAATTCTAGTCATTGTTTTTAACTGTATTCATATACGCGCACCTCAATATCTAATGGATCTAATAACACCGTACCGGAACTGTCGCTCGCTCCGATCGGGCAGTCAAGGATTATTGGTAGAACACAGAACCAACAATAGATATGGTGATAGAGCATTCGTGAATTTTGCTCCTAAACTATGGAACTCGCTGCCTATTCATTTTAGATCTATAAATAACGTTGCAGCTTTTAAAAGAGCTCTTAAAACACACCTTTTTAATAATGCTTTTGTCAACTAATTTGTAACAGTATTATAATTGTATTATTATTCACGTTTATCATTTTAACTTATAATTGTATACTCTGTGCAGCACTTGGAGCTTATTATTAGATAAAGTGCTATACAAATGTATTAAATAATAATAATAATAATAATTAAAAACACGTCTGCACACCACGGTGAGTAAATGAAAAGTCTCACCACTTTTATACCCCCTCACACAACATTTCTAACAACTTTCTTATGATATTCTGACCAGGATATGAAGGAGATGACAATTGCTTAACACCAGCTCCCCACCAATGATCATAAGTTGCTTCAACTAAAGTCTTGTCTTTACATTCTTTCAACTTTTTGCGAAACAATACACAGTGATTCAATTTGACATGTAAAACATCTTGCATTTTACTTCTCTTCAGTGTATGCCACAAAGGACATGGCTTTATCACTTTTGCGATACGTTTCGCTTCATATCCATTTCTTCATGAAACAATAGCTGAAACAATATCTTGATGGTGATAAAAACTGCTTTCTCATATTGATACAAAGCTTCACTCGAATTGAATGTATGTCCATACTTTTCAAGTCCTGTTGGAAACATGTTTGAAAGAACATCCTTGTGACCGCTAAATAATACAGCATTCTCCATGTTGTTGACTTTGTTTCTTTTGTTTATTCTCACGCTTACATGTCGGTTTCTTCCTGTAATAAAATATCTTTTAAAATGTCTGCTACCTCTTCTATCATTTTCTTTCTTTGTTCACTTTAAAACCACTCACATAAGATTAAATTTGCTAGTAAGAAAAACATTGTTATGTCTTCAAAGGTTGTTCTCTTACCTGACAAAGCTGTTCAGTTTCCTCTTCTAGTCCACAACAATCTCTCAAATAATCAACCACGCGAAAGTGTACTTCCATATCATTTCGAGCTGAATAGAATGCAGAATCAAAGTCAAAGTCAGGATATTCTATTCCAGTTTTATGACATTCTCCAAGAAATCTTGAATGCAGTTCAATCACATCAAGACTGTGATGTATAACATCCCAAAAAGCGTCTAAATGATAAAGCTGATAGTCTGGAGTTTCACAGCAAGCAAGTTTAGCAATCATCAAGTCAACATAAGCCTTTTTAAAACATGCGTCCATCTTGTTTCAGTGTGTCTTGTCACTTCTACTTTGCTTCACAGATTTTAAGTACTCTACACTTGCTGCAGAAGATGTTTGGTTAAGTCCAAGTTCATATTCTAAGTTTGCATATTCATATTCTCCAATTGAACTTCAGCAAGTCTTTTCTTGGAAAGTCTTGACACCTTCATCCGATCGTACTTTTGCAGTTTCATAGGAGTTTTCTTGTCATGACATTCCATACATGGTAACAAGGCTGAGTTGATGTTATCCATCTCCTGAAGCAGTGTCTCCCATTCACCATCATTCACGTTGATGTAATGCGTGTATTCTTTCCCTTCAAACAGTGATGTGCGCACAAAGCTCACATAACGCATATCCAAGTATGAAATGACTTAAAGCCACTTCTTTTGCGTTAAGTACAGTTTGAAGCCAATTTCACGTAAATTTTTCAAGCTCTGAAACACAATGTTCCACAAAGGTGATAAAGCACACCATCTCTCTCCACGTTTGATGCGAAGAAATAATCCAAATTCTCCATGCTCCACAGTAATGCTTAAGTTGGCACTAATTTTAAAGCTGCTTGTCTTCTCCATGGCTGCACAATGAAATGATGTCTTTGGTCCTCCCCCTACTCCTTTTATACCCATATATCTGCTGAGTCAGCCCCCTTTTCAAACATCCTGCAAAGTTCCGAATTCACTTCAACTCGTCTATTGTTGAATCGAACAAGTTCTGATACATTATCTGGAACATCATCATCATAATGTAAAATGATTCTTGCAGCTACAACTATCATGAGGTCAGCTGCCCAAATTGTATTCGAGTTGATAAATGCTGAATCAATATCGTAAGTTGATGGTAAAAGTAGTTCTTCACATTCGCGCAGAAACGAGTGGATAAAACGTTCTCTTCGAATTGCCTTACCAACAGCTTCCCAATGCTGATGCAAATTCTTCACTTGCAAAATCCAATCCGATTCAAAAGCAGGAAGCTTTGAAAACACATAGTCAGCATAATTCACTTTGAAGACATCATCCATAGTCTCTGCACATCGGTGAAGAAGCAATGTTGACATTGTGAATGGTTTTCTCTTCACTCATCCATTTATATCACTTAGACACAATCAAAAATTGGTGTGTAACTTGTTTAAATTGTTAAAATTGCTGACTCAGCAGAATTTTACTTTCATGAATATGTTTATTCATCCGCCAAATGGTATTCATCTGCGAAATAACACATGACCACTTTATAGCAAAACTTTACATAAAACTGAATCAAACAGTGAAATTTTCATGGTCAACCATAGCGAAGTTTATCTCACTTTTAAGTTAAAATTTTAAGGTGAATCAATAATGCATACAGCCACCTGCGAAAATAGCCTTTAATCACTTAATGTTAAAACTAGATATAAAACTGAATCAAACAGTGAAATTTTCATACAAATCGGTCTACTATAACGAAAGTTATCCCACTTTTTCTCTTTTCACAAAGTTAAAATGGTGGCATGTTACAAATATGCATACAGCCAGCTGCGCAAATAGCCTTTATAGCAAAACTATACATAAAACTGAATCAAACAGTGAAATTTTCATACAAATAGATCTACTATAACGAAAGTTATACCACCTTTTTTCTTTTCACGAAGTCAAAATGGCGGCAAGTTACAAATATGCATGCAGCCAGCTGCGCAAACAGCCTGTGATTACTTTGTAACAAAACTTTACATAAAACTGAATCAAACAGTAAAATTTTCATTCAAATCGGTCAACCATAACGAAAGTTATCTCACTTTTTCACTTTTTACAAAGTTAAAATGGCGGCATGTTACAAATATGCAAACACCTATATGCGCAAATAGCCTATGACCACTTTATGACAAAACTTTACATAAAACTGAATCAAACAGTAAAATTTTATTCAAATCGGTCAACTATAACGAAAGTTATCTCACTTTTTCACTTTTACAAAGTTAAAATGGCGGCATGTTACAAATATGCATACACCCACATACGCTAATAGCCTGTGATTACTTTATAGCAAAAATTTACATAAAACTGAATCAAACAGTGAAATTTTCATGCAAATCGACCAAGATAACGAAAGTTATACACTCTTGAAGTTAGCCATATCACGATCCTACGGGGGGGGGGGGGCGTCGGTACATAGTATGTCCTCGGGGGGGGGGGGGTCCTCACTTTATCACCATGGCTAAGCCGCCTATGACGTCATAATGGGTTTCACACAAAGTATGTCCTAGGCCTTACCCGTCTGCCGCCTTAGCGGGTCATCTCTTTGTCACCATGGTTACGCAGGCTATGACGTCATCATGACGTCACTTCCTGGCTCAGAACCAATCTTTTACAACTACTAAGAACGTTAGAAGGGAGCACAAAGACAGAAGACTTTAATAAACCGACATAAGTCAGAGAAAAATATATACAGCGTTGATGAAAAAAGATGTTTGCTGTTACTGACTGTTCAGTACTTTCGTTCACATTTGAATTATGCTGACGTTTGCTGCAATGTAAACAACACTCGAACAACCAACAACATCGGGGAAAATTGTGGTTAAAAGAATAAACGTGATGCCAACGAAATACAACGGAAATAAACTGAATCTGAGGTGCCTGCTGGTTATGAAGGTTAGAAACAGTCACACGTGGTCCAGGAAACAGGACTGGACTGGAAGGAAATATAATCATTCTGCTTTTCTGTTCTTATGAGGAAGCTCAGCTGGTTGTACAAATATCCTGTGCTTGTTTTGATGAGGGCATCACATCGAAACTGTTCTATGTCCCTATGCCCTTTGTTTCCTGTTTTACTAGTTCTAATGACTTAATTTCAGCAACGGGATATAGTTATGATGCAAGGAGCACTCCGATAAAATCTCACCAAAATGGAGGACAAAATTATATGCATCCTAAATGCCGAAAACATTTAAATAAAAAACCTCATTAAAAGCAGTTGACACAATTGATGTCAAATTACTTCTCCACAAGTTAAATTCTTGCGGCATTCGGGCACTTTAAAATGGCTGGATAAAAAGCTACTTTTGTCAGTAAAAACGATCTGTAAAAATTGATGACAATGTTTCCAAAGTTTTGCACATTTTGTGGTGTTCTTCTGCACATGGTTTTCTTCACGGCTTAATTCTTGGCCCCAAACAGCTTATGTTGTATATGGATGATATTATTAATTAGGCAAATGACTTAAATTGATTTTCGTTTTGCGGATGGCACCAATATTTTGTCTCTGATAATCACATTTGTAAAATGTATAAAGTAAGTTCGATTATTGAAAAACAATCTTTACTCATTATTTATTATTCACTTTTTCCTTCGTATATATCGTACTGTGTAGACATGTAGGACAACATTTATGTACAAAATGAAATCAAGACGTTAAACCTAGTAAAAGCTATAAGGCCTGTAAAATCTAGTCAACCTGCTTTTATCTGCTAATCTGTCTGATTATGTCATAATTTGGTGTACTTTTGCACTGTGTTTGTTTTGCCTATCTGAGTTGTGGTGCTCACCCAGTTCTATGGAGTAATTATAACAGTTGTATATCTAACAGGTGGTCTTTATTACTTGATATTTTTTAATGCGGGAGTTAGTCTAGACTTGTTAGTTGTAAATACAGTTTGTCAACACGAAATCTTTTCATCAGAGCATTGTATTGAGTCCGAATTTAAAAATATAACACTTTGCGCGCACACTCTGATTTTGATATCATTTGCGATACATGGCGTCAACCATGGAGTCACGGAACATTAAAAGCTGATATGAACAATAAAATTAACTCTTAACAGTACGTCAGAACGGCCCATTACATCCGGATAATTCTTTGAAAGGTTTTAAGTTATTTTGTACTTTTGGAAGAAAGCAGATGCATTGTACGGGAGATAAGGACAACATGTGTAATAGTGTGTGCATTGCGAGTACGATTTTAAAATATAATCACAAATGAACGGAAAGTAAGACAGATTAAACATTCGCTAAGTCTATCAAATTATTTGATAGGTCATTATTCATGTGGTCGGAGGTATGATGTCATCTATTTACGTAATAAAGTGTTTCGAAACAGAAGTAGGACAATATGTGTGCCACAAATAGTTTAATATTAACATAATGTTTTTGATTTTTACATATTTTTGAGAAAAGCTACAATGTATAGCCTTTCTTTGGTAGAAACACAGAAACCAACACACGAAACAAACTTGAAACAATTTTTATTGTTAATAGAATTCAAATATAATCGTTTGGGATTTGAACTAACAGATGATATAAATAAGCATGGCAAAAGTTTTAGAAAGGCATGCAGACATTTCGTGAAAGTGTTAAATTATATATATATATATATATACTAAAAGGGGATGGAAGAAGACAATAACCATTGTGATATTATAATTCACGTTTAAAGCTGTTTTCGGAAAAGACCTTTCTTGAGGTAAAACGTAATAATAAAATATGAATGTTATTTTTGTGATCTTGAGGTGAATAATACATCGCCATTTCAGTTTGTAAATGTCTATTTCCCAAATCTATATGAAACGCTGAGAAAAGAAAATTCAACATGTCTGCTGGTTTGATCCGGGCAGACAAAAACACAGTACGACATTAACAGTAGACCAAACACTCGTGCAAGCAGACAAAAGCAAACAAAATACAACATGAAGAGAAGATCAAACACTAAGCACAAGCCAGCACATAAACTGACAATACAAACAACCGTTTGGGCCTTTGCGGTCAAAGATCACGTCAAGTCACGTGACTAGTGTTAAATTGCAAACCGTGAGATATCTCTTTTGGCCTAATGTTTGGATAACATCCCTCTACAAAGTTTCATAACGCGTAACTTCTTAGCTAAAGTTTGACCTAGATTTCGAATTCAAAGATCTTGTGACCTGTGCTATCTCGGAAACATTTAGTGATAGAGTGTCTTTGACCTCAATCTCAAAGTTCATCCCATCTACGGCGTTACAAAAAAGGGAACTTCGAGATGTGAAGTGTGTCCTACATTTTCAAAGTCAAAGGTTACATGATGTGTGCTATCTGTGTATTTCGTAAACTTGAAAATATATTCTGTTTCTTTCACACTGGAATGTTTTAGAACGCAGTTGCGAAATTCGGCCTAGTTAAAACTGAATTGTTCTGGGGTAAAGAACCTTAGTTGTTTAAAGTGAAGTGTAGCACTATACTCTATATAGATCAGGAGTAGCAAAGCAACTATTAAAAAAGCAAATTAACTGTTTTTAAAGACCTATACCCTGTTGGAGGTTTAACCAGTCTTTTTAGCCCAAGTGGTCATTGGTGACATGGGCTTTACGTATGGGGTTTCTGTCATCTTTCTGTCCATTCGTCCGTCTTTCTGTAGACTTTAGTTGTTGTTGTTTGTTTTTTTTTGCTACTTCTCTTTTGGTTTTCGCAAATTTGGCGAAATGATCACCAACTTTGAGAAAACAGGTGGTCACTAAATTTGCTCGAAATTTTGCATGAATATATTATGGATCAGGGGTAAAGTGTACTAGAGCTGATTTGTGATTTAAGGAATTGGCGAAATTCCAAAGTTTTCGAAATTTTCACCAGAAACAGATTTATTTTGTCATTTTTGTATTTTCTATGAAATTTATTACACTGGTGCCTCCAGTGCGCCAGAGTCGAATTCTGCCATTTTTGGAGCTTCTGTTAATTTTGGTACTTAGACACCAAACGTTTGCTCGCTGATTTTTAACTTTCGAGTTTCGAGTTTCGTGTTTGATAGATTTGGATTGATTTGAGAGTCGCAGTTGGATATGTACAAATTAGATTGTGTGTGCGAGAGAGAGTGAGTGTGTATGTGTGTGAGAGAGAGAGAGAGAGAGAGAGAGAGAGAGAGAGAGAGAGAGAGAGAGAGCAATAACATTGTATTTTGTCGAAAATTGCTAAAAAAAATACAAATTTTAAATAGAGGCTAGGAGATTTTCTCAAGACAAGTTGTCAGAAATTGAAAGTTTGTTTAAACATTACACAGTGAAAGTATATGACTTCGTCATCATCATCCTTGCTACCGCCGTCATCATGTGTGCAATTAATCTCGATAACGGAAAGTCCAATCGATTTCAAATTTTACATGAGTATTCCTTGGGTTAGTCGGGCGGTTCTATCAACTTTTCGCGCATGTCATGTGATTAGAACAGGAGTATGGCGTCATTGCGTAAAAATCTTGTGTGCGAAATTATTTCTCAGTCGTTAAACATCGGAGAAAATTGAAATTTGGCGGGATTGTTGCTTGGTAGGTCCGAAATTGTTTCGCGATTAGGGAAATGAATGCGGTCTATGTCATCATCGCCTAAAATATGAATATATTTTGAACAAGGTCCTGTTTGTAAAATGTCTCGATAAGGCAAAGTGATATCGATTTCAAATTTTATATGGGTATCCTTTGGGTTAGTCGGACGGTTCTATCAATTTTGATGTTACGTGATTAAGGCAGGCGTATGACGTCATGGCGTTAAAATTTTGCGTACGAAATTTCTCAGCCGCTGAACGTTGAGGAAAGTTGAAACATTGTGAGATTTGTGTGATCTGGCCGCTCTAGTTTCAAATATCGTAATCTTGCATTAAGTTTACATTGCTATACGTAAAATCGTGGTGTGTAAAAATGGACAAGTTGAACGAGTGTCGTCATTGTTTGCGTTTGTCAATAGGATAGCTGTGCATTCATTTCACGTTCACCTAAATCAAAATCAGAACATATTTTTATTTGGCAAAGGTGAATCTGTTTACCTTCGCCAAATGGATTTCAACTTCGCCATGGTGAAATGCGAAGGTCTTAGGTGCACCCCTGAATGTATATTGCAGAGGTGCAATGTTGTTTTACTAATTATTTTTGAAATATCAAAAATTGATGGATCGACATTTCGTCAAAAATTGATGAACATTCACACATTCACAGAACGTGGGAGTTTTGTCCAGAGAAAAGCTCAAAAGCTTTAAGGCCTAGTTGAAAAGTTTGAAAAGAAAAAATCAGGAGATTTTTCAAAGCAGTCTTTTTGAGTGATTCGGTCAAGTTAAAGCCATAATACCCACCAAACAAAAAGCCTATGGCACTTGGACAGTGACAACCTCATTATGTTCAATTATACGCTACTTCTTGTGCTTTATGTCTGAAAATTAAATGTGTTCTCTAATTGGTTGAGTATTTTTTGGCAAGTTAGATTTTAAATTTTTAAACGAAACTGATTTTAAATGAAACGTGAGTCTTTCCTTATGTCAATGTTCTCTATTTTCCGTTTGATGCCTTAAACTAGTCTCCTGTAAACATTCAAACGTCGATGCAACATCTATTACAGATGTTACGACGTCGGTCCGACCAAACTACAAAATTAACTATGCTGATAGTTTGTTGTGATTGGTCGAGACCATAGATGAACGTCTTACCAACGTCTTTGGCAAAAGACCAAACTACAGCATTAACTGTGCTGACAGTTTGTTGTGATTGGTCGAGACCATGGATCAACGTCTTACCAACGTCTTTGGCAAAACGTTGAATAGACACTGGATAAGCAACGTTCTTCAGATGTCGCTTTTGTTCGCAACCAAACACAACTTCCTCTGACGTCCAATCAACATCTTTGGTGGAACGTTGAATCGGCGTCAGCAAATCAATGTATGTTTGTACAGATGTCGCATTGTATCGATGTCGGACTCGCAATAAAAAACAACATTATATTATCGCTCACAGGAAGTAGTAGGCATGAAAGGTCACTTCGAAAAAAGAAGGAAATGATGACGTGAAATATGAGAATTTCGAGAACTATTTTTGAAAATATTCACAGAAATCACCTTCATACATAGCCTGTGTTACCGGATGACAAAAGGATAACGGTACCTTGACGTCAATATGCAGGTGGCTGCCTAGATGGCGATTCTAGACTAATATTTTTCGACGTCTATACAGCGTCGCTTTCACGACGTTTATAGTTTATAAAAACTGCGATAGTAGGGTGAAAACGAGAGTTCTGGCCCACTTTGTGACGTCATACTGTCTGGAAGTGACGTCATCATGTCTGGAAGTGACGTCATCATGTCTGGAGCGGATTTCTGGCCCACTTTATGACGTCATACTGTCTGGAAGTGACGTCATCATGTCTGGACCGGAAGTGTTGTCTGGACCGGAAGTGTTGTCTGGACCGGAAGTGTTGTCTGGACCGGAAGTGTTGTCTGGAGCGGAAGTCATGATAAGCGTTAGGATAGGCGCGGCCATCCATGACGTCATGATGACGTCATGATGACGTCATGATGACGTCATACTGTCTGGAGCGAAAGTCTGGAGCGAAAGTCTGGAGCGAAAGTTGCTTGAAAGTGTTGGCCGAGTCAATCATCATGAAGCCAACGAACTCCACCTGTCAATCAGTATAACCATGGCAACAGACCCTAAAAAGTGATGACCTCCCCCCCCCCCTCGAAATTGTGATTTTTGTATATTTATCCGTTTCAGACGATTCTGAACATTTTTCATTTTTTGGGTCGACCATCCCCCCCCCCCCCCCTCGAAATTGTGATTTTTGCATATTTATCCGTTTCAGACGATTCTGAACATTTTTCATTTTTTTGGGTCGACCACCCCCCCCCCCCCCCTCGAAATTGTGATTTTGCATATTTATCCGTTTCAGACGATTCTGAACATTTTTCATTTTTTGGGTCGACCGACCCCCCCCCCCCCCCCCCGAAATTGCGATTTTTGCATATTTATCCGTTTCAGACGATTCTGAACTCTGCAGTACAACTGTAAGTGAGACATTCATATACATAAGTAAAATTCTGCTGAGTCAGCAATTTTTGAACAAAGTTACACACCATATTTTGATTACATGGAAGTAGTATAAAAGCATGAGTGAAACATGTCAACTAGTCAACTAGTAATACATTGTGTGACGAGAAAAGACTTCACAATGTCAGCATTACTTCTTGACAGATGTATGACTATGGACGACGTCTTCAAAGTGAATTATACTAACTATGTGTTTTCAAAGCTTCCTACTTTTGAATGGGATTGGATGCAGCAAGTGAAGAATTTACATCTGCATTGGGAAGCTGTCGGAAAGACTATTCCAAGTGATTTCATCGACTCGTTTCTACGTGACTGTGAAGATCTACATATACTATCAACTTATAACATTGATTTAACATTTATCATATCAACTTATGACATTGATTCAGCATTTATCAACGCGAATACAATTTGGGCAGTTGAGCTCATGTTAGTTGTAGCTGCAAGAATCATTTTACTTTATGATGATGATGTTCCATTGACGACGAATGTATCAGACCTTGTCCGATTCAACCATGGACGAGTTGAAGTGAATTCAAAAGTTTGCAAGAAGTTTGAAAAGCTTGACTCAGCAGATAGTTGGGTATAAAAGGGAGTGAACTCAGCAGAGTGAAGTCATTTCTCAGCAGACAGTTGGAGGGAGTGGATCATCAATACATTGTTGCAGCCATGGAGAACAAGACAAGCAACGCAGCGCAGCGCAGCAGCAGCTTTAAAATTAGTGCTAACTTAACCATTACTGTGGAGCATGGAGAATATGGGCCATTTCTACGCATCACACGTGGAGAGAGATGGTGTGCTTATTCACCATCTTTGTGGAAGATTGTGTGCCAGAGCTTGAAAAATTTACGCAACATTGGCTTCAAACTATACTTAACGCAAACGAAGTGGCTTGAAGTCATTTCATACTTGGATATGCGTTATGTGAGTTTTGTGCGCACGTCATGGTTTGAAGGGAAAGAATACACACATCACATCAACATGAATGATGGTGAATGGGAGACACTGCTTCAGGAGATGGACAACATCAACTCAGCCCTATCACCATGTGAGGAATGTCATGACAAGAAAACGATCATCAAGCTGCAAAAGGATGGTCGGATGAAGGTGTCATAGCTATCCAAGAAAAGGCTGGCTGAAGTTCAGTTGGAGAACATGAATGTGCAAAATCAACTTGGACTTACCTGCGAGTATTTTTGTGCTTGTGGATATGTGGAGGATTATCATTGCCACTGCCACAAGTATAATTGCAAGTTGTGTGAACCAAACAACTTCTGCGGCAAGTGTGGAGTACTTAAAGTCAGTGAAGTAAAGTAAAAAGCTCACAAGACACACTGAATCAAGATGGACGCATGTTTTAAAAATGCTTATATTGACTTGATGATTGCTAAACTTGCTAGCTGTGGCACTCCAGACTATCAACTTTATCATTTGGATGCTTTTTGGGATGTTGTACATCATAGTCTTGATGTGATTGAACTGCATTCAAGATTTCTTGGAGAATTTCATAAAATTGGAATAGAAGAAGATCCTGACTTTGACTTTGATTCTGCGCTTTATTCTGCTCGCACTGATGTAGAAGTATATTTCACCGTAGTGGATCATTTGAGAGATTGTTGTAAAGAAGAAGAGGAAACCGAGCAGCTTTATCAGGTAAGAGAACCTTTTAATCATCTTTGTAACAACATAGTGAATTGATAACAATGTTTTTCTTACTAGCAAATTTAGTTTTATGTGAGTGTTTTCAACGTAAACAAAGAAAGAACATGATAGAAGAGGCAGCAAATATATTAAAAGATATATTATTACAGGAAGAAACCGACATGTCAGAATAAAACAACAGAAACAAAGTCAACATGGAGAATCTTGTTGTGTGAGACTTGATGTGCAGACGTGTGAACATGGAGAAGTGTGTTAAGTGAACAGCAACTGGAAAAAACTTGCTGAACTTGACAGACTTGCATTGCCGGAGCAGCATAACCTGACAGACTTGTGCTACATTGCCGGAGCAGCATAACTTGCTAAACCTGACAGACTTGTGCTGCATTGATTCAAGACTCACAAGACTGCATAATGGCGGATATGACACTGAGACAATATATTGTGCAAAAAGCTTATTGTGAAGAAATGTTATCCGCTGTAAAAAAGTTTGCCTATTTAGTCTGTCCTGCTTGTCAACATGAAGAGTGTTCAGAACATACTTGTCATGCTGCATGTGTCTATACATATTGGAATGAAGCTAAATATTACATTCATTTAGATAAAGTGTTAGATAATGCAAATCAACGCTGTGAGAAATATGGTGTAGATGCTATTACATTTGATGAACTCAGTCATTGGTTAATGTTCATTGAAGACCAATGGTCTCCAGTGATTCATACCATTGTATCTATACTTGATTTGTAAATACATGTTAGTTATAAATACATGTTAGTTAAGTTACTATGTTAGTTAAGTGATGTTGGTTGAGTTATAAAAATAAAAGCTGTTCTGTTGAGAAGGTGGTTTTCATTCGGTGTGACCATGTCGACGTGGAAAGACTACTTGACCAATATTTACTTCAAACCTGGACAGCCTGGAGCATTTGCTGGTCCTTACAAACTGTATCACATCTTACGAAAACATAATCAACCAGTCACACATTCACAAGTGAAGAAATGGCTACAGGATCAAGATGCTTTCAGTTTACTCCAACCTGTCAAATACAGGTTCAAAAGACAACGTGTCATTACACGTGGCATTGATGATATGTGGGATATTGATTTGGCTGATATGGGAAACATAGTTCCCTATAATGATGACATACGCTTTTTACTCATTGTCATTGATGTGTTTTCCAAATATGTCTGGGTACAGCCAATACCTAATAAATCACATACCAGCGTTATACAAGCTTTCCAAAAGATTTTTCATGACACACGACGAAGACCGCGAACTCTAAGGTCTGATAAAGGAACAGAATTTAAAAACAGATGGGTTAAAGCATTTTTGAAGAAAGAAGGCATTCATGCTTATACCACAAAGAATGAAACCAAAGCCAACTTTGCTGAAAGAGTCATTCGTACTCTGAAGGGAATGATGTATCGGTATTTTCTACATAATCAACTTACCGTTACTTAGACATTCTTCCAGACTTGGTGTACAATTACAACCATAGACCTCATGGTTCTCTTCCTAATAAATATGCTCCAGCCGAGATTCGTAAAGACAATGAATCAAAAGTGTGGAAGTATATGTATGTCGACAAACTGAAATTGAAACCGAAGAAGAACAAGAAGTACAAATTTAACATTGGCGATCATGTTCGCATTTCTCACATTAAATACGTGTTTCAACGCGATTATCACATCAAATGGACGCAAGAAGTCTTCATTGTCACACATCGTTGTAAGAAGCAAGGAATACATTTGTATCGTGTGAAAGACTTTTTAGACGAAGATATTGATGGCCATTTCTATGAAGAAGAACTGCAGAAAGTGACCAAAGATATTGAATCTATTTATAGAATTGAAAAAGTCTTGAAAACACGTAAAAGACGAGGAGGAGGTGTGAAAGAATTATTTGTCAAGTGGTTAGGTTGGCCAAACAAGTTTAACAGTTGGGTGAAAGAAACAGACATTCAACAATGAAGCATCCATTTACATGTTTGGTCTCTGGACCTACAGGCAGTGGCAAAACGTCTCTGGTGAAGGAAATTCTAGAACAAAAGTTAATTAAACCCTCTCCGAAAAACATTTTATGGCTCTATGCAGCAGATCAGCCTTTGTACAAGGGAATGAAAGGCGTGGAATTTTACCAAGGCATTCCAGATGACATTGAAGAGCGTTTTAACCCAAAGAAACCAAACTTACTTATCATTGATGACTTAATGACGAAATGTCATAGTGATGAGCGTATGACACGTCTCTTTAGTGTTGGTAGCAGTCATCAAAATCTAAGCATTATCTTTATTGTACATAATTTATTTCATCATGGGAAAGAGATGCGAAATATTAGTTTGAATACACATTATATCATTCTGTTTAAAAATCCGAGAGACAGTCAACAAATTAGTACATTAGCACGACAAATGTATCCTGGAAGATCTCAATTTCTCATAGAAGCCTATCAAGATGCTACTAGCAAACCTCATGGTTATTTATTCATTGATTTAAAACCAAAGACAAATGATCAACTACGTATTCGTACAGGCATTTTACCAAAAGATACACATTATGTCTATATTGATAAAGCAGTGTATGAACAAGAACCAACTCATTTAACCATTCGCAGTCAAGATGTCTAAACGTATTCGAGCGAACCAACCGTTTCTTCATTTGCTTGCACGCAGTGGGCCTAAACGACGTAAATCCTTGCTACAGCAAGCTACAAAAGAGGAATTAACAAGCTTGTTTGAAATTTGTTTGAATATATTGCAAGGACATTTACCCTTAAGCTCAAAACGGTTTAAGGAATTTAAACGTGAACGTCATACGCTACGTACTCTAGCAGATAAGAAGATATCCCTTCGACGAAAAAAGAAGTTGATTAATCAGAAAGGAGGATTCATTGGAGTTATTGCTAGATTGGCATTGCCCTTGTCAGCCAAACTACTGCTAAAATGAAACATACGATGAAAATGGTCTTCATTCCTGAATATGAATATAAAATGTTGCTAGAAAAGAAGGGAAAACATGGTGAAATCAAAACGAAAGTGAATAAACTTTTTCGTGGGAAACGAACACGTGAAAAGGCTATAGAAATGTCTCAACTTCTTGGCCGTCATTTACGAACAAGTCAGTCTAGGCAGCAAAAGCCCTCATCATCACCACCTGAAAAGCCAGAAAAGTTATTTTTAAGTCATTTCAACCTATCTATCATGGAAAAGTAACACAACTTTTAGCAGAACTGAAGAAATATGGTACGACATGGTCAGAGAAGAATGAACTTGTGTTGAAAACGGGCGATATTATCACAAATTCCAACATGGTTGATTTGATGAAAGAAGCATTGGTGGCGACAAGAAGAAAAGAACGAGCCATAACACCATATGGCTGGCATCCGTTTATTCAGGAAATTGTTGATGCTAATATTCCAAAAACAATGTTTAGTAAAAAGACCACTCGTGACGACATTACAACAGAAATGAAACAACGTCAACAAAGACAGTTTCCTGAAGGATGGGAAAATTTTTAATATGGTTGAAAGAGCTATGTTGTTGTTGCCAAGAAGATAAACCAACTATTCCTGTAAAAATAAGATGTACAAGCGCGTGTTGTGAAGGAGAAATAAAAGACCATGTGAATGAGGATGAGATTTGGCATACTTGGTCGAATGGCGCGCGCTATCGTGAAGTATATAGACAACGTCAACGCACCTATACCATTTAGTTCCCACCATGGAGTCGACAAGCTTTTACATCACTTTGCCTAGCAATGCGAGTATGACCTATTATCCCAACAACAAGGCTTCAAATTATCAAATTCGTATGCCTCGAACCATCTATCTGAATGGAAAATATGAAGTGGCTTTAGCTGAAATTCAATATCCACATACATGGACAACGATGAGACATGACATGGACTATTCTATTCAGTATCGACAACAACCACTGACAGAGACACTTGAGACTATTAATATTCCTTATGGCTACTATAGATCCATACAAGAAATATGTCAGGCAGTGAATGAAGAAGCGACTAATTCTATGAAAGATGAACTTAAAGAAGCTATTCGGATAAAGTATGATAAGATTAGACGACGTGTTTTTCTATTTCTAAATTATGGCTTTGAAGTGTCCTTTTCCGCTGGATTAGCTGAGATTTTAGGATTTATCCCAGATCAATGGTATACTGAAACATGTACAGCTGACCATAAAGCGGATGTGAAACAGGGGTTTTATACACTGTATGTGTATTGTAGCATTTGTGAACCACAAGTTGTTGGTGATTATTATGTTCCGTTACTGCGTTCTGTTGGCATACAAGGTCATGATGGAGATATTATCATGAAAACGTATGGCGAACCACATTATGTTCCTGTAAACACATCCAAATTTGACATGATAGAAATGAATATTAAGGACGACACAGGCCATAATGTTCCATTTCAAACTGGAAAGGTGATCTGTAAACTTCATTTTCGACCAAAAGCAATATGAAAGCTTATACACACGATCCGTCTGCATATCGCAACCATTTTCTTCGTCAAGTGGGCGGGGAATTACCAGGATTCAAAGGAGCGCGAATCCAATATGGCGATGGTATTGGTTCAATACTGGGATCATTGGCTCGCAAAGCTATTCCATTACTTAAGGCTGGGGCTAAGATCGTTGCGCCACATCTTAAGAAGGCTGCAAAGAATGTCGCGAAAGATGTGACGGGCCGAGTAGCAGAACGTGTGTTTGGAGAACAAAAGCGTGTGCAACCGACGAAACGTGCCAGAAGACGAAAAACAGCCAGACGGATAACATCGAAATATCGCAAAGATATTTTTTAAAGAAAAAAAAATGTCTCTCATTCATAATCATTCGTGTGAATGTAGTCTTTCTCCATTGGAATGGTTTCACGTACCACCAACGCAAACTGCTGTAGAGAAAAGTTATAATGTTGACTATCAACCACTTACAAGCATTAGAGAAGGCGCTCCAATAGAATTCTACATTCCTGCGAGTACAGAAGAATATCTAGATTTAAAGAACAGCAAACTTCATATTGTATGTCGCATTCTAAAGGCTGATGGAACAGCGTGTGGCGCAGATGATAATGTCTCTTGCATCAATGATGTGTTTAATGGGTTATGGTCTAATATTGAATTGTTTCTGAATGATCGTTTGGTTTCGCATAGCAACAATACTCATGGTTATACCAGCATTATCTCTCATCTCATCCATGATTCGGAAGAAAGTCTACATTCTGAGCGCTCTATGCGTCTCATGTACAAGGATACTGCTGGGTCAATGAATAGTCATGAGGTGAAAATACCTAATCATGAACAATATGTATCCGGGTTTCATATCAATGCCGACGGTGGTGACTTGGCTGAGCAAGGAAACAATGGCTTACATCATCGTTATTTGCATACTCGTCTTAGCCGTGATGTTATGCTCGCAGGTGGTTTAAGGATAGATTTGTTTGAGCAGGATCGTTATCTTCCGAATGGCATCAGTTTGAAATTGCGTTTCCATAGACAAAAAGATGACTATGTATTGATGGCTGCAGATAATACCTATAAGGTAGAAGTGAAAGAGGCATTTTTAACCATTCGCAAAGTGAGGGTGAGTCCAGGTATTCAGTTAGGACATACAGATGCATTGATGAAAAGTCCTGCCAAGATCATCATCACTAGAAAAGAATGTAAAGTCTTGGCTATTCCAGCAGGATTTCAGTCTTTTGTGAAAGATAACATCTTTTTGGGTCAATTACCAAATCGTATTGTCATTGGTCTGGTTCATAATGAAGCTTTTGGTGGATCAGTATTGAGGAATCCATATGATTTCAAACATTTTGATCTGGACTATATGCAACTGTACACGGATGGTGAACCAGTTCTATCCAAACCTCTCAAGCTTGACATTACACAGAACAAATACCTGGACGCTTTTGAAACGCTTTACAAATCGTTTGATCGGTTGAATGGTGAGAAAAGTTCCATTATAAAACGGGAAGATTGGCCTAGAGGTTATGCTTTATTTTCGTTTGACTTAACACCGGATTATGATGGCGATGATCATTTCCCCCTGATCAAGCATGGGAATTTGCGGCTAGAAATGAACTTTGCTACGGCTTTGCAACCTACCATCAATGTCATTGTCTATGCTGAATTTGACAACATTATTGAGATCAGTGCAAATCGCAGCATCCAATTCGACTACCAGTCATGAACACGAAGCAGATTGATGCCATATTGAGTCATGATGTCATGACCAAAGACTTGTTTCAAGGCGTGTTTGCCATGGACCAGTTACCGTCTTTACAACGCGGCGCCTATGTGATCAACACAGACGATCAAGATGAACCAGGAGAACATTGGGTGGCAGTGTATTATGATAAAGACCCTGCAGAATATTTTGACTCTTATGGACTGTTCCCTCTCGATGATCGTTTAGACATATTTTTAAGAAATGACTATATGTATAATTCTATCTCATTACAAACGCCAATATCATCGTCATGTGGTTTTTATTGTGTATATTATATATTGCATAGAGCTCGAGGTCAGAGTATGTTTGATATTGTGAATATATTAAAAAGAAAGGATGGCGATTTTATTGTAAAGGATTTTGTATATAGACATTATAAACCACTGTTTTATTAATGTTGTTGTTTTATTAATGTTGTTGTTTTTATTAATGTTGTTGTTTTATTAATGTTGTTATTGTAGTAGTTAAGTTGTAGTTAAGTTGTTATATTAGTTAAGTTGTTGTTATATTAGTTAAGTTGTTGTTGTTAAATAAAACAAACCAAGTTTCAAACAACTGTCTTGTTTATTGTGTTCTATTTACAAAGTTTACAAACACTATTTACAAACTCTTAACTACAAACGCTATTTACACTATTTACAAATTCTTAACTACAAATTCTATTTACACTATTTACAAATTCTTAACTACAAAGTCTATTTACACTATTTACAAACTTTTTATTTACAATCACATTCATTTTTCAATACATTCATCAATACATGCCATTCATTAGAATCTAAATTGATATAGGTATCATAGACATTACATCCGTGTTTGTAAATGCTATGAAAGCTCACATAACGCACATCACCAAACTTTATCACTTTAGCAGTTTCATGTTCAGACAGTTTCAGTTCATATCCTTCTTCATCTATGTCCATCACACGTATCCATGTCCATATATGTTGTGTCAACTCAATGGATTTGGTACCCCGCATAAGTTGTATTCCTTCCTCTTTGAATTCAAGCGTCAGGTTCTTTCCAATCCAATGCTTGCAACAGCGCGTTCCATTCCACTGTGCTGAGGGTGATGATGTCGTAGTTTTCTGTAAGCTCGTCATGTTGGCGAAATTGTACAAACACGTCTAGACCGTTCTCAGTCACACGCACTTCTAATTCATTTGAGACTGCTAGGAGAAAGCCGGGTATTCTCAACTTGTCTAGATAATCCTTCAACACGGATTGGTCATCAAGCGATAGGACGAGATACTGTCCAAAATGTCGTAGCACAATATCATCACATAAGTTTCTCATGTATGAGAATCCATATGTTATGGGTTCATAATCCAACACATAGTCTTCCATCTCGTTCATGTATTTTATACTCGGATGATGTCGAACAGTGGATGTTGTATCGCTTCTAGGAATCGTAGGACTGCGCGCCAGTTCTTGATATCAAAGAAGATCAACTGTGCATAGGGTGTATCTGGCACAACTCCCTTATAATCCTTTGGATAATCCTGTAAAAGATTTCTACAGAATGTAACACGTATCTTAGAATCATATTCAGCCACCGTCACTTCCAGTTTATTTTCAAGTCTGCGTTTAAACCCAGGTTCAAGCGGTATGTTTTTAAAGTCTTTCCACACTTCAGGTTTAAACCGATAAGCAGAAATTCTCCGAGAACCCATCATCACTTCATTCCTCTCATTAACTTTAAGGTAGACACCATCGTCCAACATGAGTGCATTCATGATTGTTACCTTGTTATGACTTGTCGTCTTGTCTGCGAAGCCTTTTATCCACTTCTTTCACCTGCTTCTTCATCATTTTCCATTCAGGTATTGTCAGCAAAATTCCCTTTTTCGTTGGACGGTTTTTTCCAGTCCCCTCATCTCTGAGGTATTTGCGAATGTTCACCACACCTTCATTACTTTGTTTCATAATCTTGATATACTTTCCATTGCCTAGAGAAAGCATTCCATCCCACGACTGTGGTGTTGGTGGTACCGCCGTCTCCACTTTTAATTTCTTGATGGTAGTATCAGGATGTTTCACATTCATGTCTTTCACTGTATCAGCAAGAGTATCCATATCCGTTGTTGCAGATCTTTTCATGTTGACGCTTCAGTGTTCACACCTCAACTGACTCTAAAGTTGAAGTGTCTCCCCCTTATATACTGTAATGCCCATGCGCTAAAGTGGAATAGCCATCACTCATCACATATCGCTTGTCATCAAAAGGAGAGAGAGCTACTTTCCTCAACTTCTCAGAGAAAATCTGGTGGTCATGACTTCGAATGATGTGTCCTGTAGTCATCGTTTGCGTTTGGTTGAACAAACTGTCTCTATACTGCTGATGTTTCATCCGTCTTTGACACGCGCGAGTGATGCCTTTAGCCGTACGTTTTTCTTTCCCACCATATATCATACTATACATTTTCGGCCGAAGTCCAACAAACTCTTCAATGGGAATGCCCGCCGTCTCATCTTTCATTTTCCCAAGCACTTTCTTGTTCACGTTGGAATGCAGGAAATGATCTGGGGGATAGTCACTTGTGTCGAACAAGTCGGCATCTTCCTGCATGTCTTTGTAGATATCTTCCGTTTCTATGTCATAACATAGACTGTCGGTGTCGCTGAACAACAGCTTGGCGTCGGGATACTTGGTCATGATGTAGTTGTAATGAAAGTGGAACATGAGCACCTTGCTGAGGTCGAGAATGGTGAAACCAACTTGGATGGGTTTATCCAGAAGCAGATCCACTTTGCGCAAATGTACCGCGGTCAAATCTTCGTTGAAAATTCTAAATTTGTGGAAGGAAGGTTTGGCCACAAGTTTCTTGAACCGCTTTTCCTGGTGAACAAGTTCCACATTCATGCGCTTTCTTACATTTTCCATGGTTTTGCCAAACACAGAGTTGTTCATCAGTTTGAAAAAGTCTTTCTCAAACGGGTTCTTGGCCAACTTTCTCTTTTCCGTGTTCAAGGAGATGTATTTTGCCAACCATTTGCTCTGTGCAAACATGATGGCACGATGCACCTTCGTGACTTTCAATCCCAGTGAGACATATTGCTGTAAATTTCTATAATGAAGCACATATTTCTTCTTGTTGCACAAGTTGGGAATGAGCTTTTCACTAGGTTTGCCTTTCATGTTTAGATCTTTCCGCAGCTTCTGACTATGTTTTGACAATTCTCCCACTTTCACACATTTCCGTTCTGGAGCCACTGGGTAGTGATTATGATGATCATGGATTGAATATGGGTATTCCAAATCCACTTCTAAAATGTATCCAATCTCGTCATCTTCATCCACATCCATAAAGTCAATGGATTCTGGCTCGCTCACCCACATAAATCCACTTTCCGGCATGCTTTGCGACATGGCCCAGCCATACAAGTTGTTTGCATCCAGGTACGTCAAGTAGTTGGTTGGTTTCGTGGGATCGTAATCTGCTACGTAGGGGTTATTTGCTTTCGCATACTTGTGTGTGATGACAGATATTCCTCCACGTAGACCTTGTTCAACCATTTGGTACATGTCAATGTCGTTAATCAATTCCAGTTTCACCTTTGTCGCTTTCAACATGGCATCCCACGAAAGTCCTGGCGCTGTATAGTAGTGAGCAGGATCTAATTCATACGTGTTGAGACATACGTGACGAAAGTTTTCAAACACGTCAGCCAGCAGCAACACATCTGATTTCAGGTATAGGTCATGGTATTCGCCAAATGTAGTACAGTGGAATGTCTCCCACACCTTCTGCGCATGCGCATAATCCTCATCGCTAATGTCTTCTTCACTGAGTAGACTGTAAAACTTGTCTTTGGACGGCAGTTGTGTTTCAGCAAACTTGGATGGCTCATCCACGTAATCGTAGGGGTACACTCCCTTTCTCAACAGTAAATCTTGTTGGTCACTATCGTGAATGTGTGACGTCATGTGATAAAAGTTGTCTTTCCCTTCTGCCGCCAGGTTGGATATCAGCTTCTGTAGAGAAGTACTCATGAACTGATAACTGTCTGTAAATTTCAGATTGCTCATGGTGAATGCAATATATTTCTCAACGGTGTTGGGAATGACTGTAATCGTCTCATTTTTTAACTTTCCAATTTCTTCCATGATCAAATGGCTGTCGTAGCCTCGTAAATTGTGGAAAAACACAGGAATGATGAAAGAATCTTCAACATCCTGCTGATCCTTTCGAAATCGAAATTGTAAATTGCATTCATTATGTGCAGCTCCGCGGTATTTGCCATTGATATGGTCATGATCTCTCACACGATCTGCTCCTAGAGGCTCATGACAAATGTAACAATCTGTGGCGTTCTTATAATGCTCTTCATCTTCACAAGTCATGACTATTTTCTTTTTCTGTTGTAAACCATGCACAATACGATCACGTTCATATACCATATGGTCTAAAAAGACTTTCACGGCATTATCGCCTCGATACAGGACTGGCGCACGTGTATCATACTGGCTGACAACCACATAGGCAAAGCTGTTTGGACGATGATGTTGATACTTGTCTCCTTCTTCATGCTTTTTCGTGAAACATTCAAAGTCTGCATAAATCACAAAAGGGACTCGCTGTTGTTTGGCTACATTCTTGAACTTGATGAAGGGTTCCTTGGGGAATGATAAACGTTGTGCTCCATGCTTGTCACACACTTCACGATGCTCATCTAAAAGCTCTTGTCGCATAAACCCGTGAAGACAGTTGAAACAATAAAAAGCTACTCCATTATGTTTTGATCGATAAGCCATCAGTCTGCTGAAATTCTTGATGAGGCAGTAATGTCTTGTCTTGTCATTGCTAATCAAAAGCAAGTTGATTTCTCTGGCGCTGTTGGCGCTGGTGTTTCGACTGAGTTGTATGGGAACAACTACATCATGTTCATATCCAAACACGTTGATAGAAACATCATTCTCCTTTTCAAATTTTGGAATGTCTGTAATCGGTGTGGGAAATGTCATGCCTTCCACCTTCAATTCGTTCTCAAATAGCTTGTATTGATGCACACGCTGTGGGTTGTTTGTTGAAGGGTGAAGGTGAGCCAATACAGACCATAAGAAACATTTGTTGTCTTTATTCTGAATGTTTAACACAGCCTTTGTATTCTTTACTTTCTTCGGTAGTGGGATAAAACTGCTCGCTTCCAGTGGCGCTGACGTAGCTGTATGCACTTCAATGAATAATATGTTATCCAACACCCAGCCAGAGCCTTGTCGCTCATGTTCATCAAACCTGGTAAACAATTCTTTATAGGCTTCTGGCAAGTCCTTCTCAATATCCGTTGGATTGTATGCTGCATACGTTGGACTGCTAATGAAGGCATTATCCACCTGTTCTACCATCACGCCTTCAACATTTGGTGTCATTTTCTTGAAGCGTGCATGTACGACAATGTACCATTTCATGCCACGGTTTAACGTCTCTAGCAAATGTCTCTTGATTCTATTCTCTTGTTGTCGCATTTCAAGTAGCAAATCCGATCCATCTTCAGGCTCAAACCGTCTTTCCTGAGCGTTTTCACCAAGACTCACTCTTCTGCCTCTGCCTACTTGTCCTGTCTCTTTCTTTCTTTGTTCTTCATGAGACACATTTTCCATCTCAACACATGCATGCGTCTCAAACGCATCCAAAGATGGAAATATTTTAATACATTCACCGCAGAGGACTGGATCAGGTCTTTCAACATCATCTTGTAAGGTCTTTCGTCTCTTGGCTTCAATCTGCTCAACAAGCTCTTCACGAGCACGTTTCAACCTAGCTGGTTTACATCTATGTGTCACGAACACTTCCAGAGATGGAAATGTCACATCACAATCATGACAGTAGACTGTTGCCATCGTTGTTGTTTCTTCAACTGCTAGAACTGAAATGAAGTAAAATATACGTTTCACTCTTTCTTTTATACCACTTCAATGGTGTGTTAACTCAGCAGAATGTATCACTAGTTGACTAGTTAACATGTTTCACTCATGCTTTTATACTCCTTCCATGTAATCAAAATATGGTGTGTAACTTGTTTCAAAAATGCTGACTCAGCAGAATTTTACTTGTATATATGAATATCTCACTTACAGTTGTGAAGTTGTACTGCTGCACAGCAGAGACATCTAGCGGTGAAGTTAAATGGTCTGCCAAATGGTATTCATCCGCGAAGAAGCACTGTAATGGTGAAATTTTCATATAAATCGACCAAGTATAATGAAAGGTATTGTTTTACAAAGTTTCAATTAAGCAAATAACTAAAGTTTGTTTACAAAGTTTGTTTACAAAGTTTGCTTACAAATTTTGTTTATAAAGTTTGTTTACAAATTTTGTTTATAAAGTTTGTTTACAAAGTTTGTTTACAAAGTTTGTTTACAAAGTTTGTTTATAAAGTTTGTTTATAAAGTTTGTTTACAAAGTTTCAATTATGCAAATTACTAAAGTTTGTTTACAAAGTTTGTTTACAAAGTTTTTTTACAAAGTTTGTTTACAAATTTTGTTTATAAAGTTTGTTTATAAAGTTTGTTTACACAGTTTGTTTACAAAGTTTGTTTACAAAGTTTCAATTATGCAAATAACTAAAGTTTGTTTACAAAGTTCACTTTTTATTTATAAAGTTTCAATAAACACTTACCGAAATAGTTGTCACTGAATGCCATCCCTGGATCTGATGTGATCCAATTGTAGTTCTACAACTTGTGCTCCCTTGCTCCACTTACTGATATGACTGTCACTGCTGTATGCTCATCCCTTATATACCCCTCTGATGGAACTGAAGCTGACTTGACACAATATTGCTCGCCTGGTGGTGGTGGTGGGGGGGGGGGGGGTCGGTACATAGTATGTCCTTGGGGGGGGGGGGGTGGTCGACCCAAAAAATGAAAAATGTTCAGAATCGTCTGAAACGGATAAATATGCAAAAATCACAATTTCGAGGGGGGGGGGGGGGGTGGTCGACCCAAAAAAAAATGAAAAATGTTCAGAATCGTCTGAAACGGATAAATATGCAAAAATCACAATTTCGAGGGGGGGGGGGGGTGGTCGACCCAAAAAAAAATGAAAAATGTTCAGAATCGTCTGAAACGGATAAATATGCAAAAATCACAATTTCGAGGGGGGGGGGGGGGTGGTCGACCCAAAAAATGAAAAATGTTCAGAATCGTCTGAAACGGATAAATATACAAAAATCACAATTTCGAGGGGGGGGGGGGGAGGTCATCACTTTTTAGGGTCTGTTGCCATGGTTATACTGATTGACAGGTGGAGTTCGTTGGCTTCATGATGATTGACTCGGCCAACACTTTCAAGCAACTTTCGCTCCAGACTTTCGCTCCAGACAGTATGACGTCATCATGACGTCATCATGACGTCATCATGACGTCATTGATGGCCGCGCCTATCCTAACGCTTATCATGACTTCCGCTCCAGACAACACTTCCGCTCCAGACAACACTTCCGGTCCAGACAACACTTCCGGTCCAGACAACACTTCCGGTCCAGACATGATGACGTCACTTCCAGACAGTATGACGTCATAAAGTGGGCCAGAAATCCGCTCCAGACATGATGACGTCACTTCCAGACATGATGACGTCACTTCCAGACAGTATGACGTCACAAAGTGGGCCAGAACTCTCGTTTTCACCCTACTTGCGATGTATAACGACCGCTAACTCGATTATGATCACATCCTGACAAAAGAAGCTAAAAGGGGACACGTTTATGTGGATAATGTTGTGGCAACACGATTATAAAGAGATTTAATGTTTGCGAAAATGCCAGGCAAACTGATCCATAAATAGATATCCAGTTCTACAGCCTGTGCCATTGATTCATTGTTTTTTTTTTTCAGTACTCTGTTGTATCGATGTTTTAATGGAAGGGAGTTGGAGTGGAGAGGGGAGGGGAAGGTTGGTTGGCGGCTAAACTTCACGACAACAAAAAAGTCAAGGTGACGAAGAACAGCTGTGCTCACCATCAAACGCATCTCATTCTTTTAAAGTTAATAAACAATGGACATTTTTTCTAACTACTTCATCGTAATGCTAAAATCAAGCCAAACGGTCAACTCACTTTTGATAATGTGTCACAGCACATAGAGCGCTTCAGTAAAACCGAACCCCCACCCCACACCCCAATCATGCTGATAAAAAACATAAACATCTGTATTCCTGTACAATTGAGTTGTATGAGTCAAGCAAAACAGCACAAAATAATTGCAACACAAAGTTGAAAAAGCAGCAAGTTCATAGCACTTCGATTATGGCTTCTATGCTATGTTAAGCTTTGGACATCGTATTTTAGTGACACTTGGATATAGTTATAGCCATCATTGCCTGTATGATTTTTTTTTAGTTTTCTACATTTTAAGTGATACTCTGTGAAGTGCTATTATGGATAAATAGATTGTAAGGTGCTGAATAAGCGCCATATAAATGCCACAGTGATGATGATGATGATGATGATGATGATGATGATGATGATGATGATGGTGGTGGTCTTGGTGGTGATGATGGTGGTGATGATGATGATGATGATGATGGTGGTGGTGGTGGTGGTGGTGGTGGTGATGGTGATGATTATGATGATGATGATGATGATGATGATGATGATGATGATGATGATGATGATGATGATGATGATGATGATGATGATGATGATGATGATGATGATGATGATGATGATGATGATGATGATGATGATGATGATGATGATTGCAGTGCTGGAATTTCACGTTTTCTATCACGTTTGTCTGCTTGGGTGCGGTGTATATAAAACGAAATATACAGGGCGACCAAAAAAATTCACATCCAGTCTACAGATTCTTTCAGAAAGTGATGACGTAGCAATGACGTAGCAATTGTCAGATACGTCATATTTACTGTGAGCACAGCAATGTCAATGTGGAACACGGCAGGGATCCAGTAGTTATAAAACGAGCAAGAGGAGGTGGGGTGGGGGGGGGTGGGGTAAGATATGTGCAGCTACAAGCACAGGAACAACAAAAGCCTAAAGAAACAAATCAATGTAGATTTTTTTTGCTGAAAACATAATGAAGGAGAGTTGAAATGCGTTAAATTCTCAAACTCATAGAATGCACCTTTCTTTATATCTGTAAATAGATCTTTACTTCTACCTGTCCAAGTGTAAGGCCTGTGGCTGTCTTTGACTTGAAATAAAAAGTACTGAATTGTCTGTCACCTACATAAAGGCCAGCCTTATCGAAGTTCAGCAAAAATTTGGCGGGAAAAAAAAGCAACACCGAATCATCCAATTATCTGGAAAAAGAAGACTAAGAAGAGGAGGAAGAGGGGGGAGGAGGAGGAGGAGGAGGAGGAGTAAAAAGAAGTAAAAGAATTCAAAAGTCATGAAAAATAAAATAAAACCACCGCGTATTTGGCATCGATAATCACTCTTCGGTTCATCTGCCGAAACCTGTAAAACGTTGATACCCAATGTCTTGTCAAAAGTCGGTGGAGGGCGGGGGGAGGGAGGGATCACTTGTTTCGACTATAATCACGCTTGTCTCCATTCCCGCGTTTCTTACGCGTCGCCTGCTCACACGTTACTTAGCATTAAGTTCCAGTGACGTTCCGTGAATCATTTTGTTTGGATAGCCGGGACCTTTGACAATGGACAAAATATGAGAGGAAAACATGCTATTTTTTTAAAAAGTTTAAATCAAGCAAAATACATCGACATTCCAACATCGACCTAAGATGTTAAGAAGCCGATTTAAGATTACGGCCAAATGGCAGAATTTAACCGGGTTTTAATTTGGTTATGAGAGTCTAATCAATTCGTTTGACACAACGTTGAATAAATGTTGGATGCACAGCACTGTTAGACGTTGTTTTTTTGGTTGTTCGCAAACCAAATCCATACTTTCACCGATATCTATTCAACGACTTTGGTGTAACGTTGAATAGAATGTCGGAAAATCGACGTTAAATAAATGTCTGAAAATCGACGTTAAATAAATCGACGTCGAAT
Source organism: Protula sp. h YS-2021 (assembly GCA_949752745.1). Taxonomy (NCBI): domain Eukaryota; kingdom Metazoa; phylum Annelida; class Polychaeta; order Sabellida; family Serpulidae; genus Protula; species Protula sp. h YS-2021. Next base: position 36,487,635 of record OX457025.1, read on the forward strand.
AATCGCAGTTGTACGGACGTCAGGGGTCACAACCAATCAATAACGGTCTCGTGTTGCCTGAAATTGAAGTCATGACAGGTCGCTTCGAAAAATAGACGAAAATGAGATCGTTAAGTATAAAAATTTTAAGAGCGTTTTTTTTTCTCACTTCTACTTTTGAGAATATTTGCGAATGGACTCCATGCATATCTTGCGTTACTGGATGGTGGAATTACGTTGACGTCGTAATGGCGACGCTCTTAATCACTGTCACTGTCAAGATTTTGATTCTAGACTAATATTTCCCGACATCTCTATGTAACGTTGGAAAATAGACGTTGTTTCAACTTCCATTTGCATTCTTTGCTCAGTATTGATAGGAAATTGGAAAATCGACGTAATCGAACGTCATCTGGTTAACGCAATTTTTACGTCCAATACAACCGAAGTCCGACGTTAATTTTAAGTCTCTTTGAGACCGATCCAGAGTCTTAATATTTGTGCTTATGAGTGCAAGAAAACGAATGCGAAGTACACTAAAACGTTTGTGAAAATGTCACGAGTTTTAAACCCCCTACCCCTGCCACCCCCCCCCCCCCCCACCCATCCATCCGTAAACAAAATGTGAAATTCCACTCCACGGTTACATCATTACAACACAATATCACCCCGCAGTCCGAAAATTTTATCTTTCTTATTTTCACAAAGCAGTGAGAGGATTGGCACTCAGAGGGGTTTTCAATGCGTTCATAACATGGCCTTCACCTTCAAGACATAGTTTCAGAGCGTTCCAGCCTGATCTTCTCCTTCAAGCCAGCCATTTTCCATGTAGAATATTACCGGGTGCCTCCCGCGCAGGACATAATGTGCGTCTCTGATTGGCTGAGACAGCCCCAGTGCTTGACACGACTTCTCAACTGAACATAACTTTCCATTCAAACAGACAAACTGGAGGGAAGAAGGCAGAAGTGGAGAAAAAACTTGCAAAACGTTGGAATATTCACTGCATTTTCCAAGGTACGTTGATTATTTTATAAAATATTAATATTTTAAATGTCTGCACCCTTGTTACTATCGCAAAATTTGGAAAGTTCATGCAGAATGTGCAAAAAATACTCCTGGACTTTTCCAGACTGAGACCACTTTCGGCAATTTTTTTTTCGATTTAGCAAGAGATCTTTCTTTTCTTGTCAACTGGTATATTTTACTGACGACCGAAAGCTGTAATTTAAAACACCCCAGGATGCGGAACTGTCCAGCTTGCTTTTTATTTCCCTCCCAACCCCCGGCATCTGATCATCCTCAGTTTTAGGTTGGAGAGGGTGGGGGCACTTCGTATCTTATGGGCTACTATGCATGCAAAAAAAAAAAAACGCGGAGAAAGGATGTAATTTTAAAACAGACGCGGTCCGCGTGGAGTACCAATTTCGTCAAAGTGTCGGGGGGGGGGGTTAAATCAGTACTCCCGCTTTTCCTGCAAGAAGGTGGTTATTTTGGAATTTCACTCCGCGTTTGGTGAACAAAGGAGGTATTGTTTAAAAAATTAGCAATCAGCGTTTAGTGGTTTTTTTAAAGTATGGTCACCAGTTAGTAAGTGACTGGCCCCATTGGGGAACAGATATCGGTTGATATGAAAATGAGCCCTGTCAGCCAAAGGACAGCGGCACAGCTGAACAAATTTACGCCATTCTTGACAACTTCGATGAATTTAAATCACTCAAGCCTTCGTGTCTTTAAAAAACAGTAGGTCTTATTCGAATTAATAAGGATCGCTTTTGGAAATGATAGATCTACCAAAAGACGGTGGCCCAGATGAATTTTCCAAATTTTGTACACTCTTTGAGCACTTGCATAAATATGTTGACACGCTCAAGCCTACATTTCCTGATCGATTGATAAAATATTTTAAGCATGGCAAGTTTGTGAAGCAGCGGGGACGTATTTGGCGGCAGACTTGCCAGATTGCACTGCCAGCTTGCTTTATATCATATACAGATCTAACTTAAGTCATTCTTATAAAAGAAGTGGTCACTTTATTAACTGAAATAATAAATCGCTAAAAGATGTTTTGTTCAGCATGGCAAACCTGTACTGTTTTCAGCTGCCGCCAAGATGGTGGACGGCCAATGAAGAAGCTGTTTACATCAGCCCATGGACAAGTATTTTTTCCAAATTTAATTTTGCGCGGTTATCATTGAACTAATTTTTTGTCAATCAAAGTAGATATATATTGTGCATAGAAAGTAAGCGACTCCCCGTCGTTCAGAATACAGCATTTGGTGCATTTGGTGAGAAGGTTTGCAAAACACTCGTGGAAAATGAAAGTCGTAATATTTTCAACTTCGACGTCTTATCTCTATCGTGAACAAACTCGAAAGCTTAAATTTCAATTTTGCATTTTGCAGCCAAGTGACAGCTGAGTGAAGGACAGCCAAGGAGCGGACAGCCAATGAGCGGACAACCAAGGGGCGGACAGCCAAGCAGCGGATCGCTAGGAGGAGGACAGCCAAGCAGCGGACAGCTAGGAGGTCAGCCAAGCAGCGGATAGCGATAAGTCGAATTCTATTTATATTTTCCCCAAACGTGAATATTGACGTATTCCATTCCGTTTTTTTCGGGTTTGGTTCAGGTTTCGATTGCATTATCACCATATTACGTTCTCCGTTTCTCAAAGTGTTTCAGAAGATGTAGCGGACAGCCCAGCGGAGGACAGCCCAGCGGGAGGACAGCCCAGCAGGAGGACAGAGCAGCAGGAGGACAGCCCAGCGGAGGACACCGCAGCGGGAGGACAGCCCAGCGGGAGGACAGCCCAGCAAAGAAGCATCGCATCAATTCGACGAGCCAATCAGCTACGTAAGTGCCATATTCAGAATAGAAGACTTATTCTTTTGCTTTCCTCATTCCCAACGCCACCCCGCTCTACCTCCATCGACACCATAAGTCCCTATTGTTGGCATGATCAGCTTCAGGTTGCATTAGAAACTAGGAAAAAAGTTTAAAAAGGGCATTGTGAACAGCTCATTGTTTTCACACAAACGCTATTTTATATTTGATAGCTCGCAAGAAGATGCCGGACAACCAGCAAAGTCGCGGCCATGGGGTCAGGGCAAACCTTCCAACCGGTAAGGGGAACATAGTTGCCACCAACGACCGGCTATTTTCTCCCCCACTCTCCCAACCCCTTCTCTACAATTCAACCCAAGTGCCTAGCGCTCTCCCCATTCTCTCCCTTTAGGCCCAACTTTCTCCGTCACTCTCCCTACCACTCTCCTGTCTCTTCATTCAGCCATCCTTCCCACCTTCCCTTCACTCCTCCACTTCCACGCCCGTCAACACTTGTCCCACCCCACTTCCCCATCCCCACTCTCCTAGACCCAATCCCAGTCTTCCCTTACTCCTAACTCCATCATTCTCCCTACTCTCCTCCTCCTCCTGCTCCTGCTCCTACTCCTCCTCCGCCCATTCTTCATTATCCTCAGTTCTCTCCACCACTCTTAAAAATTCCGAGTCCAGAAAAGAAATTGAAGAAAATCGATTTGCGCTGCCGCTAATGATCCGTCATTCTGTTCTTGTCCAATCAACCCCCTGCCCCCTCCCATTTCCCCCACAGACTGTTTCTACTAATATTCCTTTCAAAACTTTGGGCCCTAGTTTTAGATACTGTCCAACCCCTATTGCAAACCAACTTTTTGAAAAATGCCAGGATATTTTAAACAACTTGTCAAATAGTTAGCCACATCATAGTGGATTCGTTGTGTTGATGATAGACGTTGAACAATTGTGTTTTACAGCCAGCCTAAAAGATGCCGACCAACAAAGCTATAGATATCGGTTGATGTCGACGAGGCAATCAACAGGTAACAATATTGTTTGTTTAAACAAAATACTATTTCAGAAAAACATCAATAAATTTATGGAATGCTGTGTTCAACATTCGATGCTTATTTTTGACATCAAAAAATAATTAAAAGATTCTAATAAATCAATGTAGATTTCATTAATTTGTATTTTGTTATCAATATTTGAATTTTAGAGGGCAAAAAATTATTTTTGAGATCAACAAATAAGTTTTACAAACTTGAGAAATCTTAAGGGATTCGCAAATTTATGTAAAATTTAAGGAATTGTCAATTAAATTTTGGAGATGCAACCTTGAACTATTGATATCAATGATAGCAACTCATTTTTGAGCTCAAGAATTGCTTCTCTTTTGTCCAGTAAAAAAAATCAAAAGAAAGATTGTGCATACAAGTACCAGTCATTATTTTATTCACAGATGTGTGCTTCTGAATTTTTTATATGAAAAAAAAAACTGATATTCTGATATCAAAAATTACTTTTTAAGATAAAAAAATCATTTGCAAATTAAAGTCTCATTCTGAAATAATACCTGGAATAAGTTCTTTATCAATAGAAGGAAAATAAGTTATTGAGCTCAAAGTTGCGATTTTGCTATCCAATATATTTATTTTTTGCTCTCTAGAATTGAATTTTTGATCTCTAAAAATCAATTTTAGATATCATTACATCATTTTTGATGTCAATAAATACTTCTTTATCTCTAGATATTTATTGAAATCAAGAAGTTATTTTCGAGATCAAGAATACATTTAGAGATATCAGAAATATAATTAGATAGCAAAAATTAATTCTTTATCCAAATATGACTTTTTTGAGATCAAAACTTAATTCTTGATATCAAAAAGTCAATTTGTGAGATCAAAAATTAATTGTTTATCAATAATCTCCTTGTAAATGTCAAAATGGTTTTCCATATCAATTGACTTTTTTGCCACCAACACCAAGACTATGCTTGAAAATTGTTCATTGGTTTTAAAAAGCCAGCAACATTAAAGTTGATGCTTTGGTAAGCAAAAAATTTATACGTAACATTTCTTTAGCAGAGGACCGCCAAGCAGCAAACGGCTCAGCGCAGCACCAGCAAGAACTGGCAGCAAGCCGAAGAAAGCCCAGCGGAGGACAGCCAAGCTAGAGGACAGCTCAGCGGAGGGCAGCCAAGCTAGAGGACAGCCCAGCGGAGGACAGCCAAGCGGAGGACAGCCAAGCTAGAGGACAGCCCAGCGGAGGACAGCTCAGCAGAGGACAGCCAAGCGGAGGACAGCCAAGCTAGAGGACAGCCAAGCAGCGGACAGTGATAAGTCCTTTTTTTTTTTCTTTTTTTTAAATCGTGAATATTGACGTATTCCATTCCGGGTTTCGGGCTTTTCTGGGTTCGGTTCGGGTAGTGTTTGCATTATCAACCTGTTCATTTCCTAGTTTTCCAAGTTTTTCAGAAGAAGGGGGAGGCAGCCAAGCGGAGGACAGCCCGGCGGAGGACAGCCAAGCGGAGGACAGCCCGGCGGAGGACTGCCCGGCGAGGACAGCCCAGCGGAGGACAGCCCGGCGGAGGACAGCCCGGCGGAGGACAGCCCGGCGGAGGACAGTCCAGTGGAGGACAGCCAGTGGAGGACAGCCAGTGGAGGACAGCCCAGTGGAGGACAGCCCAGTGGAGAAGCATCGCGTCCTTTGGACCAGCCAAACAGCGACGTATGTTAGTTACATTATACAGAACAGAAAACAAAGCCCAAAAAATATACTCGGCACAAAAAGTTTCCGATATTTTTCCTGAAGGTCAATTTTTTGGCCTTGTAGCACTTTTCCGAAAAATATTTTTGTACTGTTGGTTAGTTTAACCATTTGACAGTGTATCAGTGGGCTTTAATTGGTTGTCCTTTTCAAAACAATAGAACAAGGTGTGAAAGTATTGACTAGGGTTAGGTAAAAATCGGCGCAGAATTTGTGACACGCTTTACAAGAGTAGTCTTCTTAAAGACTATAGATAGAACAAATTCAACCACACTGATACACTGTCAAAAACATTTTTCGAAAAAATGCCACAAGGCAAAAAATCGGCCTTTAGAAAAAATATCGGAAACTTTTTGTGCCGAGTATAAATCAGATGAAACGATAGTAGCGAACAACACCCGCATTTTCCCACCACTCACATCCAAGTTCTCTCCCACTTTCTCCCCAATGCTCAACACTATTCCTCCCCTCCCCCTCATGCTCACCACTCTCGACCCTCATGCTCACCGCTCTCCTCCCTCATGCTCACCGCTCTCCTCCCTCATGCTCACCCTTTCCTCCCTCATGCTCACTATTTCCTCCCTCATGCTCACCCCTTTCTTCCCTCATGCTCACCCCTTTCCTCCCTCATGCTCACTCCTTTCCTCCCTCATGCTCACCCCTTTCCTCCCTCATGCTCACCCCTTTTCTCCCTCATGCTCACCCCTTTCCTCGCTCATGCTCACCACTCTCCTCCCTCATGCTCACCCCTCTCCTCCCTCATGCTCACCCCTCTCCTCCCTCATGCTCACCCCTCTCCTCCCTCATGCTCACCCCTTTCCTCCTTCATGCTCACCACTCTCCTCCCTCATGCTCACCACTTTCTTCCCTCATGCTCACCTCTCTCTTCCGTCATGCTCACCGCTCTCTTACCTCATGCTCACCGCTCTCTTACCTCATGCTCACCGCTCTCCTCCCTCATGCTCACCCCTTTCCTCCCTCATGCTCACTATTTCCTCCCTCATGCTCACCCCTTTCCTCCTTCATGCTCACCGCTCTCCTCCCTCATGCTCACCGCTCTCCTCCCTCATGCTCACCCTTTCCTCCCTCATGCTCACTATTTCCTCCCCCATGCTCACCCCTTTCTTCCCTCATGCTCACCCCTTTCCTCCCTCATGCTCACTCCTTTCCTCCCTCATGCTCACCCCTTTCCTCCCTCATGCTCACCCCTTTTCTCCCTCATGCTCACCCCTTTCCTCGCTCATGCTCACCACTCTCCTCCCTCATGCTCACCCCTCTCCTCCCTCATGCTCACCCCTCTCCTCCCTCATGCTCACCCCTTTCCTCCCTCATGCTCACCCCTTTCCTCCTTCATGCTCACCACTCTCCTCCCTCATGCTCACCACTTTCTTCCCTCATGCTCACCTCTCTCTTCCGTCATGCTCACCGCTCTCTTCCGTCATGCTCACCGCTCTCTTACCTCATGCTCACCGCTCTCTTACCTCATGCTCACCGCTCTCCTCCCTCATGCTCACCCCTTTCCTCCTTCATGCTCACCCCTTTCCTCCCTCATGCTCACCCTTTTCCTATCTCATGCTCACCCTTATCCTCCCTCATGCTCACCCCTTTCCTCCCTCATGCTCACCCTTTTCCTATCTCATGCTCACCCTTTTCCTATCTCATGCTCACCCCTTTCCTCCCTCATGCTCACCGCTCTCCTCCCTCATGCTCGCCATTTTCCTCTCTCATGCTCACCCCTTTCCTCCCTCATGCTCACCCCTCTCCTCCCTCATGCTCCCTCCTCTCCTCCCTCATGCTCACCACTCTCCTCCCTCATGCTCACCCCTCTCCTTCCTCATGCTCACCCCTTTCCTCCCTCATGCTTACCCCTTTCCTCCCTCATGCTCACCACTTTCCTCCCTCATGCTCACCACTTTCCTCCCTCATGCTCACCACTTTCCTCCATGCTTACCGCTCTCCTCCCCCATGCTCATCACACTCTCTCCTAATGCTTTCCACCCTCCTTCATGCTTTTGCGCTCCCCTCCCTCATACTCTCCGCTCTCCTCCCTCATGCTTACGACCTCGCCCAGGTCCCATCTTGTTATATAACCTTATAGCTTTTCGAACTACTATTTTAAATGCTTTACACCGATTAGCGATACAACATTAAACATGATTAAACCAACGCTAGAAACTTGATTAAAAAGTTCTAAAGTCAGATGGCTCTTGTTGACAAAATATTACATATTTGACAGCTCGCGAGGAGATGCCGAACAATCAACAAAGGTCACGAGGTCAGGTCATCAGGACAAGCCCGTCAGCACGTGAGTTTTTCAATTCTCATTTAATAAATTCACATTCTGTGATTTTTTTTAAAGAAGCTGCATTTTTTTGCAAACGATAAAGCACATGGCACCTGCTCGTCGCCAGAAATACGCAATGCCCAAATTTGGCATTCAGTGCCAAATTTGCCAAAAGCTTTGACAAAAGTAATATTTCTAAAGGTGCATAAGTTATCATATAACATAATTTTTCACCAAAACATTATACATAGATTTTATGTTTAACAGTGGGATGGAAGCAGCCTGGAGAACGGCACACGAAGAGCATCGGAGTCGTCAGGACGAGCCCACCAACATGTAAGTGTTCTGAATTTTACAAAGAAATGTTGAGATTAGAAAAGAAAATCAGACGAATTTATGTTATTTTGTCCTCGAAGACAACCACTGAGGGCTTCAGGAACCGTTGCTTCCCCCCACCCCCTCCATGAATATTCTTGCAAAACCGTGAGCCCTAGTTTTGAAACATTTACGCTTAAAAACACAGCACCAAAGCAGCTTCTCAACCAACGTCAAAAACTTTATTTTTTGAGATCCATCGCACAAAAACATCACATCTGAAATTTTCTATCGCACAAAAAACATCATATCCGAAATGTTGACAACTGGCGGGAAACTAATAAGTATTTAACGTAGTGGAAAACTTTGAAATGCGAGGTTACTGGTTCTCTGGTTAGGACAGATACTACATTTTACGTTTAATAGCTCGCGAGAAGATGATGGCCGACCGACAAACGTTACACGAGCATCGGGTCACGAGTACAAGCCCATCTGCACATAAGAAATTGAATAATTTTAATAAAAATTAGCATCTTTGTTCCAGAAAAAACGGACGATGTTCACCTAAGTGAAAAACTTTAAAAAGTGACCTTATTGATAGCTCTTCGGTTAACAGTGATACCATATTTTATGTTTAATAGCTCGTGAGAAGATGGGCAACCAACAAACGTGACGAGCGTTATTTGAGGACCAGTCCATCAACACGTAAGCAATAATAAAACTATTAGCATCCTTAGTCAAGAACAGCAAACCGATGACTTCACAGCTGTAAACATCCACTTGTCATTTCCTTCACTCTTATCCTCCTTATACTTCACTCTGCCCTATCATCCCACCTCCCCCCTCTCGTTCCTTCACTCTTACCCTCGCTATATTTCTTCACTCTACCCTCCCAACTTGCCCCCCTCCATCACCTCCCGGACCCCCCCCCCCCCCTTCCCCTGTATTGCTTTTCGCACTGCTACTGTTGGCGTTTTATGTCCGGTTTTAACACGATACTAAACGATTCTGAACGATTTTAAACTATGCTAGCAAATTATCCCCCGTGGAACGGAGGGAACTTTTCGGTCTGTCCGTCTGTCACGCTTCAGTCTCACGCGCCTACAGGCCTCGCTAATACATGGATTCGTTTCAAATTTTATACACAGCTTCTCTGGACCCTTCCGCAGTGCAGTGACCAAGAATTTTCCGGATCGGAACAAAATTGAAAAAAATGGCGGACTTTTGAAAATTGGCACTGGACTTAGCGTATATACGGCAGTCTCAGACGCTACAAGCCACATCAATAGATAGATTCGTTTCAAATTTTGCACACGGCTTTTCTAAAACCTTCCGCAGTGCAGTAATTAAGAATTTTCCGGATTGGACAAAAATTGACAAAATGGCGGACTTTTGAAAATTGGCACTGGACTTAGCGTATATACGGTAGTCTCACGCGTCTATAGGCCAATTTAATACATGGATTCGTTTCATATTTTGTACACAGCTTCTCTGGAACTTTTGCAGTGTAGTAATCAAGAATTTTTGGGATTGGGCAAAAATTGTCAAAATGGCAGACTTTTGAAAATCTGCACTGGACTTAACCGTATATACGGCAGTCTCACCCGCCGACAGGCCACATTAATAGGTGAATTCGTTTCATATTTTGTACACGACTTTTCTGGACCCTTCCGCAGTGCAGTGACTAAGAATTGTTTGGATTGGGCAAAAATTGACAAAATGGCGGACTTTTGAAAATTGGCACTGGACTTAGCGTATATACGGCAGTCTCACGCGTCTATAGGCCAATTTAATACATGGATTCGTTTCATATTTTGTACACAGCTTCTCTGGAACTTTCGCAGTGTAGTAATCAAGAATTTTTGGGATTGGGCAAAAATTGTCAAAATGGCAGACTTTTGAAAATCTGCACTGGACTTACCGTATATACGGCAGTCTCACCCGCCTACAGGCCACATTAATAGGTGAATTCGTTTCATATTTTGTACACGACTTTTCTGGACCCTTTCGCAGTGCAGTGACTAAGAATTGTTTGGATTGGGCAAAAATTGACAAAATGGCGGACTTTTGAAAATTGGCACTGGACTTAGCGTATATACGGCAGTCTCAGACGATACAAGCCACATCAATAGATACATTCGTTTCAAATTTCCGCATTGCAGTAATTAAGAATTTTCCGGATTGGGCAAAAATTGACAAAATGGCGGACTTTTGAAAATTGGCTCTGGACTTAACCGTATATACGGCAGTCTCACGCGTCTACAGGCCACATTAATAGGTGAATTCGTTTTATATTTTGTACACGACTTTTCTGGACCCTTCCGCAGTGCAGTGACTAAGAATTGTTTGGATTGGGCAAAAATTGACAAAATGGCGGACTTTTGAAAATTGGCACTGGACTTAGCGTATATACGGCAGTCTCACGCGTCTACAGGCCACATTAATTGGTGAATTCGTTTCATATTTTGTACACGACTTTTCTGAATCCTTCCGCAGTGCAGTGACTAAGAATTGTTTGGATTGGGCAAAAATTGACAAAATGGCGGACTTTTGAAAATTGGCACTGGACTTAGCGTATATACGGCAGTCTCACGCGTCTATAGGCCACATTAATACATGGATTCGTTTCATATTTTGTACACAGCTTCTCTGGAACCTTCCGCAGTGTAGTAATCAAGAATTTTTGGGATTGGGCAAAAATTGACCAAATGGCAGACTTTTGAAAATCGGCACTGGACTTACCGTATATACGGCAGTCTCACCCGCCTACAGGCCACATTAATAGGTGAATTCGTTTCACATTTTGTACACGACTTTTCTGGACCCTTCCGCAGTGCAGTGACTAAGAATTGTTTGGATTGGATCAAAATGAACAAAATGGCGGACTTTTGAAAATTGGCACTGGACTTAGCGTATATACGGCAGTCTCACGCGTCTATAGGCCACATTAATATATGGATTCGTTTCATATTTTGTACACAGCTTCTCTGGAACCTTCCGCAGTGCAGTAATCAAAAATTTTCCGGACGGGACGTGACAAAATGGCGGATTTTTTTTTAAAATCTTAGCGTACCTACGACAGTCTCACGCGCCTACTGGTTAATGGATTGATTTGTTTAAATGTTAGACACTACGTCTACATATCCTTCCACTTTTAAATTTTGCGTAGTCAACACGCAACAGCCTTACACAAACCCTGTCCCCCATGGGGGATAGACGTATTCCTCGAGACGTAGTCAAGTTGTTTAAAAACAATAAAAGTTGCCTGATTTTTTTTAACAAAAACAACAGGACATCTTCAATTTGTTTAGCAGACAGTCCAGCGGAGTACAACCAAAAGGAGGTCAGCCAAGGAGCGTAGGACAGCCAAGCGGCGTAGGACAGCCAAGCGGCGTAGGACAGCCAAGCGGCGGAGGACAGCCAAGCGGCGGAGGACAGCCAAGGAGCGTAGGACAGCCAAGCGGCGGAGGACAGCCAAGCGGCGGAGGACAGCCAAGCGGCGGAGGACAGCCAAGCAGCGGAGAACAGCCAAGCGGTGGAGGACAGCCAAGCAGCGGAGAACAGCCAAGCAGCGGAGGACAGCCAAGCGGCGGAGGACAGCCAAGCGGCGGAGGACAGCCAAGCGGCGGAGGACAGCCAAGCGGCGGAGAACAGCCAAGGAGCGTAGGACAGCCAAGGAGCGTAGGACAGCCAAGCGGCGGAGGACAGCCAAGCGGCGGAGGACAGCCAAGCAGCGGAGAACAGCCAAGCGGTGGAGGACAGCCAAGCAGCGGAGAACAGCCAAGCGGTGGAGGACAGCCAAGCAGCGGAGAACAGCCAAGCGGCGGAGGACAGCCAAGTGGCGGAGGACAGCCAAGCGGAGGAGGACAGCCAAGCGGCGGAGAACAGCCAAGCAGCGGAGGACAGCCAAGTGACAGAGGACAGCCAAGCGGCGGAGGACAGCCAAGCGGCGGAGGACAGCCAAGGAGCGCACAGCGATAAGTCCAATTTTTCTTTTCTTTGTTTTTAAATCGTGAATATTGACGTATTCCATTCCGGGTTTCGGGCTTTTCCAGGTTTGGTTCGGGATTTGTTTGTGTTGTCATCATAGTAATTCCTTCGATTCTCAAAGGTTTCAGAAGATGTAGGGGACAGCCAAGCGGAGGACAGCCCAGCGGAGGACAGCCCAGCGGAGGACAGCCCAGCGGAGGACAGCCCGGTGGAGGACAGCCCGGTGGAGAGCAGCCCGGCGGAGGACAGCCCGGCGGAGGACAGCCCAGCGGAGGACAGCCCAGCGGAGGACAGCCCAGCGGAGGACAGCCCAGCGGAGGACAGCGCGGAGGACAGCCCGGTGGAGGACAGCGCGGAGGACAGCCTACTGGAGGACAGCCCACTGGAGGACAGCCCAACGAAGGACAGCCCAGCGGAGAAGCATCGAATCATTTGGACCAACCAATCAACGACGTAAGTTTTCTTTATCACAATAGAAACTAAACGGATTCAATATTTTGCTTGCCCTTTTCCCAACATCCTCAAGTAGATACTTACCTTCGCAGAAAAACTTCGCACGTTATCAATGGCTCTTCTGTAAAACAAAAATCATATTCTATAATAAAAAGCTCGCGAGAAGATGCCTGACAGCCAACAAACGTCACGAGCATGGGGTCATGAGGACAACCTCATCAACATGCAGCGAATCAATAGTCGTCGATTTGTCTTCTGACAACAGAATTTTTATTTGATTAACCTTACGTGTTGATAGACTCGGCCACATAATACTATGCCCTAATCTTTGATGTTTGGCATATGTAGGCGGGCTGCATAACATATATAAAATATTTCCAATGTCTCATTTAGCAGCAATAAACAGATGGTGCTCTGTTCACAGTCTTGTATTTATATTTGATAGCTCGCGAGGAGATGGCCGGACAATCAACCAACGTCTCGAGCATAAAATCGTGAGGACAAGCCTGTCAACGCGTGAGTTTTTCAGTTTCAATAAAGTAAATTCACGTGCTTGGATCAAAAAGAGAACCAGACGACTCTGTATTTTTTACCTGCGACCAACTATTTGACGCCTGTTGGTCGCCAGTAATAATTGTAATAGTTTGGCATTCAATGGCAAACTGTCCCAAAGCTTTGATGCAACTAATTGTTAATTTGCATACAAGACTTGAATAAGTTTTAAAATCTCGTGTTATATATATATAGTAATATTTCAACAAATATTAAGCACAGATTTTATGTATAATAGTGCGATGGAAGCAGCCGGGAAAATGGCGGGAAAACGGCAGACGAAGACCTGCAGAGTCACCAGGACGAGGCGAACGATACGTGAGCGTTTGTCCTAGATTTTGCAAAGAAAGCATGGTGACATTAGAAAAGTAAATCACACGAATCGCGATGTTTTACCCTGCATGATCAACCATTCTGGCCCCCTGCTCAGCACCCCCCCTCCCCCCCACTCCCGCTCTCCCTCCATAAACATTCCTTTGCAAAACTTTTGACATCAGTTTTGGAAACATTTTTCGTTTTCGAAAAACAGCGCTAAAGCAGCTTTTCAAGCAACACCAGAAACTGAATTATTCAAACGGACAACTATATGGGGGAAATGGGACAATTCCCGCGCGGACTTTTCCAACGCGGACTTTACCCGCGGGGACTTTACCCGCGGGAATTTTTCCCGCGGAGGACTTTTTCCGACCTAGGAATTTCCCGCGGGGACTTTTCCCGCGGGGACTTTTCCCGACCTAGGACATTTCCAACGGATGAAAAAACTAGCAAAAAATAAAACTAATTTATTGCAATTTTTATTTAGTAATTTAAACTTGCAGTACACATCATTAATTGTGTTCTTCCCGGTCTTTGATGCTTCTTTTTTTCTATTGTCAACAAGCTGTAGTGGAATATGCTGCAGGGGCAGGGTATATTGTGATTCCGCTAAATGCAATTAAAACTTAATTCACAAATGTGGATGGATTAAAAAAAAGTATAAGATCCAATTGATAATAATCCAAAGAAGCCTAGATAAGGTTCGTTGATTCAATTTCTCGACTCCGGCATGTGATGGATGATATAGGTGCAAGCTTCAGTGGTCGTCTTTCAACAGTTGTGCTATTCAACTGCAATTAATGATGGATTAATAATCCAAAGATTATGGTTGGGTTCGTTGATTATTTTTTCGACTCCGACCTATGATGAATTTATGCCCGGAGTCGGCTAGATTTCTCCGGAGGACATTATTTTTTGGTATAAATGCAGGGCGAACAAGCTATAAAATCATACATTCCTAAAAATGGAATACTTGACCTCTGCCAGAGGAAAACCAAAGATTTTGTTGGACTTTTATCTGTATGTGAGACTTCGTAATCTCGCAAACGGAGTTGTGTCGTATGAATGCGAAAAACGGCGCCAGTACGGCGATAAGCATGGGCAATGTAGGGCTAAGATCAGAATAGTTTTTGTTAGTTTTTTTTTCATCCGCAGGAAAAGTCCTCCGCGGGAAATGCCCTGGGTCGGGTAAAATCTGCGCGGGAAAAGTCCTCGCGGGAAATGCCCTAGACTCTATATGAGAGATGGTTCTTTTTATTATAAACAGACTTTGGTCAAATTTTCTGTAGCCACGAACGCGTGAAAGCTTGTTCTGAATTTTATAAAAACAGCATGCTTAGATTGGAAAGGAATATGAGAGAATCGACATTGTTTTGCCGCAGATCATTCATTCTTGCGCGCAGTCTGTCTCACCGACCCGTCCCTCCAACTCCCCTCTCCCTCCAACTCCCCTCTCCCTCCAACCCCCCCTCCCTCCAACCCGCTCCCTCCGACCCCCCTCCCGCTCCGTCTTCCGCGAATATTTCCTGCAAATCTTGCGAGCAAGGCTTTGGAAAAATATTCTTGACTTTCAAAAAACATAAAAGCAGCTTTTTAAGCAACGTCAGAACTAAACCTTGGGGGGAAAATTCTGTGTTTTTTATAGTTCGCCTGAAGCTACAGAACAAGAAAGACGGAAGCATTGGAACATGTGAATGAGTTCATCAACACGTAAGCATGCTGTTTATTAGTCCCCACCGGGGGACTACAGTTTTCGGGTTTGTCTGTCCGTCTGTCTGTCGACACCTTTTTTGTTAACACACTCAAGCCTACATTTTTCCACCGATTGTTAAGATATTGTATCTATGGGTAGTACTGGAACGAACAAGGATCGGTATTGTAAATGAGCCCTATCGGCCCAAGGACATTAGCCCAGCTGAACTTCAAAAATTTTCCCAATCCTTACTCAGTTGAATGAGTTTGTTAACACACTCAAGCCTACAATTCTGGATCGATTGTTGAAATCTTTTAGATATAGGAAGTATTAGAACCAACAAAGGTCGGTATTGTAAATGAGCCCTGTCGGCCCAAGGACATTAGCCAAGCTGAACTTCAGAAATTTTCACAACCCTTACATACTGGAATGAGTTTAACACACTCAAGCCTACATTTTTTCTGCATCGATTGACAAGATATCTTAGCTGTGAGTAGTTTTGGAACGAACAAGGTTTGGTATTGTAAATGAGCCATGTCGGCCCAAGGACATTGACTCAGTTGAACTTCACAAATTTTCCCAATCCTTACTGATTTGAATGAGTTTGTTAACACACTCAAGCCTACATTCCTAGATCGATTGTTGAAATCTTTTAGATATAGGAAGTATTGGAACCAACAAAGGTCGGTATTGTAAATGAGCCTTGTCGGCCCAAGGACATTGGCCCAGCTGAACTTCAGAAATTTTCACAACCTTTACATACTGGAATGAGTTTGTTAACACACTCAAGCCTACATTTTTTTTAAACAATTGGCAAAATGTTATACACATAGGTAGTATGGGTGGTAACAAGCATTAGTATTGTAAATGAGCCATGTTGGCCCAAGGACATTGGTCCAGCTGAAATTTTAAAATTCACGAATATGATACGAAGATTTGTAGTCCAACCTAACACAATCAAATACTGGGATTGTATGCCGGCGGGGGACATAGTCAGTTTCGCTGACCCACTTGTTTAAATAAAGATCCTTTAATAAGAAAAATTCCTTAAATTAACCGTATTGTCCACATACATAGTCATTCTCACCCCTTCTCCCCCAGTAATAAGGCCCCCCCCCCCAATTTAAACCAGACAGATTGACAGATTGAAAACGTGCAACATTCTGAATGATTTTAAACTAAATTTTTCAAATTTATTAAAAACCAAAGTTGCCTGAAAGTTGGTTGTTGGTTCTTTGGTCAACAAAACTAACACGTCAAATTTTATTTGCTTAGTGGAGGACAGCCCAGCGGAAGATAGCCAAGCGGAGGACAGCCAAGTGGAGAACCATCGTCATTTGGACCAGCCGATCAACATCGTAAGTTCTATTGCTCAGACTAGAAAATAACATCTCACCTAACGCTATTAAACGCTTGACCAGCTCGGACCCATATTCGTAAAAATATACTTCGTCCATGAAAAACGCAATCAAATAGATATTTAACTAAGTGGAAAACTTAATTAAAAGTGATGTTATTTACTGAAGGCTCTTTGATTAACAAACGTACCATAATTTATGTTTAACAGCTTGCGAGAAGATGGACAACCAACAAGCGTCACGAGCATCGGTTCACAAGGGCAAGCCAATCAACATGTGAGGAATTTGCTTATAAATAAAAATTATAATTAAGTTAGTATTCTGAGTCCGGCAAAGAAATGCGCATCGATGGTTGTCGACAACAATTCGCCATTTCCAACCACTCTCCCCGAACCTCGACCCACCTCTCCCCTCCCCTACCCACTCTCCCCTCCCCTACCCACTCTCCCCCAACCTCGACCCACCTGTCCCCTCCTCTACCCACTCTCCCTCGACCCACCTCTCCCCTCCCCTACCCACTCTCCGTCGACCCACTCTCCTCTCCCCCACCCCTTCTCGATCCTCTGTCCCCACCCCTTCTCGATCCTCTCCCTCAGTCCCCATCCCTTCTCGATCCTCTCTACCCCACCCCTTCTCGATCCTCTCTACCCCACCCCTTCTCGACCCTGTCTCAGTCCCCACCCCTTCTCGACCCTGTCTCAGTCCCCACCCCTTCTCGACCCTGTCTCAGTCCCCACCCCTTCTCGACCCTGTCTCAGTCCCCACCCCTCCTCGGTCCTCTCCCTCAGTCCCCACCCCTCCTCGATCCTCTCTACCCCCACCCCTTCTCGACCCTGTCTCAGTCCCCACCTCTTCTCGACCCTGTCTCAGTCCCCACCCCTCCTCGGTCCTCTCCCTCAGTCCCCACCCCTCCTCGATCCTCTCCCTCAGTCCCCACCCCTCCTCGATCCTCTCGCTCAGTCCCCACCCCTCCTCGATCCTCTCCCTCAGTCCCCACCCCTCCTCGATCCTCTCCCTCAGTCCCCACCCCTCCTCGATCCTCTCGCTCAGTCCCCACCCCTCCTCGATCCTCTCCCTCAGTCCCCACCCCTCCTCGATCCTCTCCCTCAGTCCCCACCCCTCCTCGATCCTCTCCCTCAGTCCCCACCCCTCCTCGATCCTCTTCCTCAGTTCCCACCCCTCCTCGATCCTCTCCTCGGTCCCAACCCCTCCTCGATCCTCTCCCTCAGTTCCCACCTCTCCTCGATCCTCTCCCTCAGTCCCAACCCCTCCTCGATCCTCTCCCTCAGTTCCCACCCCTCCTCGATCCTCTCCCTCAGTTCCCAACCCTTCTCGATCCTCTCTGTCCCCACCCCTTCTCGATCCTGCTTCTGTTAAAAACACCGCTGTAAACTAAACTAACGCTGCAAACTTTAATGACAGTTAAGAAACGAACTGGTACGTCAAATAGATCACTCTCCGGTTGAATAAAATATGTTGTTTCATATTTCATAGTTCGAGAAGAGAGACCGGCGGGCATTGGCAAAAGATGCGGATCGGGAGGACAAGTCCATTGACACGTAAAGATATTTTTACTTTCGATAAAGAACATTCATATCCCAGAAAAGAAAATCAAGACGAATCTGCACGTTTTGCCACCTGAACGCCTCCCCACCCCCCTCTTTCCTGCGGCTGATCGCCATGCAGTAACAAAACTCTAAGCTACTTTCGGCGTTGAATGCAAACTTGCCATAAGTCTTTCACAAAAAAGCATTGCTAGAAAAGTGAAAAAGTTTTGCAATGACATATTACATAATAAATTTTTGGTAGAAATACTACGCACATGTTTTATGTTTAACAGCAGGGGAGAAGCTGCCAGGGAAGCCTTGGATGAAGAGTACCTGGGTCTTTGATAAGAGTAAGCGTTTGTCTTGGGTTATAGAAAAATCTGAGGCTAGAAAAAAAAACAGAAAAATAGTGCTGTTCCACCGATGGCTAACCATTCTTGCCTCCCACACCTCCCCCACCTCCTAAATTGTGGAACAAGTTTAACAAGTAGGGGGACAGAACTGTCGGTCAAGTTCAATGCAAGCAGCTTAATTAACTAAAAAAAATTCCAGGAAGAAATGATATAAACAATACAACAGACATTTGCCCGAAGTAAAGAGCTGGAAAAAATAGCATAACATTTCAAATCCTGCTAATTATGTAGCTATTCAACCAGTCGCAAATTGCTGCTGAAATGTTTACTTCGTTTGATAGGCTCGCCCATACACGTGCTGCAACCAGCGAGGGTGAGGACGGTATCCGGACTGCGCCATCACATGTAAGCATTGCAAGAACCTTAAATAATTAATTTCATATTTTTCCCCGGAATAGGGCGCACTCATGTACGAACTGGTTACCTGATGCATTCACGTGGCATTTTAAGACAATCCCTTTGTGCGCAGTTTCTTTTATTCCCCACAGGGAATATATGCCATCTGTCGGTCTGTCGGTCTGTCTGTCAGTCTGTCATCAAAAGCTTGTTAACAGCTTACCTGCTGCAAAGGATTTTCATGACACTTGGTATGCAGCTTCTAAGGGAACAAACACAGATCGCTATTGTAAATGGGCCAGGTTCGTCTGAGGAAAATAGACCAGCTGGACTCAGAAAATTTCAGCTCTTGATTCACTATTGTATGAGATTGTTAAACGATAACTTGAAAACTGCTGCAAGGATTGTAATGAAACTTAAAATGTAGCATCTATGGGAGCAAACAGGTCGGTATGGTAAATGGGCTAGGTTCGTCAAGGAAAATGGACCAGCTGGACTTAGAAAATTTCCACTCTTGAAATGTAGCATCTATGGGAGCAAACAGGTCGGTATGGTAAATGGGCTAGGTTCGTCAAGGAAAATGGACCAGCTGGACTTAGAAAATTTCCACTCTTGAAATGTAGCATCTATGGGAGCAAACAGGTCGGTATGGTAAATGGGCTAGGTTCGTCAAGGAAAATGGACCAGCTGGACTTAGAAAATTTCCACTCTTGCTTGACTATTGTGTGAGCTTGTTAACATGATAATTTAAAAACTGCTGCAAGGATTTTAATGAAACTTGGTATGTAGCTTCTATGGGAACAAACACAGATTGGTATTGTAAATAAGCCAGGTTCGTCCAAGGAAAATGGACCAGCTGGACTTAGAAAATTTCAGCTCTTGATTGACTATTGTTAACACGATATCTCTAGAACAACTGCAAGGATTTTAATGAAACTTGGTATGTAGTTTCTGTGGGCACTAACAAGGATCGGTATTGTAAATGGGTCACATTGGCCCAGGGATAATGAATCAAATGGACTTTGAAATTTACCAAATCCTGAAAATTATTCAGCATCGGAATCAGTTTAACACGATATCTCAAGAACAACTGCAAGGATTTTAATGAAAGGTGGTGTATATCTTCTATGGGAACAAACACAGATCGATATTGTAAATGGGCCAGGTTCGTCCTAGGAAACTGCACCAACTGGACTCGGAAAATTTCAGCTCTTGATTGACTATTGATGGCCGTATTTAACTGATGGGAGGAGGGGGCTGTGGGGAATATGTGGCCTATGCACACTGCTCTAGTTCTGCATGCCTTGTCTACACGAGATTTTTTTCTGCTTCAGATCGTATGCCGCCAGTCACCGAGAGAGACAACGCCACGCCAGCCACGGAGGATAAGAACAGCAATGGAGACAGCACAACCGCTCAGGAGATGAGACAGACGGCCCTGGATAAGGAGAATGGCAGCTCCATAGCGTTAAGGAGCAGTGACAATTCGGGCCTGGGTAGGGACAGTGATAGCACCACCCAGAGCAAATGAAAGTGATAGTACCACCCTGGTTTAGGGACAGTGACGGCACCAACCAGGGTAGGGGAAATGATAGTACCGCCCTGAGTTAGGGACAATGATAGAACCACCCAGGGCAAGGGAATGTGACAGTAGCACTCTGGGCTAGGGACGATGATAGAACCGTCCAGTGAAAAGCTAAGTGAGAGTAGCACCCTGGGCAAGGGACAGTGATATAACCTCCCATGATAAAGGACTGCGACAGTACCGCCTTGAGGTAGAGACGATGACAGCACCAGCCAGGAACGGCTACCGGGAGAGCCGCAGCCAGCCACTGAGAGGGACAACACGACCACCGAGACGAGGACAGCAGCGTCGCCAGCCAAGTGGAGGACTACACCAACAAAGCTAAGTTATCAATTCCTTTTATATTTTTCTCCGTACGAAATATCACTGGTATCATGTGTTTTCCGAACGCGACTTCACCCTGGAATAACCGGAGTTTTGCCGGTGGGACAGTCTCCCGGAATTCAATTCAAGCGGGAACCTCGTTGGCTGTACTCGCCTCGCATTCGGGGATTCAGGAGTGGGGCACGTTCATGGGAACATTATGGTTATCTCGTGTGTTTTGTACGGTTATTTTTTTCTCCTTAAAACTTAAGGTTTTTCGCTGATTCTACATGCCTTGTCTACACGTTTTCTTCTTTCTGTTTCAGACCGTATGCCGCCAGTCACCGAGAGAGACAACGCCACGCCAGCCACGGAGGACAAGAACAGCAATGGAGACGGCACATCCGCTCAGGCGATGAGACAGACGGCCCTGGATATGGAGAATGGCAGCTCCGCAGCGTAAGGAGCAGTGACAGTACTGGTGTGGGTAGGGACAGTGATAGCACCACCCAGAGCAAATGAAAGTGATAGTACCGCCCTGGGCTAGGGACAGTGACAGCACCACCCAGAGCAAATGAAAGTGATAGTACCGCCCTGGGCTAGGGACAATGACAGTACCACCCAGGGTAGGGGAAATGATAGTACCGCCCTGAGTTAGGGACAATGATAGAACCACCCAGGGCAAGGGAATGTGACAGTAGCACTCTGGGCTAGGGACAGTGATCGAACCGCCCAGTGAAAAGCTAAGTGAGAGTAGCACCCTGGGCAAGTGAAAGTGATAGAACCTCCCTGGATAAAGGACCGCGACAGTACCGCCTTGAGGTAGAGACGATGACAACACCAGCCAGGAAAGGGACCGCAAGAGCCGCAGCCAGCCACTGAGAGGGACAACACGACCACCGAGACGAGGACAGCAGCGTCGCCAGCCAAGTGGAGGACTACACCAACAAAGCTAAGTGATCAGTTTCCTTTTATATTTTTCTCCGTACGAAATATCACTGGTATCATGTGTTTTCCGAACGCGACTTCACCCTGGAATAACCGGAGTTTTGCCGGTGGGACAGTCTCCCGGAATTCAATTCAAGCGGGAACCTCGTTGGCTGTACTCGCCTCGCATTCGGGGATTCAGGAGTGGGGCACGTTCATGGGAACATTATGGTTATCCCGTGTGCTTTGTACGGTTATTTTTTTCTCCTTAAAGCTTAAGGCTTTTCGCTGATTCTACATGCCTTGTCTACACGCTTTCTTCTTTCTGTTTCAGACCGTATGCAGCCAGTCACCGAGAGAGACAACGCCACGCCAGCCACGGAGGACAAGAACAGCAATGGAGACAGCACAACCGCTCAGGCGATGAGACAGACGGCCCTGGATAAGGAGAATGCCAGCTCCACAGCGTAAGGAGCAGTGACAGTACTGGTGTGGGTAGGGACAGTGATACCACCACCCAGAGCAAATGAAAGTGATAGTACCACCCTGGTTTAGGGACAGTGACGGCACCACCCAGGGTAGGGGAAATGATAGTACCGCCCTGAGTTAGGGACAATGATAGAACCACCCAGGGCAAGGGAATGGAAGAGTAGCACCCTGGGCAAGTGACAGTGATAGAATCGCCCAGTGAAAAGCTAAGTGAGAGTAGGACCCTGGGCAAGGGACAGTGATAGAACCTCCCAGGGTAAAGGACCGCGACAGTACCGCCTTGAGCTAGAGACGATGACAGCACCAGCCAGGAAAGGGACCGGGAAAGCCACTGGATGCCACGGACATAGCAAGAGAACGCCAGCCAAGAAGGTGCCAGCCAAGAGTACGCCAGCCAAGAGGACGCCAGCCAAGTGGACGCCAGCCAAGAGGACTACAGAATAGCTAAGCCGATCTTTGTTAATCCCGGAATACGTCAATATTCACGTATTTTTTTTCATTCTATCTTAACATACCTCAGTATACTGTGTAATTCGTACTATTAATGAGTTTACCCTTTGTGTTAAAGCCAAGCGGAAGACAGCGATCCAGCGGAGTACAACCAAGCAGCGGACCCCAGCCAGCCAGCCAGCAGACCACAGCCAAGCAGCGGATCCCAGCCAGCCAGCAGACCACAGCCAAGCAGCGGACCCCAGCCAGCCAGCCAGCAGACCACAGCCAAGCAGCGGACCCCAGCCAGCCAGCAGACCACAGCCAAGCAGCGGACCCCAGCCAGCCAGCAGACCACAGCCAAGCAGCGGACCCCAGCCAGACAGCGGGCCCCAGCCAGCCAGCGGACTAAAACCAGCCAGCGGACCACAGCCAACCAGCGGACCAAAGCGAGCCCACTGAGAAAAGCTGAAGAAGACCACACACAAGAGGTGAGACCTTTATCTTCGGTAGAACCGATGCATTTGATAAGCAAAATATAATTCAATGTTTTATTCCCCACAGGGGGAATATATGCGACCGCGTGTCGGTCTGTCGGTCTGTCGGTCGGTCCGTCGGTCTGTCGATCTGTCAAGAGCTTGTTAACACGATAACTTGAAAAGTACTGCAAGGATTTAAAATTGGTATGTAGCTTGGATGGGATAAACACAGATCGGTATTGTAAATGGGCCAGGTTCGTCCAAGGAAAATGGACCAGCTGGACTTTGAAAATTTCAGCTCTCGAGTGACTATTGATGGCCGTGTTTACTGATGGGGGGGGGCTGTGGGGAATATGTAGGCTATGCACACTGCTCTAGTTCTTCACTGTGACCATACGGCGCGGCGGGGGATGTGTAATCTCCGATTGTCTTGTCTTGTAATCTCTATTCTATATATCAGTGTTAGCATTTTTTGTCGGTCGGTGACCGCAGTGGGCGACATTTGCGGTATGAATGAACCAGATGCCCAGAAAACATTCTAAGGTCGATCCAACTTTGATTTGAGGTTGCGGCGTCGATCCGACGTCCAACTATGTAGGTCTGAATTTTGCGTTAAATAGACATCGAAAAATCAACTTTGTATAGGTGTCGGACTGCTTGGGTTTATAACCCACTGGAAATGGTAACTATGACAGTCACTTCGAAAGTAAACTGAAACCTGGAGGAAAAATCAGGACAGCAACAGTGCGGAAGTTTTTCCTACCTACTTTTGAAAAGCGTTAATGGAAATCGAATACATACTATCCTGCGTGACTTGATGACTCAATACTGGAGAAGGGATGCTATAACGGAGGATGGCCACAATATTATTGCAGCTCTCTTGACCGCTTGTTCTAGATTAATGTTTACCAACGTCTATGCAGCGGCTCTTTCTCAACGTCTATACAACGTTGGGTCTTCTACTTACAACATTTCATAACGCTAATTAGACGTTGGATAATCGACGACCATCAAACGTCGGAAAGTAGTTTCGATTTCTATAAACAACTAAAACCCGACGCTGATGCGACGACGGATGCGACATCTGTACAACGCTGTCACAACGTCACAAACGATAACCGACGTGTGCGAGTGGTCTATGCTGGGGAACTTCAGAGTTTTAAAAATTTCACATAATACATATCCCTCCCCCCTCCCCCCCTCAAAAAAAAAAAAAAAAAAAACAAAAAAAAACAAAAAAAACAATCAATTAAAAGTCTATAAAATGGGTGAAGTTATCCATGGGTGAAGTTATCCATGAGATGCTTTCTTAGAAACTCGGGATTTGGTCTTCAACCCCTTTCTCAAAGTTGCATTGAAGAGAGAGGAATAAAATACTCAAGGAGAAAACTGTTGGAACCAAAATAACGACTTTTTTAACGGAGGGTTGGAGTGGGAAATCTCGCTGTTTCACAGCAGATATCAGCACTTTTCCCGTTCCCAGCTTACAGGTTATTTTTCCAACCGTTCTTCATTCACTTTATCAGTTCACTCACTCTGATACGCGCCTGCGATAATAGGTCAATATTTGACTTCGGTAGATCTCATTATATGCACAATAAGGTTATATACAAAGTAATCCAACGATGCTAATGATATTTAAATGATCCTCTGGTGGCTGCCGGCGAAACTTTAAATCATACATATTTGTTGTTACTAAACCTTTTCGGCCGGTGACCGTTTTTAGGTCGCCAATCGCGAACATTAGTGTATAATGCGACATATTAATTGGTCTGTTATCGGTTCAGCATTATATGGCCTGAAAGTTAAATTATGATCATCCTGGATTTAAAATTAATAATTACGATATGTATGGGCGCATCGTCAAGGGCTTGAACAAAATTACTACAATGTCTTGTGTAAATCGACCAGACTACAAAGCCTTGTTCCACTGAGCCCTTCCACCTCCCCCTTTCCCCTCATTATCCCCCATGAAATGGAGGGATGTAGTTATGAGCTGGTCCTTCTGTCCGTCCGTCTATCTGTCCACAAAAGTACTTGGTTTTGTCCGGCCGACTTTTCATAGAAGGAATTTTTATTGGAACCTGAAATCTTCCATGGTGAAAGTATATATCTTGAAGATGTGCAACGTAGCATTCTTGTCAAAATCGGCCAAAAATTGACGTCGTGGGAAATTGTCAAATATGATGAATTTTTGGCTTGGACGATGTTTTGTCCGGCCGACATTTCATAGAAGCGGTTGTCGTAGGAACCTGGAGCGTGACTTCACCTCATTTTACTTTTACTGCTTCACGGGGGATCCTGCCTTACTGAGGTCCTAGTTCACAACTCAAGCATTCACTCCCATTCAGGTTCATTGCTTCATTTTATCAACAGTGGTCACACTGAATAGGACTTTCCTTTCCGTGAGAAAGACGTCGCAAAGTCGGCGTTGTATAGGCTTCGGGTGCACAACCCACCCACCACCCCCCCCCCCTAAGAAAAAAGCTTCTGTGTTGTCGCTCACTGGAAATGGTAGCCATGGGAAGTGATTTCGTAAGCATATCGGAGCAAGACGCGAAATACGTGAATTTCAGGAGCGCTCAAGTTCTTCCTCACCAACTTTAGAAAAATATTCATGGTAACCGACTGCACATATATTCTTTAGTGCCGGGTGATTCGGCAGTGAGGGGGGGGGGGTGGGTGGGCGGGGGTGTGAGTACTGTTATGGAGAGTGACCACACTGTTTTTCGCTGTGAAGATTGCGCTTATATGTTAGTGTTATCCCGGGCCGGATCAACAGATCACGGTGTCGCTTTCCCAACATCTGATCAACGTCGCCTTCACGATATCAAAACAAGGCCGTTAAAAGGGCGATAAACAACCAAACCCGATCCTACGTTAGGTGTGACCTCTTTCCAACGTTCGAAGTCGCAATGTTTACTGGGTTAAAAAGTAAAATCAATGTTTAAGTTGAAACTTCTACACTCTAATTTATGGTATGTGTAAAATCCTTCCTTTTTTATGCCTGCCTGCTTTTCTCACCCCTTCTCCATCCCACCCCCTTCCCCTTTGCCAAAATGGTCGCTTACTCATTTATTCCCCACGGGGGGAATATATGCGATCGATCGCGTGTCGGTCTGTCATCAAGAGCTTATTAACACGATAACTTGAAAACTGCTGCAAGGATTGTAATGAAACTTGGTATGTAGCCATGTAAATGGGCCAGGTTCGTCCAAGGAAAATGGACCAGCTGAACTTTGAAAATTTCAGCTCTTAATTCATCATTGATGGCAGTGTTTAACTGATGGGGAGGGGGGCTGTGGGGAATATGTGAGCTACGCACACTGCTCTAGTTAGTCCCCCGCCGAGGGACTATAGTTTTCGGGTTTGTCTGTCCGTCTGTCCGTCTGTCGACACCTTTCTTGTTAACACACTCAAGCCTACATTTTTCGACCGATTGTCAAGACATCTACGGGTTCCGGGACCAATCCCTCCGGGACCGAACCCCCCCCCCCCCCAGGACCGAACCCTCCGCACGAATAAATCCCCATGCCAACCCCCCCCCCCCCCCCCCCCATATGGAGAGGACCAACCCCCCCCCCCCCCCGCACTCCAACAATTATATTTGAACTTTTAAGCATCCTCCGATCTTCTGTAATCGTTACTTTATGATTACTGATTATAAAGGTATAAAAGGTACATAATTGTAGTCATATTATCTGACGAGTTTTGATCTCAAATGCAATCAGCTTCTGCCGTGTCCTGTTCTGTCATCTTAGATCACAGGACCTGAAGTACAATTTATATCCTTGTCATCTAGTCTGTGTGTCGGTTGCAATTAAAACATCTGAAGGACGAATTCCTGTTATTTATAAATCCACATTATAAGTCCACATTGTGTGCTGAATTACAATTATACAGTCAACTGCTCAATTACAATTATACTGCCAGCTGCAATTAATTTTGTCCGAAGTAGACTGTATTACTGCAGAGGCCAATCAGTACGCTAAGGCACGGGGGGTTTGGTTCCGGGGGGGGGGGGGGGGGTTTGGTCTGGGGGATTTGGTCACGGGGGTTTGGTCCCCGGGGGTTCTGTCCTGGACCTATATTCTACATATGGGTAGTACTGGAACGAGCAAGGATCGGTATTGTAAATGAGCCATGTCGGCCCAAGGACATTAGCCCAGCTGAACTTCAGAAATTTTCACAACCCTTACATACTGGAATGAGTTTGACACTAAAGCCTACATTTCTGCATCGATTGACAAGATATCTGAAGTATAAGTAGTATTGGAACCAACAAGTGCTAGTGTTGTAAATGAGCCATGTCGGCCCAAGGACATTGGCCCAGCTGAACGTCACAAATTTTCCCAATGGCTACTCATTTAACACACTCAAGCCTACATTTCTATATCGATTGTTGAAATATTTTAAATATGGAAAGTATTGGAACCAACAAAGGTCTGTATTGTAAATGAGCCCTATCGGCCCAAGGACATTGGCCCAGCTTAACTTCAGAAATTTTCACAATCCTTACATAGTGGAATGGGTTTGTTAACACACTCAAGCCTACATTTCTGCATCGATTGACAAGATATCTCAACTATAAGCAGTATTGGAACCAACAAGTGCTGGTGTTGTAAATGTGCCATGTCCGCCCAAGGACATTGGCCCAGCTGAACATCACAAATTTTCAAAATCGCTACTCATTGAAATGAGTTTAACAAACTCAAGCCTACATTTCTATATCGATTGTTGAAATATTTTAAATATGGAAATATTGGAACCAACAAAGGTTCGTACCGTAAATGAGTCCGGTCGGCCCTAGGACATTGGCCCAGCTTAACTTCACAAATATTCACAACCCTCACATACTGGAATGAGTTTAACACACTCAAGCCTACATTTCTGCATCGATTAACAAGATATCTCAACTATAAGTAGTATTGGAACCAACAAATTCTGGTGTTGTAAATGAGCCATGTCGGCCCAAGGACATTGGCCCAGCTGAACTTCACAGAATTTCCCAATCCTTACTCAGTTGAATGAGTTTTAACACTCAAGCCTACATTTCTAGATCGATTGTTGAAATATTTTACATATAGGAAGTATTGGAACCAACAAAGGTCCGTATTGTAAATGGGCACTGTCGGCCCAAGGACATTGGCCCAGCTAAACTTCAGAAATTTTTCCAATCCTTACGTAACTGGAATGAGTTTTAACACACTCAAGCCCACATTTCTGCATCGATTTATAAGATATCTTAACTATAAGAAGTATTGGAACCAACAAGGTTTGGTATTGTAAATGAGTCATGTCCGCCCAAGGACATTGGCCCAGCTGAACTTTTCACAAATTTTCCCAATCCTTACTCAGTTGAATGAGTTTAACACACTCAAGCCTACATTTCTGGATCGATTGTTATAGGAAGTATTGGAACAAAGTTCGGTATTGTAAATGAGCCCTATCGACCCAAGGACATTGGCCCAGCTGAACGTCACAAATTTTCCCAATTACTACTCATTGGAAAGAGTAACACACTCAAGCCTATTTCAAGCGATTGTTGAAATATTTTACATATAGGAAGTATTGGAACCAACAAAGGTCTGTATTGTAAATGAGCCCTATCGGCCCAAGGACATTGGCCCAGCTTAACTTTTCACAACCCTAACATAGTGGTATGAGTTTGTTAACACACGCAAACCCACATGAATTTAGTTAAATAAAATGGAATGGTTTATCGCGAGATTTTTTTGTTCCTTCAAACTTTTAAAATCGTTGAATTGCTCGCCTACTGGGGACTTCATTCTAAAATTTCCTGTCCATCGACCTTTTTTGTGGCGGGGGACATTGGTTAACTTTGTAGTGTCTTTGCTTTTACGGCTGGGCACAATACCCACGGACATTCTTGTCCTTTGAATTAGATAACAAATTTATCACACCTGTTAAAAAGGGTTCTCTATTCATTGGCACAATGAAACCCCGATAATGGTCGGTCCTGCCATGAAACAAATCACGTGACTTATTTTACAGTTGCGGTTCTAAACAAAAGCTCTTGGTAATTACATCGTGTCTACATTTTTTTAAATAGATTGGAAAGAAACGAGCACAGCATTCATCTTTCACGTGGGCTGATTTAAAGCATATTTATGCTTACTTCCAGAGAAATGATGGTGTCACTGGAGATGAGGGCTGTGGTGGGCGATCGTTCCAGAGATCAGGACTCCCCGGACAACGAGTAATTTTAAACTTCCGTTTTTTTTCGCGGTGGAACAATTTATAACTACAGTGTAAAATAACTTGAAATATTATGCTATTAAAACAGCAGTGACTTTATCTGGGGTTAAATGCAAATTAGTTCAACGTTCTCTTGGAAGAAAATCAAATGCTTCTTGTCTTTTTGTTGTATTAAATATTAAAAGAAAATCAATCATTAACAAATTCTTAAAAGATTTTGAAACTTGAAAATTACAAAGCTTTCAAAAATTTAAGTTGTATTGTTGTATTTTACCAGCCTTCAACAAGCTCTAGCAGTCCCGGTAGTCAGAGCAAAGATTTGCATAACGGCGGCGATCACGAGTAAGATTGATTTTTATTTATTTATATTGTGACGTACTTACCTAACTTGTTAGCTTTTAGGTTTCTTTTGAAACAAAACAGAGGCAAAGATGTATAGCCTACTTGCAATCTCTTGCCGTGTTTGATACTTTTTTTTAGCCCAGCTTGCGTTACAGGTAAGCTGGGGTATTCCTATCGGCTTGCGGATGGCGTCCGTTAGTGAGTGAGTGATGTCATTTATTTTTGGTATGAGGCACCCCTAAAGGGTCATGCATGCGGTTTGTGCTTTTTTAGTCGATCGGACAATTTTTGTATTTTTGGGGAAATCTTGAAGCAATAATTTCGATAATAATTCAAAATGCATCTACTCCTACAATTTTGATTCGATGTCATTTATTTTTGGTGTGAGGCATCACTAAGCGGTCATGCATACGGCTTGTGCTTTTTTAGTCGATCGGGTGATTTTTGAATTTCTAGGGAGTATTTGGAGAAAAAAACTTAAAATGCATTCCTCCTACAGTTTTTATCCGATTTCATTTTTTTTTTGGTATGAGGCATCTCTAAGACGTTGAGCACACGGCTTGCGCTTTTTTAGTCGATCCGACAATTTTTGTATTTTTAGGGAATTTTTGAAGAAAAACTTCAAAATACATTTCCTCCTACAGTTTTTATCAGATTTCATTTATTTTTGATATGAGCCGTCTCTAGGGGTTCATGCATACTACTTGTGCTTTTTGAGTGAATTGGAAAACTTTTGAATTTTTTTTCGGACTTTTTGAGAAAAAAAAATAAATGAATCTCCTCCTACAGCGCATAAACGCAGTTAAGTGAACTTGCGCAGTAGTCAGATTTAACAACCACACATCGACGCAAGTTACATAAACATGCACAGTAGTCCAAAATAAGCACTGCGCATCGATGCAAGCTAAATAAGCATGCGCATTCGTCCGAAATGTGAGCCGCGCATCGACGGAAGATAAATAAACATGCAAACTGGTCAAAAATAAGCACCGCGCATCAACGGAAGTTAAATAAACATGCGCATTGGTCCGAAAAAGAACCACACATCGACGCAAGTTGAATGGACATGCGCAGTGGTCCGAAATGTAAACCGCGCATCAACGCAACCTAAAGAAACATGCGCACTGGTGCGAAATGCGAACCGCACATCGAGGCAAGTTAAATATACATGCCCAGTGGTCCGAAATGCGAACCGCACATCAAAGCAAGTTAAATAAACATGTGCACCGGTGCAAGATAAGCACCGCGCATCAACGCGAGTTAAATAAATATGCGCACTGGTCCGGAAAAAGAACCGCGCATCAAGGCAACCCAAAGAAACACGCGCACTGGTCTGAAATGAGAACCACGCATCAACACAAGTTAAATAAACATGTGCAATGGCCCGAAATGCGAACTGCGCATCGACGGAAGTTAAATAAACATGCGAACTGGTCCAAAATAAGCACCGCACATCAACGCAAGTTAAGCTGGTCCGAAAAAAGAACAACGCATCGACGCAAGTTGAATAGACATGCGCAGTGGTCCGAAATGAGAACCGCGCATCAACGCAAGTTAAATAACCATGCGCAGTGGTCCGAAGAAAGAACCACGAATCGACACAAGTTGAATAGACATAAGAGTCGGGGATCGACGGGACTTAAATAAACATGCGTACTGGTCCGAAATGCAAATCGCATGTCAAGGCAAGTTAAATGAACCTGCGCACTGGTCCGAAATGCGAACCGCGCATCAACGCAACCTAAAGAAACAAGTACACTGGTCCGAAATGCGAACCGAATGTCAACGCAAGTTAAACATGCAGACTGGTCTGATATGCGAACCGCACATCAGCGCAAGTTAAATAAACATTTGCACTGGTCCAAAATAAGTACCGCGCATCAACACAAGTTAACTAAATATGCGTACTGGTCCAAAATGCGAACCACGCACCAACACAAGTTCAATAAACATGCGCACTGATGGAAAATGCGAAATGCTCATCAACGCAAGCTAAATAAGCAAGCACACTGGACCCAAATAAGCACCGTGCATCAACGCAGGTTAGATAAGCATGCGCGCTGGTCGAAATGCGAACTGCACATTAACGCAACTTAAATAACATGCGCACTATTCAAAATAAGAACTGCGCATCAACGCAACTTGAATAAACATGCGCACTGGTCCAGAATAAGAACCACACATCAACTCAAGCTAAAGAAATATGCGCATTGGCTTGAAATAAGAACCGCGCATCGACGCACGTTAAATAAAAATGCGCACTGGTTCGAAATGCGAACTACGTGCCAACGCAAGTTAAATAAACATTTGCACTGGTCCAAAATAAGCACCGGGTATCAACGCTAGTTAAATAAACATGCGCACTAGTCCGAAATGCAAACCGCGCACCAACGCAAGTTCAATAAACACATGCACACGTCCAAAATAAGCACCGTGCATCAACGCAAGTTAAATAAACATGCAAACTGGTTGGAAATGCGAACCGCGCACAAAGGCAACCTAAGGAAACTTGTGCACTTCTCAAAAATAAGTACCGCTCATCAACGCAAGTAAAAAAAAACATGCGCATTGGTCTAAAATAAGAACCGCACATAAACACAAGGTAAATAAACATGCGCACTGATCCGAAATAAGAACCGCACATCAACACAAGGTAAATAAACATGTGCACTGTTCCAAAATGAGAGCGTGCGTTCTTGTGTGAATAAGAACCGCGCATCGAGGCAAGTTACATAAATATGCGCACTGGTCCGAAATGCCAGCGTTGTTCGAAGGTATCTAAGGCAGACTATCCAGTCTGCCAGAGATACAAAAAATCTGTTTCCCATTTTCTGGGAAACAAATCTTTGTATGCATTTATCGGTCTATGTTCTGGTCCGGTACTAAATTAATTATTGAGCTAGCCTTTTGCCGTCTCATCTTTTGAAGCCCAATTTTTCAGGGAAATTCCCTTGCTCATGCACGCTGAAATTGATCTTATTGCTTTTCGTAAGCTGGGACTTTGTCCTTGGACAAACTTGTCTTAAATTTGACACATCTGGTAAAATTAGCTATCTGGAAAACTCCTGTGAATACGACGTGTTTATTTTATAGGTTTTGAGATGAATGAAGACGCACCTAATGGCAACTCCTTGTTTACCAAAAACTACAATTTTTATATATCAGTAACAGATTTAATAATTTTCGACAACAAAAGCTTCAGTTGTGCTCGAAACTGCAAACTGGTTTTTTTACATAGTTTCTGAATTTAGTAGGCTGCTACCCGCAGGAGGGGGACCTATAGAAAAGGTTTCTGCCCGTGTTTTTCTGTGTGTCCATTTTGCACATTAAGAAGCGAAAGGCGCAACAACGAGCACCACAAGATTTGACCTGAAGTCTGAATCAGTCACTTCCGCATGAATCTTTTTTAATAGAGGCAGAAGCAGAAAAATGACGTCACTGGCGACATTTGCTCTATGATGTCACAGAACACTTGTTCCAGGCAGTCGAACAGCGTGGTCGAAATGTAATAAGAGTTTATCTGTTTGTGTTTTCATTAATTTTTTTATCTAGAAATGATTTTTTTTGGAAATGTTTCGAATATACATAATACTTTTTTAAAATTAAAAGAATCGTAGCATGGAATATTTAACTGGAATTTAGCCTGAATTAATCATACAGGCAAAATATTTGAATTTCATAACAAGTCAAGCATATATTTCTTCTGTTCAAAATTTCAGAGAAGCAGAAGAGGGTCCCGAACACAGCAACAAAGTTTGGGGAAATGAGGCGGGCGGGACTTGCTGGGCCAGTGCTGTCAACAGGTAAGAACTTTCCTTTTTGAATTAATTAAAATTTACTGTACTTGATCTAGTAAACGCTCACCTGTTTCCTTCAAGTAATCCTCCTCCCCACTGTAGTGACAAATATTATGAAGTGGTGCCTTCTCTTCCTGGCTAGAATCAAAATACTGTTTTTCATTCCCCCTTTCAACTTTCAAACTAGATTTCTAATGTCATGCCCCTTCAAGGCATCGAAAAGTTCTTCAATATTTGTTAACGTCTCCTTTGGAATAAACGCCCTTTCTCATAAATGACCGATTCCCAGCTAACCGCGACCTAATCGATTATCGCTTCCAAATTATTATTGACGGACAAATTGCAAACCTCAATGGATACAAAATTTTAGTTTTTTCTATCACCGCTTTATGAACTGAATATCAATAACCCCCTTTATTCTGTTCCATTTATGTTAATAGTTCTTTCATATTTT
Organism: Protula sp. h YS-2021; assembly: GCA_949752745.1. Lineage (NCBI taxonomy): Eukaryota > Metazoa > Annelida > Polychaeta > Sabellida > Serpulidae > Protula > Protula sp. h YS-2021. The sequence goes on from OX457025.1 coordinate 36,521,480, forward strand.
CATGACGCAGCTACAAGATATTGTTTATTTGCTACCGTATTAGTGCAAGAAAGAGGTGTACCGCTGGACATGTGGATTATGCGGCGTCCGAGTATTTCCGACAGTGCAGCCAACATGCAAGAAACCCACAGTAATTTTATAGTTTACAAATATCTACGTGATTGCACATCGGGCATATCAGTTCATTAAAACAAAACTGCTTTACTTTGACTTTCACACCATTCAAAGAGACTATGTACCGAAGTTAAACGAATATCGATGTGATACTGGCGATCATATATACATTTCCGAAACGTCGCAATTGTTTTAATCTTGGAACAACGGCACTCTTTCTGTTTTTATAGCTTTCCAAGCTGCAGACCTAGAGGTGTCACAGCCCAACAGGCCCATAGCGGATCCAAGCTGAGAAGACACAAGACACAAGCAAAGTGGTCACATCTAAGCGGACGTTGAGCATGACGACAGCACCCTACCGAACTCGACAATGGCAACAGCAGAAAAGCGAACCCCGTCCATGAGGGCAGCAGACAAGTGGACCCCGTCCATGAGGGCAGCAGACAAGCGGGACCCCGTCCATGAGGGCAGCAGACAAGTGGACCCCGTCCATGAGGACAGCAGATAAGTGGAACCCGTCCATGAGGGCAGCAGTCAAGCGAACGACAGCCAAGCGGGACCCGCCCATGAGGACAGCAGCCAAGTGGAAACCAATACTGCTAAGTCGCTTTTTATCACTTTCGGAATACGTCAATATTCACGTACTTTTTTTTTATTTTAATGTATGTTAAACTATTATGTAGTTCGCCCTGTTAATCATGTTTTCCTTTATTTAAGTTTATTTTAGAACGAATCCAGTGGACGTCAGCCAAGTGGATCCCAGCCAAGAGGACAACAACCAAATCAACATAGCGCAAGACAAGCAGCAAGCAAGTGGAAAAGGGATAAAGAAGGGCGCATTCAACAGGTAAGATCTTTATCCACAGTTGAATTAATGCATGAACATTGAAAGAAATATTAAATAACAAAGCGAAAGATCTTTCTATTGATTCAAACCTTGTGGGAACCGTCATTTCTTGACAAGGGCAATTAACAAATTATCTGTACTGCAATTAACTTGAAGCCAAGAAAAATATTTTATGCTTTAATAGACTTCGCCAAGCTGCAGCCACCGCACATGAAGAATGAAAGCTGTTATCTCCTGACGTCGATGAAGAGTAAGAATTGTTTTCAGATTTCTTTGGAGAATTCTTTCCTACTGAAAAAGCAAACTTAATTTTTGCTACAAATATTTCTTGTGCTTCACTTGGAAAATATTTTTGAAGTCACTTGGAGTTCGGCAACACATTAAATCGGTTTATTTTAATATGTACGATTATAAAAGTTAAATGGAAAGCGTCAACTATAAATACAACTTGTTTCCACAACAGATTTCAAGACTGACGTCTCAAGGCTGAAGAGGATGTGGAAAATGGTCAAGCTCCGATTTCCAAAGAGTAAGTCTTTAATTTAACTTAGATATATCTAAAACTCTGATTTAAAGAGGCTTTTATTCAGTTGGGATTCTAAGCAAGAGAAATTGGTTATCAGAGAATCTTCTTTTAATGGTTTTTAAACACTCAAAGGAAACCAACACAACAAGGAATAAACTAAAACATGTCAACAGCATTCAACTTTAACGTAAACCGATTGAAAGTATACCTGTATTTTTCTGCTACCTCATGGAAAGGATTGCCACTGGAAGTGCGGGCTGTGGTGGGCGGGCGTTCCGGTTATCAGGACGCTGCGGACAACGAGTAATTAAAATTTTTCTATCTAGAGTATATGTGCAAGTGAAACAAATTCTTGAAACACCACCGTTTTCTTGAGCAAAGTATCGAAGTTAGCTCATTTAAATGCAAATTGAGAGTTTACTGTTCTTTTGAAAGCAAGTCAAATGCACTTGGCACTATTTGTTTTCTTTCTGTTTGTACCAAACATTAAAAGAAAATCTTGTAATATTATAAACATTCACAATGGTTTGAATGAAATGAAATTAAACCACTAAGACAAATTGTTATACTTTGACAGCCTTCAACAATCTGCAACAGGCCAGTACGACAGAAAGAAACATTTTACATCACGACGGATCAAGAGTAAGAATGATTTTCTATTTTTTATGACATACTTGCATTATAGCTTTTACGTTTATTTTTGGAAAATAGACAGGCAAAGATGTTGGGTCAAGTTGAAAACTTTGAAAAACATTTCATAAATTTGACACTTCTGGTTAATAAGCCCACTGGAAAACTTTATTTAAAACGATTTCATAAATTTGACACTTCTGGTTATTAAGCTGATTGGAAAACTTTATTTTTTAAGATCTCCAGATGAATAACGCAACAATTCGATGAGAATGCGGAAGATGGCGACGCCTGGTTTTCCAAAGAGTAAGTTTTTGTTTTGTGTTTCAGCAACAAATTTAATAATTTCGACAACAAAAACTTGTATCCAGTTGTAGAACAGCTCGAAACTATACATTGTTATGCAAATGTTCTGAATTGACCATTTCTTAGTCAACAGAAACAGACCTACTCAACATGTCTTGGCTTCATATATTTGAATTCAATTTCTTGTAATTTAACACAGGTAGATAACACATATATAAACATTTCTGCTACATTGTAGAGAAAGCATCACTGAAGAAGCGGACCGCAGAGGACGGTTATTCCAGGCATGAGGACAAGCAGTAACACGTAAGCTTTTACAATATATTAAGTTCTGAATGCCCTTGTTGAAATACACCAGTCTTTCTTTCGTAGTGATACGGCTTACAACTGACAGAAAGTATGTTAATCGTGTTTAAATACATTTTGCGTATTAAGAAGCCAAAGAAACAACAGCCAACACCACATGATTTGACTCTAGATCTATATTAGTCACTTCCGCGTGAATACACTTTTGTAGCGACAGAAGCAGAAAATGACGTCACTGGCGACGTTTGCTCTCTGACGTCACAGAACACGTGTTCTAGGCAATGGGACAGCGTGGCCGAAATGTAAGAGCCTATCTGCTTGTGCTTGAATAAATTTGATATTTGGAAATTACCTAATTTTGTCAAAATGTATCCGCTTCAAATATAAACATAAAACTTTTTTAAATTAAAAGAAACGCAACAAGAATATTTCACTAGAATTTAGCCTGAATCATACAGGCAAAATATTTGAATTTCATAACAAATGAAACATATATTTCTTCTGTTCCTGTCTCAGAGAAGCAGAAGAGGGCCCCAAACACAGCAACAAAGTTTGGGGAAATGAGGCGGGCGGGACTTGCTGGGCCAGTGCTGTCAACAGGTGAGAACTTTCCTTTTTGAATTAATTAAAATTTACTGTACTTGATCTAGTAAACGCTCACCTGTTTCCTTCAAGTAATGCCCCCTCCCCACTGTAGTGACAAATATTATGAAGTGGTGCCTTCTCTTCCTGGCTAGAATCAAAATACTGTTTTCATTCCCCCTTTCAACTTTCAAACTAGGTTTCTAATGTCACGCCCCTCCCCTTCAGGGCATCGAAAAGTTCTTCAATATTTGTTAACGTCTCCTTTGGAATAAACGCCCTTTCTCATAAATGACCGATTCCCAGCTAACCGCGACCTAATCGATTATTGCTTCCAAATTATTATTGACGGACAAATTGCAAACATCAATGGATACAAAATTTTAGTTTTTTCTTTCACCGCTTTATGAACTGAATATCAATAAACCCCTTTATTCTGTTCCATTTATGTTAATAGTTCTTTCATATTTTCATGACCAAGCTACAAGATATCGTTTCTTTGCTACCGTATTAGTGCACGAAAGAGGTGTACCGCTGGACATGTGGATTATGCGGCGTCCGAGTTATTCCGACAGTGCAGCCAACATGTAAGAAAGCCATAATAAATTTATAATTTACAAATATCTACGTGATTGCACATCGGGCATATCAGTTCATTAAAACAAAACTGCTTTACTTTGACTTTCACACCATTCAAAGAGACTATGTACCGAAGGTAAACGAATATCGATGTGATACTGGCGATCATATATACATTTTCGAAACGTCGTAATTGTTTTAATCTTTGAACAACGGCACTCTTTCTGTTTTGATAGCTTTCCAAGCTGCAGACCTAGAGGACACAGCCCAACAGGCCCATAGCGGATCCAAGCTGAGAAGACACAATACACAAGCAAAGTGGTCACAGCTAACCGGGCGTTGAGCCTGACGACAGCACCCTACCGAACTCGACAATGGCAACAGCAGACAAGTGGACCCCGTCCATGAGGGCAGCAGACAAGTGGACCCCGTCCATGAGGGCAGCAGACAAGTGGACCCCGTCCATGAGGGCAGCAGACAAGCGGGACCCCGTCCATGGGGCAGCAGACAAGCGGACCCCGTCCATGAGGGCAGCAGTCAAGCGGACGACAGCCAAGCGGGACCCGCCCATGAGGACAGCAGCCAAGTGGAAACCAATACTGCTAAGTCGCTTTTTATCACTTTCGGAATACGTCAATATTCACGTACTTTTTTTATTTTAATGTATGTTAAACTACTATGTAGTTTGCCCTGTTAATCATGTTTTCCTTTATTTAAGTTTATTTTAGAATGAATCCAGTGGACATCAGCCAAGTGGACCCCAGCCAAAAGGACAACAGCCAAATCAACATAGCGCAAGACAAACAGCAAGCCAGTGGAAAATGGATAAAGAAGGGCGCATTCAACAGGTAAGATCTTTATCCACAGTTGAATTAATGCATGAATATTGAACGAAATATTAAATAACATAGCGAAAGATCTTTCTATTGAATCAACCGTCGTTGGAACCGTCATTTCTTGACAAGGGCAATTAACAAATTATCTGTACTGCAATGAACTTGAAGCCAAGAAAAATATTTTTATGCTTTAATAGACTTCGCAAAGCTGCAGCCACCGCACATGAAGAATGACAGCTGTTATCTCCTGACGTCGACGAAGAGTAAGAATTGTTTTTAGATTTCTTTGGAGAATTCTTTCCTACTGAAAAAGTAAACTTAATTTTTGCTACAAATATTTCTTGTGCTTCACTTGGAAAATATTTTTGAAGTCACTTGGAGTTCGGCAACACATTAAATCGGTTTATTTTAATATGTACGATTATAAAAGTTGACTGGAAAGCGTCAACTATAAATACAACTTGTTTCCTCAACAGGTTTCAAGACTGACGTCTCAAGGCTGAATAGGATGTGGAAAATGGTCAAGCTCCGATTTCTGAAGAGTAAGTCTTTAATTTAACTTAGATATATCTAAAACTCTGATTTAAAGAGGCTTTTATTCAGTTGGGATTCTAAGCAAGAGAAATTAGTTATCAGAGAATCTTCTTTTAAAGGTTTTTAAACACTCAAAGGAAACCAACACAACAAGGAATAAACTAAAACATTTCAACAGCATTCAACTTTAACGTAAACCGATTGAAAGTATACCTGTATTTTTCTGCTACCTCATAGAAAGGATTGCCACTGGAGATGCGGGCTGTGGTGGGCGGGCGTTCCGGTTATCAGGACGCTGCGGACAACGAGTATTTTAAAATTTTCTATCTAGAGTATATGTGCAAGTGAAACAAATTCTTGAAACACCACCGTTTTCTTGAGCAAAGTATCGAAGTTAGCTCATTTAAATGCAAATTGAGAGTTTACTGTTCTTTTGAAAGCAAGTCAAATGCATTTGACACTATTTGTTTTCTTTCTGTTTGTACCAAACATTAAAAGAAAATCTTGTAATATTATAAACATTCACAATGGTTTGAATGAAATGAAATTAAACCACTAAGACAAATTGTTATACTTTGACAGCCTTCAACAATCTGCAACAGGCCAGTACGACAGAAAGAAACATTTTACATCACGACGGATCAAGAGTAAGAATGATTTTCTATTTTTTATGACATACTTGCATTATAGCTTTTACGTTTATTTTTGGAAAATAGACAGGCAAAGATGTTGGGTCAAGTTGAAAACTTTGAAAAACATTTCATAAATTTGACACTTCTGGTTAATAAGCCTACTGGAAAACTTTATTTAAAACGATTTCATAAATTTGACACTTCTGGTTATTAAGCTGATTGGGAAACTTTATTTTGTAAGATTTCCAGATGAATAACGCAACAATTCGATGAGAATGCGGAAGATGGCGATGTCTGGTTTTCCAAAGAGTAAGTTTTTGTTTTGTGTTTCAGCAACAAATTTAATAATTTCGACACCAAAAACTTGTATCCAGTTGTAAAACAGCTCGAACTTATACATTGTTATGCAAATGTTCTGAATTGACTATTTCTTAGTCAACAGAAACAGACCTACTCAACATGTCTTGGCTTCATATATTTGAATTCAATTTCTTGTAATTTAACACAGGTAGATAACGCATATATAAACATTTCTGCTACATTGTAGAGAAAGCATCACTGAAAAAGCGGACCGCAGAGGACGGTTATTCCAGGCATGAGGACAAGCAGTAACACGTAAGCTTTTACAATATATTAAGTTCTGAATGCCCTTGTTGAAATACACCAGTCTTTCTTTCGTAGTGATACGGCTTACAACTGACAGAAAGTATGTTAATCGTGTTTAAATACATTTTGCGTATTAAGAAGCCAAAGAAACAACAGCCAACACCACATGATTTGACTCTAGATCTATATTAGTCACTTCCACTTTAATACACTTTTGTAGCGACAGAAGCAGAAAATGACGTCACTGGCGACGTTTGCTCTCTGACGTCACGGAACACGTGTTCTAGGCAATCGGACAGCGTGGTCGAAATGTAAGAGCCTATCTGCTTGTGCTTGAATAAATTTGATATTTGGAAATTACCTAATTTTGTCAAAATGTATCCGCTTCAAATATAAACATAAATCTTTTTTAAATTAAAAGAAACGCAACAAGAATATTTCACTAGAATTTAGCCTGAATCATACAGGCAAAATATTTGAATTTCATAACAAATGAAACATATATTTCTTCTGTTCCTGTCTCAGAGAAGCAGAAGAGGGCCCCAAACACAGCAACAAAGTTTGGGGAAATGAGGCGGGCGGGACTTGCTGGGCCAGTGCTGTCAACAGGTGAGAACTTTCCTTTTTGAATTAATTAAAATTTACTGTACTTGATCTAGTAAACGCTCACCTGTTTCTTTCAAGTAATGCCCCCTCCCCACTGTAGTGACAAATATTATGAAGTGGTGCCTTCTCTTCCTGGCTAGAATCAAAATACTGTTTTCATTCCCCCTTTCAACTTTCAAACTAGGTTTCTAATGTCACGCCCCTCCCCTTCAAGGCATCGAAAAGTATTTCAATATTTGTTAACGTCTCCTTTGAAATAAACGCCCTTTCTCATAAATGACCGATTCCCAGCTAACCGCGACCTAATCGATTATCGCTTCCAAATTATTATTGACGGACAAATTGCAAACATCAATGGATACAAAATGTTAGTTTTTTCTTTCACCGCTTTATGAACTGAATATCAATAACCCGCTTTATTCTGTTCCATTTATGTTAATAGTTCTTTCATATTTTCATGACCCAGCTACAAGATAGTTTCTTTGCTACCGTATTAGTGCACGAAAGAGGTGTACCGCTGGACATGTGGATTATGCGGCGTCCGAGTTATTCCGACAGTGCAGCCAACATGTAAGAAACCTTCAGTAATTTTATAATTTACAAATATCTACGTGATTGCACATCGGGCATATCAGTTCATTAAAACAAAACTGCTTTACTTAGACTTTAACACCATTCAAAGAGATTTTGTACCGAAGTTAAACGAATATAGATGTGATACTGGCGATCATATATACATTTCCGAAACGTCGTAATTGTTTTAATCTTTGAACAACGGCACTCTTTCTGTTTTGATAGCTTTCCAAGCTGCAGACCTAGAGGACACAGCCCAACAGGCCCATAGCGGATCCAAGCTGAGAAGACACAATACACAAGCAAAGTGGTCACAGCTAACCGGGCGTTGAGCCTGACGACAGCACCCTACCGAACTCGACAATGGCAACAGCAGACAAGTGGACCCCGTCCATGAGGGCAGCAGACAAGTGGACCCCGTCCATGAGGGCAGCAGACAAGTGGACCCCGTCCATGAGGGCAGCAGACAAGTGGACCCCGTCCATGAGGGCAGCAGACAAGCGGGACCCCGTCCATGGGGCAGCAGACAAGCGGACCCCGTCCATGAGGGCAGCAGTCAAGCGGACGACAGCCAAGCGGGACCCGCCCATGAGGACAGCAGCCAAGTGGAAACCAATACTGCTAAGTCGCTTTTTATCACTTTCGGAATACGTCAATATTCACGTACTTTTTTTATTTTAATGTATGTTAAACTACTATGTAGTTTGCCCTGTTAATCATGTTTTCCTTTATTTAAGTTTATTTTAGAATGAATCCAGTGGACATCAGCCAAGTGGACCCCAGCCAAAAGGACAACAGCCAAATCAACATAGCGCAAGACAAACAGCAAGCAAGTGGAAAATGGATAAAGAAGGGCGCATTCAACAGGTAAGATCTTTATCCACAGTTGAATTAATGCATGAATATTGAACGAAATATTAAATAACATAGCGAAAGATCTTTCTATTGAATCAACCGTCGTTGGAACCGTCATTTCTTGACAAGGGCAATTAACAAATTATCTGTACTGCAATGAACTTGAAGCCAAGAAAAATATTTTTATGCTTTAATAGACTTCGCAAAGCTGCAGCCACCGCACATGAAGAATGACAGCTGTTATCTCCTGACGTCGATGAAGAGTAAGAATTGTTTTCAGATTTCTTTGGAGAATTCTTTCCTACTGAAAAAGCAAACTTAATTTTTGCTATAATCATTTCTTGTGCTTCACTTGGAAAATATTTTTGAAGTCACTTGGAGTTCGGCAACACATTAAATCGGTTTAATTTAATGTGTGCGATTATAAAAGTTAGACCATGTAAAACAGGTGACTGGAAAGCGTCAACTATAAATACAACTCATTTCCTCAACAGGTTTCAAGACTGACGTCTCAAGGCTGAAGAGGATTTGGAAAATGGTCAAGCTTCGATTTCCAAAGAGTAAGTCTTTAATTTAACTTAGATATATCTAAAACTGTGATTTAAAGAGGCTTTTATTCAGTTGGGATTCTAAGCAAGAGAAATTGGTTATCAGAGAATCTTCTCATATTGGTTTTTAAACACTCAAAGGAAACCAACACAACAAGGAATAAACTAAAACATTTCAACAGCATTCAACTTTCACGTAAACTGATTGAAAGTATACCTGTATTTTTCTGCTAGCTCATAGAAAGGTTTACCACTGGAGATGCGGGCTGTGGTGGGCGGGCGTGCCGGTTATCAGGACGCTGCGGACAACGAGTAATTTAAAATTTTCTAACTAGAGTATATGTGCAAGTGAAAAAAATTCTTAAAACACCACCGTTTTGGCTAGCGTTTTCTTGAGAAAAGTATCGAAGTTAACTCATTTAAATGCAAAATAGAGTTTGCTCTTCTATTGAAAGAAAATCAAATGCGTTTGAAGGTGGTTCTTTTCTTTCTGTTTGTACCAAACATTTAAACAGAAAATCTTGTAACATTATAAATATTCACAATGGTTTGAATGAAATTAAACCACTAAGACGAATTGTTATACTTTGGCAGCCTTTAACAAGCAACAGGCCCAGTACGACAGAAAGAAACATTTTACATCGCAACGGATCAAGAGTAAGACCGATTTTCCATTTTTTATGACGTACTTGCACTATAGCTTTGACGGCTATTTTTGGAAACTAGAAAGGCAAAGATGTTAAGTCTAGTTGAAAACTTTGAAAAACGATTCATGAATTTGACACTTCTGGTTAATAAGCTGACTGGAAAACTTTACTCAAAACGATTTCATAAATTTAACACTTCTGGTTAATAAGCTGACTGGAAAACTACATTTTTTTCAGCTTTCCAGATGAATAACGCAATAATTCGATGAGAATGCGGAAGATGGCGACGCCTGGTTTTCCAAAGAGTAAGTTTTTGTTTTGTGTTTCAGCAACAAATTTAATAATTTCGACAACAAAAACTTGTATCCAGTTGTAAAACTATAAATTGTTTTAAACATATGTTCTGAATTGACTATTTCTTAGTCAACACAAACAGACCTACTCAACATGTCTTGGCTTCATATATTTGAATTCAATTTCTTGTAATTTAACACAGGTAGATAACACAATTATAAATATTTCTGCTAAATTGTAGAGAAAGTTAGCATCACTGAAGAAGCGGGCCGTAGAGGACGGACATTCCTGGCATGAGGACAAGCAGTAAAAGGTAAGCTTTTACAATACATTAAGTTCTGAATACCCGTTTTGAAATGGACCAGCCTTTCGTAGTGAAACGGGTTATAACTGACAGAAAGTATGTGAATTGTGTTTAAATACATTTTGCGCATTAAGAAGCCAAAGAAACAGCCATTAAAATAAACCGGTTTAATGTATTGCCCAATTTGTAGTATATTCTGAATTAGCTTCAGGGAAACGCTAAAAGCAGATCTTTACTACTGAAAAATCTAAAATATTTTATTCTTCATCAACGACAGGAGGCGAAAGATTGTTGAATTTAATTAATATGTTCACCTATAAAATCTAGAGGCCAAGAAACATAGGTCGATTGGAAAGCGTAAACGATAGATTTTATTTCCTTATTAGAGTTCAAGACTGGCGTCGCAAGGCTAACAGGGGTGTATACAGTGAAGCTCTGCCTTCCAAAAAGTAAGATTTTTTATTTAAATTAAATAATTTTATGACTCCGATTTGAAGTTTTTATTCAATTTTCAAGCAAGGAATATGGTACATCACTGTTGGTTAATAAAGATTCGAAAGAAATAAGCACAACAAGCCATAGTGAAAAATATTCAAGGAATCCAGCTTGTGCGTGAACTGGATTTGGGTTTTTATGTAGGTTCTGAGTTTGCTTCTTTGGCCAGGTGACTTTCATTTCTCGAGGGCGCCCTTACCGGCAATAAGGCCTGCACGAAAAGAGACCCATGTTATAACGAATCCAAGACATTACGTCCCCGCCCATTACGCCCCGGACATTTCGCCCCCGCCCGTTACGCCCCCATGGAAAAGTGGACATTTTGCCCCCGAAATTTTAGTACGCTATTTCAACTGAAAATTATCGGAGATCTATGATAAGCTATTCGGGTAAACAAAGCCATTATCTTTTTCCTGTTAATGCAATTTAATTGCTTATTTAGATTATTTCTTTTAAGTCGTATGTATTTAGATTCATTTTAATATTGAAGAAATGTCGGAGATTGGTTTAGTCCCATGTTTCACACACAATTCACTGCTGTGAAACGAATCCGCATCTTCGTTCAAGTACAAAAGGTAAATCCGATAGGCTATAATCCAGAAAAAAAATTACTAAGAATATGCCAAGAAGAAAGAGTCACTTCACGGTCTTTAAATCAATTAAATTTCTAGCATTTACAATAATACCATTGGCATTTTCATGTTATGAAAATCAAGCTCTGTCAATATTTTTAACATTCACAGATTTCCCTTTTAGTGTTTTAGAAAAAATCTGAGCTTATTTACTTGCCACGGAATTTGAACTTGATACTATCCGTTTTGGTCAATTTTTGCATTTGTTGTAGTATTGTGAATGTTTGTGGTCTTTTGATCCCATAGTCTAAATTGGTTTAATGTCTTACACCGAGATTGTTTTGGGTTTGCGTTCCATAAGCATTTCTTATGAGCAGTCACACAATAGTTTAAAAGCTGTGGGTGAATCATATTGTTTGTTCTTATTGGGTCGAGAACATTTTTGTCAAGAATGATAATTTGTTACTTCACGGTCTTTAAATCAATTACATTTCTAGCATTCACAATAATACCATTGGCATTTTCATGTTATTAAAATCAAGCTCTATCAATATTTTTAACATTCACAGATTGCCCTTATAGTGTTTTAGAAAAAAACCTGAGCTTATTTACTTGACACGAAATTTGAATTTGATACTATCTGTTTTGGTCAATAACCAACTAGACACAATGTAATCCGTAACGGATCGGCTGTGTCGTTCGATAATGTATATAACTAAGGTCATGACTTGTGCACTATTCTACTGTATAGGTTTTATTTGTAATATTTCACACAAAGAACATTAATATTTCGATTCAGTTATTGTATCACGTTGTATGTTGGGGAATCTTAAGAATAGACTCACTTCTGTCTGTTCCGTACATGTCGTAGGAGCCGACTAACCGGAATGTCTTCCCTTTCTTGCTCTTTCCTTCTGTTTTTCCACTTTTTATTTTCAGCAAACCCATCAAAGTTGCTGAACAGCAAACACCCAACAAACAAATAAACCTTGAGCAAGTTTTCCCAATATAGCTTGCAAAGTTGCTAAACCGAATGCTCAGCACCAAACAAACAAAACAATTGTTAAGCTTCAATGTACTTGTTACTAAAGGTATAGGTAGTAGTTAATGCAAATGTTACCAAAATCTGATGATGAAAGTATAAAAATTTAGGAACGTTTATATTGTCTATAAAGCAAGAGTATCGTTGTCTTCAAGTCTTAATAAATATCACAAGTAAATATGTTATTGGGTAAATGCAGTAATGTAAAGTGCCGATGCTCATTAAACGCAACTGCAAGTAACAGGATGCACCTCATGTATCCGATGTCTTTGGGAAGAGTCAGGGAAATTTCAAGGGGAAAATAAATACAGGAAATGACAGGAAAAGTTTATAGAGTATCAGTAAAACAGGCAAACGTTTAGAGTTACTTCTTGTTATGTCACTTTTATGAGATATCTAATAAGAGGGAGAAAAAAGCTTGAACATTATTGTTGACAATGAAAGTTGTAGTAATGTGATCATTTTGTATGTTATTTTATTTTTATGTTTCATATTTGATATTTCCTGTCAAATAGCTAATATTTTCAATCAAGGTAAAATCTTCGTTTTCTCAAAGCGACGAAGAATTCTAACTTAATTGAAAATTAAGCATTTTGGCGATTGCTGTTAAGATTATTTTTATAATACACAAAGAAAGTAGGCAACATAAAAATGTTTGTTGTAAAAAAGTAGAGCCAGGCTTTGGTTAAGTTTACGTAAAGTTACAACTATAATCCAGAAAAAAATTACAAAGAATATGCCAAAAAAGGAAAAAAAGACTAAATAACTAAAAAGTTTAAAAAGATAAGAAAAGAAAAACAAACAAAGAGAAAAAAGAATAAAAAAAGAAAAGAAAAAAAGCAAAAAACGAAAAAAGAATATTAAAAAAAAAGCAAAAAAAATGAAAAAAAAAATTGAACAAAAAAAAAACAAATAAAAAAGAAAAAAGAAATGAAAAAAGATAAAAGAAAAGAAAAATAAAAAAGGAGAAAAAAGAAAAAATAAAAAAAGAAAAAAAAAAAGAAAAGAAAAACAAAGAAACAAAAAAACTAGCAGTAAAAAACACGTATGTATTTTATATTGTGAAGTACGCTTAAGCTGGTATATTCTGTAATCATAAATTTCTTTGGGCTTCTGGTACTTTGTGTTATTTTTTTTCAACTTAGCGTGGAGAGGTATAACTTAGCTGCACCATAAAAGATAAAATTCGTGAATTTGCCATTTAAGATACAATTAATAATATAAAAGGGGAGAAAATATTGGGATTTTTTGTTGTTGTATGTTAAAGTTTGTTACATTTAACTTTTGCATTTGTTGTAGTATTGTAAATGTTTGTGGTCTTTTGGTCCCATAGTCTTAATTTGTTTAATATCTTACACTGAGATTGTTTTTTGGGTTTACGTTTCCATAAACATTTCTTATGAGCAATCACACAATAATTTAAAAGCTGTGGGTGAATCATATTTGTTCTTTTTTGCGTCGAGAACATTTTTGTCAAGAATAATAATGTCTTTAAATCAATTAAAATTCTAGCATTTACAATGCCATTGGCATTTTCATGTTATTAAAATCAAGCTCTATCAATACTTTTAACATTCACAGATTACCCTTTCAGTGTTTTAGAAAAAACCTGAGCTTATTTACTTGACACGAAATTTGAACTTGATACTATCTGTTTTGGTCAATAACCAACTAGACACAATGTAATCCGTAACGGATCGGCTGTGTCGTTCGATAATGTATATAACTAAGGTCATTACTTGTGCACTATTCTACTGTATAGGTTTTATTTGTAATATTTCACACAAAGAACATTAATATTTCGATTCAGTTATTGTATCACGTTGTATGTTGGGGAATCTTAAGAATAGACTCACTTCTGTCTGTTCCGTACATGTCGTAGGAGCCGACTAATCGGAATGTCTTCCCTTTCTTGCTCTTTCCTTCTGTTTTTCCACTTTTTATTTTCAGCAAACCCATCAAAGTTGCTGAACAGCAAACACCCAACAAACAAATAAACCTTGAGCAAGTTTTCCCAATATAGCTTGCAAAGTTGCTAAACCGAATGCTCAGCACCAAACAAACAAAACAATTGTTAAGCTTCAATGTACTTGTTACTAAAGGTATAGGTAGTAGTTAATGCAAATGTTACCAAAATCTGATGATGAAAGTATAAAAATTTAGGAACGTTTATATTGTCTATAAAGCAAGAGTATCGTTGTCTTCAAGTCTTAATAAATATCACAAGTAAATATGTTATTGGGTAAATGCAGTGATGTAAAGTGCCGATGCTCATTAAACGCAACTGCAAGTAACAGGATGCACCTCATGTATCCGATGTCTTTGGGAAGAGTCAGGGAAATTTCAACGGGAAAATAAATACAGGAAATGACAGGAAAAGTTTAGAGTATCAGTAAAACAGGCAAACGTTTAGATTTACTTCTTGTTATGTCACTTTTATGAGATATCTAATAAGAGGGAGAAAAAAGCTTGAACATTATTGTTGACAATGAAAGTTGTAGTAATGTGATCATTTTGTATGTTATTTTATTTTTATGTTTCATGTTTGATATTTCCTGTCAAATAGCTAATATTTTCAATCAAGGTAAAATCTTCGTTTTCTCAAAGCGACGAAGAATTCTAACTTAATTGAAAATTAAGCATTTTGGCGATTGCTGTTAAGATTATTTTTATAATACACAAAGAAAGTAGGCAACATAAAAATGTTTGTTGTAAAAAAGTAGAGCCAGGCTTTGGTTAAGTTTACGTAAAGTTACAACTATAATCCCGAAAAAAATTACAAAGAATATGCCAAAAAAGGAAAAAAAGACTAAATAACTAAACAGTTTAAAAAGAAAAAAAAAAGAAAAACAAAAAAAAGAGAAAAAAGAATAAAAAAGAAAAGAAAAAAAGCAAAAAACGAAAAAAGAATATTAAAAAAAAAAGCAAAAAAAAAATGAAAAAAAAATTGAACAAAAAAAAACAAATAAAAAAGAAAAAAGGAATGAAAAAAGATAAAAGAAAAGAAAAATAAAAAAGAAGAAAAAGGAAAAAATAAAAAAGAAAAAAAAGAAAAGAAAAACAAAGAAACAAAAAAACTAGCAGTAAAAAACACGTATGTATTTTATATTGTGAAGTACGCTTAAGCTGGTATATTCTGTAATCATAAATTTCTTTGGGCTTCTGGTACTTTGTGTTATTTTTTTTTCAACTTAGCGTGGAGAGGTATAACTTAGCTGCACCATAAAAGATAAAATTCGTGAATTTGCCATTTAAGATACAATTAATAATATAAAAGGGGAGAAAATATTGGGATTTTTTTTTGTTGTATGTTAAAGTATGTTACATTTAACTTTTGCATTTGTTGTAGTATTGTAAATGTTTGTGGTCTTTTGGTCCCATAGTCTTAATTGGTTTAATGTCTTACACTGAGATTGTTTTTTGGGTTTGCGTTTCCATAAACATTTCTTATGAGCAATCACACAATAGTTTAAAAGCTGTGGGTGAATCATATTTGTTCTTTTTTGCGTCGAGAATATTTTTGTCAAGAATAATAATGTCTTTAAATCAATTAAAATTCTAGCATTTACAATGCCATTGGCATTTCATGTTATTAAAATCAAGCTCTATCAATATTTTTAACATTCACAGATTACCCTTTCAGTGTTTTAGAAAAAACCTGAGCTTATTTACTTGACACGAAATTTGAACTTGATACTATCTGTTTTGGTCAATAACCAACTAGACACAATGTAATCCGTAACGGATCGGCTGTGTCGTTCGATAATGTATATAACTAAGGTCATTACTTGTGCACTATTCTACTGTATAGGTTTTATTTGTAATATTTCACACAAAGAACATTAATATTTCGATTCAGTTATTGTATCACGTTGTATGTTGGGGAATCTTAAGAATAGACTCACTTCTGTCTGTTCCGTACATGTCGTAGGAGCCGACTAATCGGAATGTCTTCCCTTTCTTGCTCTTTCCTTCTGTTTTTCCACTTTTTATTTTCAGCAAACCCATCAAAGTTGCTGAACAGCAAACACCCAACAAACAAATAAACCTTGAGCAAGTTTTCCCAATATAGCTTGCAAAGTTGCTAAACCGAATGCTCAGCACCAAACAAACAAAACAATTGTTAAGCTTCAATGTACTTGTTACTAAAGGTATAGGTAGTAGTTAATGCAAATGTTACCAAAATCTGATGATGAAAGTATAAAAATTTAGGAACGTTTATATTGTCTATAAAGCAAGAGTATCGTTGTCTTCAAGTCTTAATAAATATCACAAGTAAATATGTTATTGGGTAAATGCAGTAATGTAAAGTGCCGATGCTCATTAAACGCAACTGCAAGTAACAGGATGCACCTCATGTATCCGATGTCTTTGGGAAGAGTCAGGGAAATTTCAAGGGGAAAATAAATACAGGAAATGACAGGAAAAGTTTATAGAGTATCAGTAAAACAGGCAAACGTTTAGAGTTACTTCTTGTTATGTCACTTTTATGAGATATCTAATAAGAGGGAGAAAAAAGCTTGAACATTATTGTTGACAATGAAAGTTGTAGTAATGTGATCATTTTGTATGTTATTTTATTTTTATGTTTCATATTTGATATTTCCTGTCAAATAGCTAATATTTTCAATCAAGGTAAAATCTTCGTTTTCTCAAAGCGACGAAGAATTCTAACTTAATTGAAAATTAAGCATTTTGGCGATTGCTGTTAAGATTATTTTTATAATACACAAAGAAAGTAGGCAACATAAAAATGTTTGTTGTAAAAAAGTAGAGCCAGGCTTTGGTTAAGTTTACGTAAAGTTACAACTATAATCCAGAAAAAAATTACAAAGAATATGCCAAAAAAGGAAAAAAAGACTAAATAACTAAAAAGTTTAAAAAGATAAGAAAAGAAAAACAAACAAAGAGAAAAAAGAATAAAAAAAGAAAAGAAAAAAAGCAAAAAACGAAAAAAGAATATTAAAAAAAAAGCAAAAAAAATGAAAAAAAAAATTGAACAAAAAAAAAACAAATAAAAAAGAAAAAAGAAATGAAAAAAGATAAAAGAAAAGAAAAATAAAAAAGGAGAAAAAAGAAAAAATAAAAAAAGAAAAAAAAAAAGAAAAGAAAAACAAAGAAACAAAAAAACTAGCAGTAAAAAACACGTATGTATTTTATATTGTGAAGTACGCTTAAGCTGGTATATTCTGTAATCATAAATTTCTTTGGGCTTCTGGTACTTTGTGTTATTTTTTTTCAACTTAGCGTGGAGAGGTATAACTTAGCTGCACCATAAAAGATAAAATTCGTGAATTTGCCATTTAAGATACAATTAATAATATAAAAGGGGAGAAAATATTGGGATTTTTTGTTGTTGTATGTTAAAGTTTGTT
Organism: Protula sp. h YS-2021; assembly: GCA_949752745.1. NCBI lineage: Eukaryota > Metazoa > Annelida > Polychaeta > Sabellida > Serpulidae > Protula > Protula sp. h YS-2021. The sequence continues at coordinate 36,539,289 of OX457025.1, forward strand.
ACATTTAACTTTTGCATTTGTTGTAGTATTGTAAATGTTTGTGGTCTTTTGGTCCCATAGTCTTAATTTGTTTAATATCTTACACTGAGATTGTTTTTTGGGTTTACGTTTCCATAAACATTTCTTATGAGCAATCACACAATAATTTAAAAGCTGTGGGTGAATCATATTTGTTCTTTTTTGCGTCGAGAACATTTTTGTCAAGAATAATAATGTCTTTAAATCAATTAAAATTCTAGCATTTACAATGCCATTGGCATTTTCATGTTATTAAAATCAAGCTCTATCAATACTTTTAACATTCACAGATTACCCTTTCAGTGTTTTAGAAAAAACCTGAGCTTATTTACTTGACACGAAATTTGAACTTGATACTATCTGTTTTGGTCAATAACCAACTAGACACAATGTAATCCGTAACGGATCGGCTGTGTCGTTCGATAATGTATATAACTAAGGTCATTACTTGTGCACTATTCTACTGTATAGGTTTTATTTGTAATATTTCACACAAAGAACATTAATATTTCGATTCAGTTATTGTATCACGTTGTATGTTGGGGAATCTTAAGAATAGACTCACTTCTGTCTGTTCCGTACATGTCGTAGGAGCCGACTAATCGGAATGTCTTCCCTTTCTTGCTCTTTCCTTCTGTTTTTCCACTTTTTATTTTCAGCAAACCCATCAAAGTTGCTGAACAGCAAACACCCAACAAACAAATAAACCTTGAGCAAGTTTGTCCCAATATAGCTTGCAAAGTTGCTAAACCGAATGCTCAGCACCAAACAAACAAAACAATTGTTAAGCTTCAATGTACTTGTTACTAAAGGTATAGGTAGTAGTTAATGCAAATGTTACCAAAATCTGATGATGAAAGTATAAAAATTTAGGAACGTTTATATTGTCTATAAAGCAAGAGTATCGTTGTCTTCAAGTCTTAATAAATATCACAAGTAAATATGTTATTGGGTAAATGCAGTGATGTAAAGTGCCGATGCTCATTAAACGCAACTGCAAGTAACAGGATGCACCTCATGTATCCAATGTCTTTGGGAAGAGTCAGGGAAATTTCAACGGGAAAATAAATACAGGAAATGACAGGAAAAGTTTAGAGTATCAGTAAAACAGGCAAACGTTTAGATTTACTTCTTGTTATGTCACTTTTATGAGATATCTAATAAGAGGGAGAAAAAAGCTGGAACATTATTGTTGACAATGAAAGTTGTAGTAATGTGATCATTTTGTATGTTATTTTATTTTTATGTTTCATATTTGATATTTCCTGTCAAATAGCTAATATTTTCAATCAAGGTAAAATCTTCGTTTTCTCAAAGCGACGAAGAATTCTAACTTAATTGAAAATTAAGCATTTTGGCGATTGCTGTTAAGATTATTTTTATAATACACAAAGAAAGTAGGCAACATAAAAATGTTTGTTGTAAAAAAAGTAGAGCCAGGCTTTGGTTAAGTTTACGTAAAGTTACAACTATAATCCAGAAAAAAATTACAAAGAATAAGCCAAAAAAGGAAAAAAAGACTAAATAACTAAAAAGTTTAAAAAGAAAAAAAAAGAAAAACAAAAAAAAGAGAAAAAAGAATAAAAAAGAAAAGAAAAAAAGCAAAAAACGAAAAAAGAATATTAAAAAACAAAGCAAAAAAAATGAAAAAACAAATAAAAAAGAAAAAAAATGAAAAAAGATAAAAGAAAAGAAAAATAAAAAAGGAGAAAAAAGAAAAAATAAAAAAGAAAAAAAAGAAAAGAAAAACAAATAAACCAAAAAACAAGCAGTAAAAAACACGTATGTATTTTATATTGTGAAGTACGCTTAAGCTGGTATATTCTGTAATCATAAATTTCTTTGGGCTTCTGGTACTTTGTGTTATTTTTTTTCAACTTAGCGTGGAGAGGTATAACAGCTGCACCATAAAAGATAAAATTCGTGAATTTGCCATTTAAGATACAATTAATAATATAAAGGGGGAGAAAATATTGGGATTTTTTTTGTTGTATGTTAAAGTATGTTACATTTAACTTTTGCATTTGTTGTAGTATTGTAAATGTTTGTGGTCTTTTGGTCCCATAGTCTAAATTGGTTTAATGTCTTACACTGATATTGTTTTTGGGTTTGCGTTTCCATAAACATTTCTTATGAGCAGTCACACAATAGTTTAAAAGCTGTGGGTTAATCATATTTGTTCTTTTTTGCGTCGAGAACATTTTTGTCAAGAATAATAATGTATTTAAATCAATTAAATATCTAGCATTCACAATGCCATTGGCATTTTCATGTTATTAAAATCAAGCTCTATCAATACTTTTAACATTCACAGATTACTCTTTCAGTGTTTTAGAAAAAACCTGAGCTTATTTACTTGATACGAAATTTGAACTTGATACTTTCTGTTTTGGTCAATAACCAACTAGACACAATGTAATCCGTAATGGATCGGCTGTGTCGTTCGATAATCTATATAACTAAGGTCATTACTTGTGCACTATTCTACTGTATGGGTTTTATTTGTAATACTTCACACAAAGAACATTAATATTTCGATTCAGTTATTGTATCACGTTGTATGTTGGGGAATCTTAAGAATAGACTCACTGCTGTCTGTTCCGCACATGTCGTAGGAGCCGACTAATCGGAATGTCTTCTCTTTCTTGCTCTTTCCTTCTGTTTTTCCACTTGTTCCTTCAGCAAACCCATCAAAGTTGCTGAACAGCAAACACCCAACAAACAAATAAACCTTGAGCAAGTTTGTCCCAATATAGCTTGCAAAGTTGCTAAACCGAATGCTCAGCACCAAACAAACAAAACAATTGTTAAGCTTCAATGTACTTGTTACTAAAGGTATAGGTAGTAGTTAATGCAAATGTTATCAAAATCTGATGATGAAAGTATAAAAATTTAGGAACGTTTATATTGTCTATAAAGCAAGAGTATCGTTGTCTTCAAGTCTTAATAAATATCACAAGTAAATATGTTATTGGGTAAATGCAGTGATGTAAAGTGCCGATGCTCATTAAACGCAACTGCAAGTAACAGGATGCACCTCATGTATCCGATGTCTTTGGGAAGAGTCAGGGAAATTTCAACGGGAAAATAAATACAGGAAATGACAGGAAAAATTTAGAGTATCAGTAAAACAGGCAAACGTTTAGATTCACTGCTTGTTATGTCACTTTTATGAGATATCTAATAAGAGGGAGAAAAAAGCTGGAACATTATTGTTAACAATGAAAGTTGTAGTATTGTGATCATTTTGTATGTTATTTTATTTTTATGTTTCATATTTGATATTTCCTGTCAAAAAGCTAATATTTTCAATCAAGGTAAAATTTTCGTTTTCTCAAAGCGACCAAGAATTCTGACTTAATTGAAAATTAAGCATTTTGGCGATTGCTGTTAAGATTATTTTTATAATACACAAAGAAAGTAGGCAACATAAAAATGTTTGTTGTAAAAAGTAGAGCCAGGCTTTGGTTAAGTTTACGTAAAGTTACAACTATAATCCAGAAAAAATTACAAAGAATATGCCAAAAAAGGAAAAAAGACTAAATAACTAAAAAGTTTGAAAAGAACAAAAAAGAAAAACAAAAAAGAGAAAAAAAAAGAATAAAAAAGAAGAGAAAAAACGAAAAAAAACCAAAAGAGTATATTAAAAAACAAAGCAAAAAAATGAAAAAAAAAAGTTGAACAAAAAAAGAAACAAAAAAGAAAAAAGAAATGAAGAAATATAAAAGAAAAGAAAAACAAAAAAGAAGAAAAAAGATAAAAGAAAAAGAAGAAAAAAAGAATAGAAAAACAAAGAGACAAAAAGAAACTAGCACTTAAAAACACGTATGTATTTTATATTGTGAAGTACGCTTAAGCTTGTATATTCTGTAATCATAAATTTCTTTGGGCTTCTGGTACTTTGTGTTATTTTTTTTCAACTTAGCGTGGAGAGGTATAACAGCTGCACCATAAAAGATAAAATTCGTGAATTTGCCATTTAAGATACAATTAATAATATAAAAGGGGAGAAAATATTGGGATTTTTTTCGTTGTATGTTAAAGTATGTTACATTTAACTTTTGCATTTGTTGTAGTATTGTAAATGTTTGTGGTCTTTTGGTCCCATAGTCTAAATTGGTTTAATGTCTTACACTGATATTGTTTTTGGGTTTGCGTTTCCATAAACATTTCTTATGAGCAGTCACACAATAGTTTAAAAGCTGTGGGTGAATCATATTTGTTCTTTTTTGCGTCGAGAACATTTTTGTCAAGAATAATAATGTATTTAAATCAATTAAATATCTAGCATTCACAATGCCATTGGCATTTTCATTTTATTAAAATCAAGCTCTATCAATACTTTTAACATTCACAGATTACTCTTTCAGTGTTTTAGAAAAAACCTGAGCTTATTTACTTGATACGAAATTTGAACTTGATACTTTCTGTTTTGGTCAATAACCAACTAGACACAATGTAATCCGTAATGGATCGGCTGTGTCGTTCGATAATCTATATAACTAAGGTCATGACTTGTGCACTATTCTACTGTATGGGTTTTATTTGTAATACTTCACACAAAGAACATTAATATTTCGATTCAGTTATTGTATCACGTTGTATGTTGGGGAATCTTAAGAATAGACTCACTGCTGTCTGTTCCGTACATGTCGTAGGAGCCGACTAATCGGAATGTCTTCTCTTTCTTGCTCTTTCCTTCTGTTTTTCCACTTGTTCCTTCAGCAAACCCATCAAAGTTGCTGAACAGCAAACACCCAACAAACAAATAAACCTTGAGCAAGTTTGTCCCAATATAGCTTGCAAAGTTGCTAAACCGAATGCTCAGCACCAAACAAACAAAACAATTGTTAAGCTTCAATGTACTTGTTACTAAAGGTATAGGTAGTAGTTAATGCAAATGTTATCAAAATCTGATGATGAAAGTATGAAAATTTAGGAACGTTTATATTGTCTATAAAGCAAGAGTATCGTTGTCTTCAAGTCTTAATAAATATCACAAGTAAATATGTTATTGGGTAAATGCAGTGATGTAAAGTGCCGATGCTCATTAAACGCAACTGCAAGTAACAGGATGCACCTCATGTATCCGATGTCTTTGGGAAGAGTCAGGGAAATTTCAAGGGGAAAATAAATACAGGAAATGACAGGAAAAATTTAGAGTATCAGTAAAACAGGCAAACGTTTAGATTCACTGCTTGTTATGTCACTTTTATGAGATATCTAATAAGAGGGAGCAAAAAGCCGGAACATTGTTAACAATAAAAGTTGTAGTATTGTGATCATTTTGTATGTTATTTTATTTTTATGTTTCATTTTTGATATTTCCTGTCAAATAGCTAATATTTTCAATCAAGGTAAAATTTTCGTTTTCTCAAAGCGACGAAGAATTCTAACTTAATCGAAAATTAAGTATTTTGGCGATTGCTGTTAAGATTATTTTTATAATACACAAAGAAAGAAGGCACCATGAAAATGTTTGTTATAAAAAAGTAGAGCCAGGCTTTGGTTAAGTTTGCGTAAAGTTACAACTATAATCCAGAAAAAATTACAAAGAATATGCCAAAAAAGGAAAAAAAGACTAAATAACTAAAACGTTTAAAAAGATCAAAAAAGAAAAATAAAAAAAAGATAAAAAAAGAATAAAAAAAGAAAAGAAAAAAAACGAAAAAAGAATATTAAAAAACAAAGCAAAAAAATGAAAAAAAAGTTGAACAAAGAAAGAAATGAAAAAAGATAAAAGAAAAGAAAAACAAAAAAGAAGAAAAAAGAAAAAAAGAAAAAAAGAAAAGAAAAACGAAGAAACAAATAGAAACTAGCACTTAAAAACACGTATGTATTTTATATTGTGAAGTACGCTTAAGCTGGGATATTCTGTAATCATAAATTTCTTTGGGCTTCTGGTACTTTGTGTTATTTTTTTTTCAACTTAGCTTGAAGAGGTATAACTTAGCTGCACCATAAAAGATAAAATTCGTGAATTTGCCATTTAAGATACAATTAATAATATAAAAGGGGAGAAAATATTGGGATTTCTAGGTTGTATGTTAAAGTATGTTACATTTAACTTTTGCATTTGTTGTAGTATTGTAAATGTTTGTGGTCTTTTGGTCCCATAGTCTTAATTGGTTTAATGTCCTACACTGAGATTGTTTTTGGGTTTGCGTTTCCATAACTATTTCTTTTGAGCAGTCACACAATAGTTTAAAAGCTGTGGGTAAATCATATTGTTTATTCTTTTTTGCGTCGAGAACATTTTTGTCAAGAATAATGTCTTTAAATCAATTAAATGTCTAACATTCACAATGCCATTGGCATTTTCATGTTATTAAAATCAAGCTCTATCAATATTTTTAACATTCACAGATTACCCTTTTAGTGTTTTAGAAAAACCTGAGTTTATTTACTTGACACGAAATTTGAACTTGATACTTTCTGTTTTGGTCAATAACCAGCTAGACACAATGTTATCCGTAATGGATCGGCTGTGTCGTTCGATAATCTATATAACTAAGGTCATGACTTGTGCACTATTCTACTGTATAGGTTTTATTTGTAATATTTCACACAAAGAACATTAATATTTCGATTCAGTTATTGTATCACGTTGTATGTTGGGGAATCTTAAGAATAGACTCACTTCTGTCTGTTCCGTACATGTCGTAGGAGCCGACTAATCGGAATGTCTTCTCTTTCTTGCTCTTTCCTTCTGTTTTTCCACTTGTTCCTTCAGCAAACCCATCAAAGTTGCTGAACAGCAAACACCCAACAAACAAATAATCCTTGAGCAAGTTGGTCCCAATATAGCTTGCAAAGTTGCTAAACCGAATGCTCAGCACCAAACAAACAAAACTATTGTTAAGCTTCAATGTACTTGTTACTGAAGGCATAGGTAGTAGTTAATGCAAATGTTATCAAAATAGGATGATGAAAGTATGAAAATTTAGGAACGTTTATATTGTCTATAAAGCAAGAGTATCGTTGTCTTCAAGTCTTAATAAATATCACAAGTAAATATGTTATTGGGTAAATGCAGTGATGTAAGGTGCCGATGCTCATTAAGCGCAACTGCAAGTAACAGGATGCACCTCATGTATCCGATGTCTTTGGGAAGAGTCATTGAAATTTCAAGGCAAAAATAAATACAGGAAATGACAGGAAAAATTTAGAGTATCAGTAAAACAGGCAAACATTTAGATTCACTGCTTGTTATGTCACTTTTATGAGATATCTAATAAGTGAGAGAAAAAAGCTGGAACATTGTTGTTAACAATGAAAGTTGTAGTAATGTGATCATTTTGTATGTTATTTTATTTTTATGTTTCATATTTGATATTTCCTCTCAGATAGCTAATATTTTCAATCAAGGTAAAATCTTCGTTTACTCAAAGCGACGAAGAATTCTAAGTTAATTGAAAATTAAGCATTTTGGTGATTGCTTTTAAGCTTTATTTTTATAATACACAAAGTAAGTAGGCAACATAAAAATGATTTATTTTTAAGATTTATTTTTATAATACACAAAGTAAGTAGGCAACATAAAAATGTTTGTCGTAAAAAGGTAGAGCCAGGCTTTGGCTAAGCTTACGTAAAGTTACAACTATAATCCAGAAGAAATTAAGAATATGCCAAAAAAACGAAAAAAGACGAAATAACTAAAAAGTTTAAAAAGAACAAAAAAGAAAAGAAAAACAAAAAAGAGGAAAAAAGAAAAAAAAGAGGAAAAACAAAAAAGACGAAAAAAGAATATGAAACAAAGCTAAGAAAAAAAGAAAAAAGTTGAACAAAAAAGAAAATCAAAAAAGAAAAAAAAGGAAAATAAGAAATGAAAAAGGAAAAAATAAAAGAAACAAAGAAACAAAAAACTAGCACTTAAAACACGTTTGTGTTTTATATTGTGAAGTACGCTTAAGCTGGGATATTCTGTAATCATAAATTTCTTTGGGTTCTGGAACTTTGTTATTTTTTTTCAATTTAGCGTGAAGAGGTATAATTTAGCTGCACCATAAAAATAAAATTCGTGAAATTGCTATTTAAGATACAATTAATAATTTAAAAGGGGAGAAAATATTGGGATTTCTATGTTGTATGTTAAAAGTATGTTACATTTAACTTTTGCATTTGTTGTAAATGTCTGTGGTCTTTTGGTCCCATACTCTTAATTGGTTTTAATGTCTTACACTGAGATTGTTTTCGGTTTGCGTTTCCAAAAGCATTTCTTATGAACAGTCACACAATAGTTTTAAAGCTGTGGGTGAATCATATTGTTTGTTCTTTTTTGCGTCGAGAACATTTTTGTCAAGAATAATAATGTCTTTAAATCAATTAAATATCTAGCATTCACAATGCCATTGGCATTTTCTTGTTATGAAAATCAAGCTCTATCAATATTTTTGACATTCACGGATTACCCTTTTAGTGTTTTAGAAAAAAACCTGAGCTTATTTACTTAACACGAAATTTGAACTTGATACTTTCTGTTTTGGTCAATAACCAACTAGACACAATGTAATCCGTAATGGATCGGCTGAGTCGTTCGATAATCTATTAACTAAGGTCATAACTTGTGCACTATTCTTCTGTATAGGTTTTGTTTGTAATATTTTGGCGATTGCTTTTAAGATTATTTTTATAATACACACAGAAAGTAGGCAACATAAAAATGTTTGCTGTAAAAAAGCAGAGCTAGGCTTTGATTAAGTTTACGTAAAGTTACAACTATAATCAAGAAAGAAATTACTAAAAATATGCCAGAAAAGAAAGACTAAATAACTAAAAAGTTTAAGAAGAACAAAAAAGAAAACAAAAACAAAAAGAGAAAAAAGGAAAAAAAAAGAAGAAAAAACAAAAAACAAAAAAAAACGAAAAAAGAATATTAAAAAACAAAGAATATTAATATTTCGATTCAGTTATTGTATCACGTATGTTGTATGTTGTGGGAATCTTAAGAATAGACTCACTGCTGTCAGTTCCGTATATATCGTAGGAGCCGACTAATTGGAATGTCTTCACTTTCTTGCTCTTTCCTTCTGTTTTTCCACTTGTTATTTCAGCAGACCATCAAATTTGCTGAACAGCAAATCCCAGCAAACAAATGAATCTTGAGCAAGTTTGTCCCAATATAGCTTGCAAAGTTGCTAAACCGAATGCTCAGCACCAAACAAACAAAACAGTTAAGCTTCAGTGTACTTGTTATAAACCAGCCTTGGTGGCTTAGTGGTTAGTGTCCGCCTCGAGACTGGAAGATCGTGGGTTCAAACCCCGGTCGAGTAGCCCCTAAGACTTCAAAATGAGGACTCCTACCCTGTGGGACACAACACATGTAAGGGTTAGAAGAAGGGCTGGAATGCCCCATTTCAGACATGACCATAGCAGTGGAAAGCTATCTAAATAACAATGCATTACAATAATTCTGAGATTGAGCATTAATAGTTGCCAGATTTGCTTTGTTTCACTGACTGAGATAGAAAATTAGTTCTGAGATGAACAATTAGCAGCTGCTAGATTTGTTTTTGCTCAATAAATACTGATACAGGATTACATGTTTAATTTTTTTTTAAAGGTCGGGGGCCAAATGTCCACGTTTCTATATTCGGGCCTAATAGGCATACCCATACTACGGCTGAAATTTTCGTCGTGCCCAGACGTCCGACTTGCCCCGAGGCCGTCGTGCCCAGAGGTCCGACTTGCCCCGAGGCCGTCCTGCCCAGAGGTCCGACTTGCCCCGAGGCCGTCCTGCCCAGAGGTCCGACTTGCCCCGAGGCCGTCCTGCCCAGAGGTCCGACTTGCCCCGAGGCCGTCCTGCCCAGAGGTCCGACTTGCCCCGAGGCCGTCCTGCCCAGAGGTCCGACTTGCCCCGAGGCCGTCCTGCCCAGAGGTCCGACTTGCCCCGAGGCCGTCCTGCCCAGAGGTCCGACTTGCCCCGAGGCCGTCCTGCCCAGAGGTCCGACTTGCCCCGAGGCCGTCCTGCCCAGAGGTCCGACTTGCCCCGAGGCCGTCCTGCCCAGAGGTCCGACTTGCCCCGAGGCCGTCCTGCCCAGAGGTCCGACTTGCCCCGAGGCCGTCCTGCCCAGAGGTCCGACTTGCCCCGAGGCCGTCCTGCCCAGAGGTCCGACTTGCCCCGAGGCCGTCCTGCCCAGAGGTCCGACTTGCCCCGAGGCCGTCCTGCCCAGAGGTCCGACTTGCCCCGAGGCCGTCCTGCCCAGAGGTCCGACTTGCCCCGAGGCCGTCCTGCCCAGAGGTCCGACTTGCTCCGAGGCCGTCCTGCCCAGAGGTCCGACTTGCTCCGAGGCCGTCCTGCCCAGAGGTCCGACTTGCTCCGAGGCCGTCCTGCCCAGAGGTCCGACTTGCTCCGAGGCCGTCCTGCCCAGAGGTCCGACTTGCTCCGAGGCCGTCCTGCCCAGAGGTCCGACTTGCTCCGAGGCCGTCCTGCCCAGAGGTCCGACTTGCTCCGAGGCCGTCCTGCCCAGAGGTCCGACTTGCTCCGAGGCCGTCCTGCCCAGAGGTCCGACTTGCTCCGAGGCCGTCCTGCCCAGAGGTCCGACTTGCTCCGAGGCCGTCCTGCCCAGAGGTCCGACTTGCTCCGAGGCCGTCCTGCCCAGAGGTCCGACTTGCTCCGAGGCCGTCCTGCCCAGAGGTCCGACTTGCCCCGAGGCCGTCCTGCCCAGAGGTCCGACTTGCCCCGAGGCCGTCCTGCCCAGAGGTCCGACTTGCCCCGAGGCCGTCCTGCCCAGAGGTCCGACTTGCCCCGAGGCCGTCCTGCCCAGAGGTCCGACTTGCCGAGAACGCTGCGCTCAGAGGATGGGGTGCCCAGAGGACTTTGTGCCGAGTGGATGCCTAGCCCGGAGGACGGCTAGCCCAGAGGACGGCTCGCCAGAACACCACGTTCCGGAGGGCATTCCAAAAGGAAGGTGTGTCCATGGGACTTACAACACAGAGCATCTACCAGCTAGAAAGACATGCAAGAGCATTTCTGTTGTAGAACATTTTTGTATTTCTGTTTGTAACTTCCTTCAAAATGACAAACGTTATATGTAACAAATAGTGAACATGATTTCAAAATCCTCAGAATTTATTGAAACTGGATATTGTTTTCTGTCAGTAAAGCACTTATGCTCGAAAGCTCGAATATTTTTTTTCAGTGTAACACATTTTAATAACTCTTATAGCTTATTTATGGGTTAATTTCAGACTTAAATAAAGGCAAATCAGGACAGTTCTATAAATGGTAAGATTTGTTCTGCTTAAACAAATCAGGCATTTTTAATTTCTTTTTAATTAGCAAGTTGTTTACAATTGCCAGTATGATAGTCCGGTTTTCATCTCCCTGTAGCGGAGGGATATAGTTGTCCTGTTATATATCAGCCCGTATGCAAGTCAAGGTTATATCTCCGAAACTATTGGTCTGGTTGCTTTGAAATCGCACACAAGAATAGTGAAATATTGAAGATGTGCAACGTATATCTAGAAAATAATCAAAATGAGTATTTTTTTTATTGGAATCGGAAAAATTGTTTGTCAAAATTGACAGTATTTGAAATTTAATCAAATTTGGCGTTTATATAATTTTATTTGCATCGAACGTCTTATCCTGGTTATATCTGCAAAAATATAGATCGGATTGTTCTGAAATGTTAAACACAAATAAAACACATATTGAAGGTGTGTAACTTTTTTATTCGGATTCATTAAATTATGACAAATGATTTTTTTTTTTTTTTGATAATTGAAAAATTTCGCATAAAGATAGAGCGCATATTGCTGGTGTGCCACGTCGTATTTTTTGTTCGGATTCATTAAAATGGTCAAAATGGCATTTTTGAAATGTGGTAAAACTCTTATCTGCGTAATTGAACGTGTCGTTCAGGCTGGGTGTCCATAACTATTCTTTGGATTTTTTTAAATGTCAAACATGATAAAACATTGAAAATTGCCAGACTGTCTTTTAAATACAAAACTTAGCTTTTGTCAAAATTTAAATTTGCAAAACTGTCAGAACTGTGAAAAAACGTGATGAAATTGACAGTAGTATGGCATTTTGCAAACCGGCTTTAGCAGCGATTTCATAGGTCATTCGACTTACACAGGGGATCGTGTCTCCTAGGCTTAAGGTTTGACGATGAAAACAGGTGCTTAAAAAAATAATAGTTATATAAGGGATAAAACCTTTCTATGAAATTGTTTTATTTGTCCTTTCTGGATGTTTCAAATATAATTTGGTTTATTTAAAGCAGTTCAAGTTTGATTTTAATAAGGACAGCATGTTATTTCATATCTTTCGTTCGTATTTTAAACAGTAATGTTTAATTGCAGATCAAACCTAACTCGCCCTGGAAGCAGACGGTGTACGGTCAGCATAGCAAAGATCTTCACAACCCAACATGCAGTTGTTTTAACGTGACGGCTTGTTCTGAAGTCGCTGAAAATTTCACTTGGAACTGGGTGTTGAGCCCAACGCAGATGAACACTTTCTGAACATGCCAGTGTCGCAACTCAATCAAGATATTCTGATCCTGAGACTGTAGTGTCACGAATTCTGATCCTGAGACTGTTGTGTCACGAATTCTGATCCTGAGACTGTTTTGTCACGAATTCTGATCCTGAGACTGTTGTGTCACGAATTCTGATCCTGAGACTGTTGTGTCACGAATTCTGATCCTGAGACTGTCACGAATTCTTATCCTGACACTGTTGTGTCACGAATTCTTATCCTGACACTGTTGTGTCACGAATTCTTATCCTGACACTGTTGTGTCACGAATTCTTATCCTGACACTGTTGTGTCACGAATTCTTATCCTGAGACTGTTGTCACGAATTCTTATCCTGAGATTGTTGTCTCACGAATTCTTATCCTGAGACTGTTGTGTAAAATAGTTTGTTGCCATAGATAAGAGTAAAGCGTGTGTGGAGAGTTTGATGCAAGAAATAACCCAAGGCTTTCATGTAAAATATTTTGACACTGGACATTAGTCCGAGACCGTTGTATAAAAGTTTGAAAACGGAGCGCGTAGTTTTGTTTTGTTTTGTTTTTTGTTTGTTTGTTTTTTTTTTTTTTTTTTTTTTTTTTACTTAAATTTCAGGAGACTGATCGGGCTGTAAGAATCTTTGAACAACAACAAAAAAACATTAAATCACCAACAGCAATGTCGTATCTTGAGATGATTGTTAATTAAAAGATGAGCATTAATTAATGACCAGTTCCGACATTTCAATCGTACATAAAATAAGTATAAAAACGTACTTCTTTCGCTCTTTTCAACTATATTTTGCCACTCCCCCCCTTCCTCCCCCCCCCCCCCTCCAAGAAAGAAAAAAAAACTTGTGTCAGTAATTATAATTCCCTCTTCTGCCTGTGTAAGCAATAATTTCATTTCTCTTAAGATTCAGTGATGCTTTGTCAAAATATAAATCATATTTAAACACTTTTCTTCGTCTGATTTTTTGTGGCTTAATAAAGTATTTTTATATGAAATAAATCTGTCATTTCTGTTTTAATCTATATATGGAAAAAGAATACAGAACTGAAAAGTATAATTACATATTTGAATCCATGCATAGTTAGGCGTACTCATTCTAACACACGCAAAAGTAATCAATTTTTTAAAGGCTGATAATTGCTGACCCCACTGTCACTAAATTCCAATTTTCTCCTATCTTATTGCATAACTAGTTTAACATTCAAAAAGCATTCCTTTACATTTTTCTCCTTAAAAAAACCCCAAAAAATCGTCAATTAACAACAAAATTGCCAATATCACGCCTTCACACGGCTGTGTGGTGTCCAGACAAAGTCAACATAACAGTATTTTTGCACATTATGGCATTTTATTCAAGAAATGCGAATTAATGTTGCTAAATTCATCTGGAATTCCACATCAATGTCAGGAACATTACAGACGAAACCACATTATTTTTTTCAAGATTCGCAAGCTTTTTTAATTCAATGATTATTCTGTAACAAATTTATCTAGATGTCAACAATTATCTTGAAACATTGCAGGAAAAAACTGATCAGATTAACAAAAGAACTGGATACAACAGCAATAAAACATCACAAGAAAAGCGCTTCTGATGAACTACCAAACCCTTCTGGAGTTGTTGATTTTGATGCAACCCTCCCTCCCCTAAAGCTTCTCACTCTCACCCCCCCCCCCCCAGGGGCTGTGACAAAATAACAGAGCCTACCTACGCAACAAACTCGGTATCCGCACTCTAAAAAGAACCGTAACAGCAACAGCAATATTCCCCACTTCAGAAAACCTTTAAATTGATTGGAATACACTTAGCAGTTTTATGTCACGCTTATTACTTTTTACCACGACGATAAATAGGCAAGTCCGTTGTCCCAGTGATTGTGACCCCCCCCCCCGTGATTATGGTCCGGCCGGACCCTCATTCCTAGGAATCACGGTCCCCCCACGGACCACAGTCACTAGTGAATATGGCCCCCCTCTAGTGAACACTGTCCCCTGGGAGACCATAATCCCTTAGGAAAAATGGTCCCCCAAACTTAAAAATAGGTAGGAATATGCAAGTGAATTCAGAGATCTTGAGAATAAAATTATGCTTGTCTTTGCATGAATTCTTCATCTCGCAAAATTTACTAAACAAAATTATTTTCAAACGCTTTCATCATGCCAATTAGCGACGCAATGAAATTAAATAAATGGAATTAAAAGTGACACTATCCACTCCCAAATCTCACAGCAGATTTAGGATGAACAGATTATTAATAACAGCAAATATATATGCTTTCATCTGAAGAGATCAATGCAACACGATGGTCAAAATTTGTAACTGGTAAATTCCTGATTTAATCCTTTTCGTTACTCCATGAATCCACATGCAAGACTCTGTAACACGAAAATTCTTGAAACATACAAGTGGCTCACATACAAAGCTGCTTCGTTGAAACTTAAAGCACTTGGCAAGTTAAGAAAATCTACTCAGAACATTTATATCAGTAACCTAGCAGATCATTATACTCCAGTCTACGCAATATAACATATAGAATGCAAGCATCTGTACAGTGTTTGTTTAAACTAGTTATATGTGTTGTATGTACATAAATATGATTGGAAATTGCAATAAACCAATAAAATTTACGAAAGTAGCTCTTATTTGCTCCTACTTTATTTAAAATCTATAATTTAACAGAGTTCAGACACCATAAATAACGCACATCTATGATATCAAGGGGGGGGGGCGTAATCACTAAAGGGGACCCTAATCCCTGGTGATCATGGTCCGGGGGGATCGTAATCACTGGGGGACCGTGTTCACTGTCACACCGGTAACTGAACAATTGTGCAACTTAGTTTCATTTTACCATAGCACTTCGCACTGGAAATAACCGTTTTTCTTCACTGGCTAGAAAGTGATATTCAGTACAAACTACAAAAGCAGAGAACACTTCTGTTAAATGTAGCAATAGTAATAAACGTATAACTTAGCACTTTTATCATTTTCCCCTGTCTGTAGCAATTGTTGTAAAGCAGAACTTAAAGTCCTTGGCAAAGTATTGATATCTCTTAACATGTAGAACGGGAGAAGGAAAGTTATAAGCCCTGATTTCTGGCAGCTTGTTTGCGCCTTTGAAAATGGGCACCTTGCTGTCTAGTCTCGGGGGGGGGGGGGTGCTTGATATGAAATGTGCTACCATGTGTGTCCAAAAAAACGCAGAGAAAGGAGGGAGTGGGGTAATTGTGAGGTCAGCTGCAGTCCGCGCGGACTGCCAATTTCATTAAAAAGAGAGGGGGGATTTTCATTCAGTACTCCCGAGTTTCCACCCGAGGGGAAATTTTTCGGCATTTCACTCCGCGTTTGGTTGAAAAGGGGGTATTATTTTAAAATTAGCAATCTACGTTTAGGGGTCATTTTAAAAAGTCAGTAGTATGCATGGTAACTGCTTCAGTGGCCCCCCTGGGTCTCCAGTATGGAATCCTATCGAAGAAAACGACAGATGACATCACCATGAACATATTTCCCACGTTATTTGATTTAATTTAATTCGACTGAGTTACAAACTGCTCAGCCAATATGTAGTCAATTCCTTCCAGTGCCTTCTTCCTGTAATCCAAGAGAATGTTGTTTGGGACCGAGGACAAGGTTTTGTGCGTATGGTTGTGTGTGTGCGCGTCTGCGTGTGTGTGCGTGTGTGTGCGCGCGCACTTGTACGTGTGGGTGGGCGTGAGTGCGCGTTGGCGCGTGTACACGCGCGCGCGCGCGCGTGTGTGTGTATGCTTGCGTATGCGTGTGTGTGTTTGTGTGCGTTGATACGAGCCTTTCTTTGCTAGTTTTCACTCTGACTGGCCGAGCTCTACCTGCAGTAACTGCCACGTGTCATGCGCAGTTTTGCCGCAAGTTCCGCAGACTGGGGGATATTTTTCGCCTTGTTCGTACTTTCATCCTCGCATTCTGCGTCCTCAACTTTGTTTTCCACTCTGTTTAATCATCAAATTGATTTACTAAATTTTAGCGATTCGTTTAAAACACTGCTGCAAATGAGCACTTCAAAAAATCTTAATTAGCAAACTATCGACTAAAACTAAATTCTCTACGGCAATATAATCAGGTCTTTTTGTGACAGTCATTAGGAAGGCTCCTGTTTTAATACCTAGGACCCCAAGATTGAGCACGACATGAATCGGCTCTGTCTCCTTTTTGCTTTTGGAATTTTCTTCAAACTTTTTTTCTCTGTTTTCTCCAGTATCTTCTTTTTCCTCTTGTGGTTCTTTTTTTCTGATTCATTCCCTTCCTCCACGTCTCCTCCTCCTCTCCCCCCCCCCCCCCGCCTCTTCTCCCTTTGTTTCTTTTTCATCTTTCGTCATTTGCCTGTTTCACATCTTCGTTGTTAACATTATTCATAGCAAACGGATTAACTTCGTCTTGGAATAAATTAGTGCACAGTTTTCAACAAAATATTTTCTCTCACCCCCTCTAAAAAATTAGCAACAGAAATATCATGTTCTTGACCTTCACAAGTTAATTATTTTGGCGTTTGCTTAAACACTTTTATAAACACATTAAATACAGACGCACCACACATAAGTTTTCCTCGTCACAGTTTGTCAGTGCTTTGTCAAGAACTTGTCGACTGACTGTCACTTTGACAATTTTGAGCTAGTCAGGGTCTTGACGAAGTCCCCTCCAATACCTCTTCACACAGTGACAAACACTTGTCGATGACTTGTCAGAAGCTTTTCACAAATATGTCAAGTATTGCGTCACTATGACGGCACATCCCTTTCAAAAGAACTGAAAACAGGCGGAGACTCTTTTATGAGATTTGTTAGATTTTAATGAATATTACTAGAAATTTCAAATTATCGCATCTTGAAAATACGTTTAATGGATAAACCATAATGTAAGTGCACATATCATATTCTCTGCATGTTTTGAAATAAGTTGTGATGTTTATGAAATGCTTATGAAAATTGTATGTCCGTCCACTGTTTCAAGGAACAATGTATATATATTATGAACTTATTGACATATAATTAAAAAGGGGCTTGGATTATTTTAGTGTTTAATGTGACAAAATGTGAGAGGACTGATCTGTAGAGTGACTGGCCTTGGCATGTTTCCGCCGTCAAAACTAAATCTTTAAAAGATGTCAAAGGAAAACCCATCTCAGTCATCACTTCAGAAATCAATAAAAAATAATGATATCAGTTATTAAATAAAAAGTATAGGAATTTTAATCATATAATTAAAACATATTTCAACGTCTGGAAGTTTTGGGGGATTCGTCAAACTTCACCTTTGTTCTCAGGTTCTATTTTAATTCTGAGCTGCTTTGTCGGTTTGGTTCCCGACCTGATATGCACGTTTTCGAGGTAACCCTTTGCTTGCTTTCAAAGTAATCCTTTGAAATTTGTATATTGTTGAATTGACAAATTTAGCTAAACTGACAAATTTGGTAGAAGCATGGTAAAACTGGTCCATAAGAATTTTTGAAGTCCGGAATTTGCCCAATCTCTGGCGGATCCATAAAAATCTTCCAACCACTCCTATAAAATTTAAAAACAATCCGACTATAAAATTACGTGCCAGAGAAAAACTAATTTGAAACACTGGACCCCTAAAACTGTTCAAAACCTGATATTACGTCAATTTCTTTAGGGTCGCCAAAAAAGCATTTCTAAACTAGACCGAATTGCGCTAGGTAGTAACCACAAAAGAAATTTATCTCAACTCCTGCCTTAAAACTCAATGTCACGACACAGACAAGTACTTTATGCCCTACTTCACAAAGCATATTAGTTGGAATTCCCTTTGTTCCAGATATTAGATGACTCCTGGTTTGTGACCTTGACCGACAAGGTGGAGTTCACCAAAATACATCTGACGTGACATCTATTAGGACTAGGGGTTGAACATGAGCTCAAAAGCTAACCGTTTCGAGATTTTAGCCAATTTCTGCTTGTGACCTTGGCCTTAGACAAGAATTAAAAATAAACAAAAATTGGCTATTTCTGGCGGATCGCCAAAAAATAACTTTTCCAGACGGGACTGCGAGGAGAATATTCTTAAAAATTTCAAAGGAATCCGAGCAAAATCCTGGAGCATTTTGAAAATCGGCCCCCACAAAATGTTAAAATACATCCATATGGTCAATTTTCGGGTGATCGCCAATACCAACAAAATTTCAAAAGATTCCTGTCCAGGAAACATATATTCAAAATCTGAATACAACCTGACCAAAACTGTGCCAGAAAAGCATTTCACATAAATGTTTACGTACGTACATACAAACGACGGATGCCCTCCTCCCCCACTGCTGCGACTAGACCAGTCCAATGAAGCCGGCTGGTCTAAAAAGTGACTTACATCGATTTAGACTTTCGAACTCCTCACAATTTAAGTGTTTATATAAGGTATGCTTTACTTTGATGAATTTCTATTTGGACCTCATTTTCGAACTCTCTATCGTGCAAGATGTAACATAAAGTCAAATTTGCATGTTCTTCTGTTCAACAAATTTGACCAAATTGACTTATTTGTTCAAAAGTTGGATTTTTGTCGAGAAGTGTTTTTTCTCGAAAACGGTTGGAGAACTCGTGATTTGACCTTATTTTGTGTGTTTGTTGCTGCGTTATTGTAAGCTAATAGTGTCTTATCATGCAAGGTCTTAGCTGATCACAATGTCCCTGCGAATTCTTGTTCCCAAATTTTGACTAGAATAACCATTTTGGCCAAACATCTCACAGGTTTAACTTAAATTGGATTTTGATGTGCTTTTTGTCGTATTATTGTCAGACATTAATGTTCGTGTCTGGTCACAATGTCCCTAGACATTCTAATTATACCTGGTTAACTAGATCTTGTGACAGTGTTCTTGAACAATGTGGTCAAATATTCTTTATTCGGATAGTTCGTCAGTCAGTTGTCAAAGATATGTTGACAAATATGTGTCAGGATATTGACAAAATATAAATTAGGATTTGACAAATAGTTGACAAGAAAATGACAAGTCAGTGATAAAGACAAAGATTTGACAAAGCTGAGTTCTTGAGTTCGGTATCGATGAATTTTGAGTCTTCAATCAACTTGACTAATTTTTTATAAGATTTTGACAGATTTAAAAGTTCAAATTGTCGAGCTGCTGACAAATTATGGACTAATGTAAAGCGTGACGAATTACTTACAAGCTGTAAACTGCAAATTTATGACATTTTATTGACAACTTTTTGATTGAAATTTGTTGAACTGGACATCGTCAAAGGGACAAAGCAATTTAGCCAGCCTGTTGTCAATTCGACAACTTTTCGACACATGCTTGACAAAGGCATATTATCGGTGTAATTTGTCTCTTTCCTCTTCGTTCATGCCTTGATCAAGGCCAAGGTCATCGGAGAGATCTGTCTTGCCAGGCAGTTCTTGTTTCTTGTCATTCTGATTGGTGCGGGTTGTCACACTCATTTTTTCCCATTCTCTCTGATTGTAAAATAACGCTACGGAAGACAAATACGAGTCAGTAACATAAAGGGGTGTTAGCCCAGTAGGTTAGGATTCCGATAGTTGCAAAAAGTGTTTTCCCACCAAATCGCTATACTTAAAGAAAAAAGATTAAAAAAATACTTCCAACATTTATTATATAAACAAAGTTAGTTCGCAAGCATCACTTTACACCCTCCATACGTATATCAACTGAGATTCCAGTAATATATTTTTGGCATTGTATACCCGAATGATCGGACACCTCCACAACACATGCACGCGAGTAGTCGCCTGACCTTTGTCTATCTCGTTGATATGTTCCCCCTCCCTCCTCCTCATGCCGCTGCTCGGGTGTTTCCTCATCCCGTCCATGTTGTTCTAGGTCTTGCTTAGCGGCCACCTCTGACGGCCCTTATTGCCTTGCCCCGGGTCCCTCCTCCTTCTCCACGTTCTCCTGGCAAAGGGTCAGCAAATGACATTTATTCATCGGATTATGCAGGCTATTTCTTATTTTACTTATATTTATGCAAGTATAGATATTGCCATTTCTGAAAGACTTTAACAGTGGATTATCGCGGTTTTATTTAGAATTTGCTTTAAATTCTACCATACATGATCACTCCAGCCAACTGGCGCCACATGAAGTGTGAAATAATGTCACGTGGAGCAGCTGGTCAAACCTCGTCTTGCCCATTGTCACTGCTCCAAGCTTGGTCGTCGAGTCTGTCTGTGTGTCGTCGAGATCTCCCGTCTGCTTGTGGAACTTTTTCTCCTCATCGCCTTCGTCCTCCAACTCTTTCTCGAAGCCGTCTACAATAAACAAACCACCGTAATGACGTCACACGATGCGCACCGAGCCACGCCAAATCAGACGATGGTACAAAAATAACATTTGTAAAGAATGCAACCTGACTTTATAAAGAATGCAAACTTTGTTCACGCTCGTTGCAGGAGATATCCAGCTACACATCACAATGTAGCACATACACACATTACTTAAAATAACCGCCAAATCAACGTAATTTTTCGCACAAGGCTTCTGCTGTGCGTGGTATTACCAAATACTGTATACTATAAGATATTCGGTATTACTAATAATTCATTCGCTTAAATGATGACCATGAATCCGGGACAGAAGGGCCCTAGACAAAATGGCTTTGGACATGAGGAACTTTCCCAAAACGGCCTTTTCCAAAAGGGCCTTTTCCAAAACGGGCCTAAATGGAAAGTTGGACAAAAGGGCCTTGAGAATTTTTTCAGAACTCCTTATATATCGACAAGACACTGACACGCCAACATCATCCGGATTAGCGCGTGTGTTTAAACA
Organism: Protula sp. h YS-2021; assembly: GCA_949752745.1. NCBI lineage: Eukaryota > Metazoa > Annelida > Polychaeta > Sabellida > Serpulidae > Protula > Protula sp. h YS-2021. Next base: position 36,560,577 of record OX457025.1, read on the forward strand.
GCACAGTCTTTACAATGAGTAAAATACCTAGGCAGTGATTGGTACAAACAGGGATTATCCTGTGGTACAGTGCTTTGGAAATCTCAGAGAGTGATGGGGAGTAATTGTAACAAAGCATCAAGGCAGTTATATGTAAAAACACAATGAAGTTTGTTTGTTTTGTTTTTTTACTTATTATTTTATTATATTTTTAAATAAATAATTGAAACTCAAAGTCCTAGAAAAAAATTCTCAAGGCCTTTTTCAACTTTTCATTCAGGGCCGTTTTGGAAAAGGCCTTTTCTGGAAAGGCCGTTTTGGAAAAGGCCCTTATGTCCAAGACCCTTTTGTCCAAGGCTCTTTTGTCTGGATACCATGACGTACATATGATTAAAATTGCATTTATATCCTTTAAAAATTATAGCTACAGAGTTATTTACTTAAATCAATACCTTATCTATGTATTACCAGCTGTATCACTTGATCAAATTTTAATTTTCTTTTCTAAAATTTAGTTGTTCTAGCAGAGTGCATAACTGGTGCAATTTTTTTTACATTTCCCCTCAAAACTTGACGCCACGCGTGTAGGGCACAATTGGTCTTGTAATTTAATCAGTACATCTTTTCGTGTAAAAAAGCTCTACGTAATCTTTCGTTTCTATCTTATCATTGGTGTCCTTGACCCCCTCGCCCTCTCTCCCTGGAGGGGGGCACTCACTATACCAACTGGTTACCATGCGTGCGTTTTTAAAACGACCCCTGAACGCGAAGTGCTGATTTTAAAATAAAATCCCATTTTTTAACCAAAAGCGGAGAAAAATTCCAAAACAACATTCTTTTTAACGAAACTGGTGTTCTGCGCGGACCGCGTCTGTACTCAAAATTACCCCCCCCCCTTACCCCCCCCCCCCCCACATTAAGACGGTAGCACATTTCATATCAAGTGACCCCCGGGCCTCTCCCAGACCCACCTTCAATGCCTTTGAAGCTCGGTCGAGTATTCCCCGGATAACCTATCGGAGAAGTGAACAAGGAGGCAAAAGCTCCATATGTAGACATTTATATTCACTCAGAGGCTGAATTTACAATTCCATTAAACAAAAGTTAACTCTTTAACATTTCGTATGTTACCGTAAAAAAAAAGAAGAAAAATGGAAAACTGGTATGTAAAATGCTCGCTGATTGTGAATAAGTCTTCAAACGATGAAGTCGAGTTATAACTTATTTTCACAGTACGCTGCTTTCCTGAATGCATTTGGTTTTTCTTTCACTTCGTCGGAAACCAAATTGACTCGCGATCAAACCTTTTGGTTTAAATTTCGGGCCAATTCCAAAAAGAGAGTCTGTAGCACACTAAGCAACGCAGCTGAACTTCTAAATGCAGATACCTTGATTTTTTAACCAAGTTGCCAGGGAAACAGTGAAATAAGTGTTTTAGCAAATCAACTGAGACTGAAAGTACTAGCCGAGTCTAGGTACTAGGGCCACGAAACTTGGGACTTGATACGAGCGTGTGCATGACACTTTGCATTTTCGCCTTCAATTTCCTTTTCTTGTTTAAAACGCCATGCGAAAAGAGTGTATTTTTTGCAAGTAAATGCGGAGCATTTCACGCACAGCACAGAAAACACAGTGGCTCAGCTTTGTGTGAGCTCTCACTGCGTAAATATATAACACGGCGTATGCCTGATCAGTCAATAAAACCTTAAGCTCAAGCTGTGTTGTTTGCAACATATTACTCAAGAAATAACCCATTGAAGGAAGTAGTTTTGCAGTAGTTGAGAAATGGGTCTCCGAAAACAGGAAGTGACATCATAATGACATCATAGGATGTTTTCTGACCCCCATTGGGCTCCGAAAACAGTGACGTCATAATGACTTTACAGGGATGACTTTTTTCCTCTCTCTCCGCACACACGCACATACCAACACCATGACAGAGTTACCGTTCATTTCATAAGCCTCATCGGTATTTTAACCCAGATGGCATTTTTTCTCTGTCTCTTTTTTTCTCTTTCTCTCTCTCTCTCTCTCCTCTCTATCTCTCTCTCTCTCTCTCTCTCTCTCTCTCTCTCCACACGCACACACACATACCAACACCATGACACCAAAAAAGCGCTTATTTCGTATTAGTAGGTGGCCCTTGCAAGGGCCGAAAGTTTAGTTTTGCTGCTGCTGCCGGCACCGATTTAAAAGAAAGTCACTAGGTCCTGGACGGGTCTTCCACACTCGGTCATTTGCTGGGCGTTGAACATAAAATTATCCGTCCTGAGTCCACAGGTGAAGCATCTAATACTGCACTGGTGACTTAGAGCTGTTTGGTAAGTCCAAAGAACGGCACAATACAATCACATCTGATGGCCGCAGCCTGCTGCCAGCACCTTGTCACAGCTTATCATACATCCGCTGCCGATGCAGATGTTGACATCCTGCTGGAGGAAAAACCTGGCCCAAGCTGGGTACTCTTCCTCTTCTAATCGCGACGGAATCGCCTCCCCCAGCATGGTGGTACGGAAGTAGGCCTGGTGGTAGTGACCGCCTTTTATGTTTCGCAAGCGCTCCCTCAGCGTGACCATTCGATCAAAGAAGACCGGTAAGCAAAGGACCGTGGCGTGGGCCGGGTCCGGAAGCAGCTGGAAAAAGTAAATCGGGAAGGCTGGTTGACTGGCGGAGTCACTGGCAGGTTCACTTCCTGTATTTCTCTTAGCGTGAGAGCATCATCGATCGCGAAGTAGCACTCCATCTTGTTGAAAGTTGAAAGCAGCTGTGAAGCTGAACTGATATGGCTAGCAATTATATACCAACCCCCCTGGGTTCTCATAAGAACCCCCTGGGTTCTCGTGAAGACCCCGGGTTCTCGTGAGGACCAACTGGGTCATCCACCCTATATATACCATACACCTAGGACATATAATATATGGGGACCCTTCCCCCGGATATATACCGTGTGATGACCCCCCCCCCCCCCAAGGCACTCACTATATATATCAGTAGAGAAGCATAAAAAGGAGAGTTCGTCGATGACATGACAATTGCATCGCCAAAACATCATGGAAACGTCTCTGAAAACACCCTCAGCTAGCAACATGGACATTGATGACCTGTTTGCCAACGAAACAGCTGCTTTTACAGATACAGTTTTAACAGTGGAGGAGACTGCTGCGTTCCTAAGTACAATGGCAGACGCTGAAAAAGCCTTGGACTAAGCATTAGGAGCTCCGTCAGACGTGTCTACAATGCAGCAAGAAATCCCAGATCCCGAGGGACCTGACTACCCGTCCTTGGTTGCAAATGCACTTGTAAATGGTAGCGCCAAGCCACTCAGCACAAAGTTAAAAGCGCATCTAAAGCATCTTGAGGAAGAAGAAGTGGTCATGTCAAGCGATGACGACGACAACGATGACGACAACGACGACGATGATGACAGCGACAGCGACGATGATGACGACGACAAGCATCTCAAATCTAAATTTGGATTGCTAGACCATTCCTGTTACTGAGGAAGACGTCACGCTGTTGAAACGAAACTTTCAAGCAGTGCTTCCTCTGATCGATTGCAACATTTTATGGTGTTTATATGAAAAAGGCTTTTTCGACCAGCACACGTACATGTACCTAACGGAAGAAGTGGATACCGTCATTCAGCTTATCTGCATGCTAGAAGGAAACATACAACATGTTCTCTTCACTCTCCCGCCCTCCACTCCCTCATACGGGTAAAATATACCCACAACACCTTGCACTGCAGTTATCTCAAGCCCCGCACGTAGCGGGCCCTCATGGTAGGTCCGTGTGCGCATGCGCTGACTAATACTGATTTGTTACATCTAAGCAAACAAGCAAGAACTCGCACAGAGAACGCTCAAACTACATCTGGCCTAGATTTCAATTTACACTCACGTTTTTTGTATTAATTTAATCTCTACCAGTCTCAGTTCAAACTAAAAAAATTCACTCACACGTCACTAGAAAACAGTAACAAAATATAGCTATAAATTGTATATTGTTTTAAAACCAACTAAATAACAGAACTTTGCCAAAAATCTTAAATGGCGACGATGATTGGCTCCATTAAAGCTGCTTATGCAATGAAGCAACCACTTCAAATTGTCAACACACCGAAAACAAATGTAGCACAAAAGCGGATAAGGATATTCCAAACATAATTCTTCTTTGCTGTCATTTTTTAATCTTCTGTTTTACATACAATCAGTATTATTTATTTATTTATTTATTTGCTTATTTTTATTTTCTGAGCATGTCAAATATTTTTATTAACCAGCCATTGCTATTTTGTCTTTGTAAACAAAAACAAATGTTTCCTCTCACCCCCCCCCCTACTCACCACCCCCAACCAGCAAATATCCCATGCTTGCCCTTCCTTCTGTTTGGACAGTTTCATTTTGACATTACAGAATTATAAGACTTTTACCTTTTATCGTTATATATGAATATATATCTGATGAAGCCAGATGTCTGGCTAACACCGTCATCCTATTTATGAAAGGCGGGACGGGGGAGGTACGTAACCTGAGCTGTGGGTATCGTAATCCTCGATTTCTATATGCGTCCAGGTGTAGGTGTCTCAATGTGCAATGTGGTCACTATAAGCGGTCTTATACTCCACGGTCTTTTTTAATCTGGGTCTAGAATGTGGTCGCTGGTTTTACTGTAAGCCTTTTTATCCAGATCTGGAAGGTGATCACCACAGAGGTTCCACTGCATTTTTTTATCCGGGTCACTCAGTGTCCTTGAGTGGCGGAGTCAGTGCGCTTGGGTCCGTATCTACCAGCAGTGCCACCAGCGCCGGTCACCGTGTTATATGAATGCGGAGCCGGGTACTGGACGAAAAATAAAGTTATCTTCCTCCTGGCCTGCCGGTTCACATAAGCCTTTCTTAAAAAGGGACCAATGCAGCTGCATGCTCTTCCAGAAAAAAGTGTATTTTATTAAACATGCCAACAGTACCACTGCACGTCATGTACTGCGCGTCCTGCCTATGGAGGTATATTTGTACAAAAATTTCATGGCGTTCGCGCTCCAACATTTATTTTTGATCGCAATGGTATTTATGTGCAATAAATAGATGAGAAAATATTTAATTCTTTCGCGAACCACTTTTTATGTTATCCAAGTCGCTATTAATTTCTGCACGTGGTTTTTATTATTTAAAAATAAATAATAGAATGAATTCAATTTATCGCGCCCTATAATTAACTTTTCGCGTTCCAAAATTAAGAAATTAAATTACGTGATAAAACGAATGGTCAGACAAACGTTCTTTAAAACACAAGACGTTTAATTATGGTGCGGGATAAAATTATCGCGAAATTAAAGAGCGCGAAATAAATAGTCAAATAACATATGAAATGTAAATGTTGCGCGGCTAAGAAAATTGCCGCGAGGCCATTCAAATGAACGCGAGAAAAAATAAAATATACAACATGTACGTTTTGATTTTTTGTTCAAATATACCGCCATACCTGCCTATAGGCTCTGACGCGCGCACACTGAGCGCATACTCGCAAGCATGGATGGTGACGAGCCGCTACGTAAAAAAAGCCAAAGGTAATGAAGCGGTAAACCCAGAGGCGCTGCCAAATTTATTTTTGTAACTTTTTTTTAAATAATTTAGAACCTTTAAATTCCAAATAAATCTGTGCACTGTTGAATTCTGTTAACCAGTTACTTTACTAGAATTAAAATTTTCGAATTTATTGCCATGAGTGTAAAGCAGCAGATACCGCCCCCAGCAAACCCAATGTCTTTCATACTGTTGTAATTGTGTACTAAATTATCAAAATACACAATGCTGTGTGCAGGATTGCCGCGCAATTTTCAAAATGACTTTTGCTGACTCTTTCCTTATTTAATCATTTTAGGCTGCAAACAGTATAATAATTCATTTTGTTTCCTTTGAAATATAAACAAAATGAAAGCACAAATAATTTTTACGACTTAACATTTTCTATACATCATTCAATGCTGAACTACTGACATTTTAATAAACAACCGAATGTGAAATCAATTTTTGAATATTTTGATTATCTTTTCGCCAAAAGACAAGAATTCACATTGTTCAACTTATTTTCACCTTTTGTATAAAAAAAGATAGCATTCTTGATTTATATGACATTCAAATTATCCAAAAAAGTCTGGCTTCTTCTTTTATATGTATGTTATATATATATATATATACTCAACAAAAAAAGAAACGCAACTTTTTCAAATGGCTGTTATATTGTCAATACTGGACAGATAACAACAAAATTTTAGGTATAGACTCAGAATCAATAGATAATTTCATTTCTCTAAAAATTCAAAGCTACATTCTTATCGTTACGCTGTAATGCTTACGTAAACTGAAAGTATCCGAAAAGCAGTTCACAAGCCTAATATCTCGTGTGTCCTACTAGGGTTGAATAGGGTGTGACAAGCGGATCTGTCGGTCCTGGTCTGGGGTCGTTGACCGTGGCCTGCCCGTTCTAGGACGATCGGATGTGGACCCTGTTGTATCTAATCTTATTGTCAGGCGAGTAACCGTCGATTTGTGGACGCCAAACGCCCGCGCCACGTCAGTTGCCGTTTTTCCACTTTCCAGCATGCCGATCGCACGCTCTCGCTGAATTGCGGTTAACCGTGCCATCGGTTAGGATCGTTCCAGAAACTTCAAATTTTGTACAACGTGCACTCTTTTCTTAAGGGTTGAGACTATGAAAAAATAATTCAATAACTCTCAGCGGTTATTTCACAATGTGCTAGACTACCAGTTTAGGTCACGTGACTGCTCGCTCCAGTTGTAAGATAGAGCGTGGAATGATTTTGACACATTGTTTGGAGAATCATTTTCCAAGTAATAGAATGTACAAGAAAAATTAAATATACTAATAGAAAAAAAATTAACCCCCTCTATAGGTGTTGCGTTTCTTTTTTTGTTGAGTATATATATATATATATATATATATATATATATATATATATATATATATATATATATATATATATATATATATATATATATTATTTAGGTTCAAAATAATTATAACTGCAACATATGACACTCATCTGAAATATCCACATGATATATTTTTATGAAGCTCAATATCTTGAAAATTGTTGTGCTTTTCAGCTGTGACGTCATTAACGTGTCATTTTATCAAATTTTGTTTTCTTGCCAGTTCTGATACTGATTTTAACTTCATTCGATACAGAATGTATTATATTACAAGGATTTTAAGATAAATGGTCGGACAATTCCCCCAATCCATGCCCCACCCACACACTTCAAATCACAGTACCAAGTCCCTATTTAAAACACGGCAACAAAGAGTACGCTTATTCTTCTAGTCACTGTGTCTATGTCAAGTAAAGAAACATGCGGTTGGGACCGTCACTGCCACATATAGCCTGTGCTGCTTTCACGTCAAAACCTCAGTGTTTTACTGCAGCAATAAATCCATTGAAATTACTAGCTTAGCTTGAAGTACAAGTACAAGAATAAGAAAGCTCTTTTACTAAACCTCTGTCTCCTCCTATAAATTTTATTTACTAGAGTGCTTGCATGATGAAGTAAATCAAGGTCAGATAAAGTACTTTTTAACATTTTTTGTGAAAATTTGGTCAAGTATTGTGACATTATATTTCTGTAGAATCCTATAATTGAATATCTTTTTACTTTAAAATAATTTCATCTACAGGTTTGCTGAAGCAAATTGAGGACATCTATGTTAATCTTAAGTCGCTTGAGATGGTTTCAAGTTATAACCACGGTCTTGCCTTGATCTACAGATCTACAGTAAGTAATGCATTGACTTGAGGTTCCCTGGCTTAACTCAAATCTCAGTGCATGGCTGATGAAAAGGTCTTGAACGAGAGTGTAAAATGCTTACCATTACTTCATAACTTAATCAACATTAACCTGATGTTTCATCAATATGATTAAAAATTAAGGTGATTGTGTTTCTGTGTTAGGCTTTAGCCCAGGGATTTACGACCACTATGGCTATACTTATGGCTGGCTGTTTGCTGAACTTGTGTCCAGTCGACTGTATGTCTAGTCCTCCGTCCGTGGGTGGGGGGGAGGTGCATGTTATTGATTATATTTGACGATTTGATCATTTTTGCAGATTTGGAGATAGGCAAATTTGCTTCAAAGTTACCTCATTCTACGAATTTATTTAAATTTATTTGTATTTTCTATGAGATACTGAAGATATTAATAAACACTATCTAACAAAGTTCTATCCTGAGACCTATATTTTTAAGTCTTCAAGATATTGGTTTAAGGTCCCCAAGTCTAAATTTTGAGAGATTACACTGGAAATTTCCCAAGCGCTTATTCTAGATTTTTCCAATCAAACATTTTCTTTATGAGGTTAAATTAGTATCAGAACCTCCAACATAACAAACTTGTTGATAATTCCAGAAGACAACAGTTTTACGTTGACGTCTAGATCCCATTCTGAACTATAAATGTATCAAGCTTCGTAGATTTTGGGGGAAATCTATGGATAGATTGTGTAAAAGGGGAAAATACAAACAGAAATTTTGTGAATTCCTTGGACAACAAAAACTCCGTTATAATTAAGTCTCCAGTGTTAAAAAGGAAGAACTCTCTTTGTTTTGTAAGACAATATCTCACTGCACAGTTCTGAAACCAAAAGTCTTACGGCAAAGTCATTTTTTGTCTCACAAATAAGTATTTTTCCCTGTTTACTTAAGCCCTTAGGGCACAACGAAAAAACCTTTAGCTCCTAAGGAAAGCGCCTTATTGCCTTGAGGAACATTCCTTAAGGAGCGAGAAAAATTACGTATCATATGCCATTCACTTATTTTTGTTTTATCATATTACTGTTGCGCCATTAAAAATCCACCACCATGCATGCACTAGTTTAAAAATGCTTTTATTTGTGTAGTTATAAAAGTTATAGTGTAAGCTATAAGGTTACATAGTAGAAAAATGCTCGTTTTATGACATTTCCCTAATGTCCTTAAGGAAAACACCAAGCCCTTTAAGTTCTTTTAGCAAAATTTCTCCTCAGGAGATTTTGTCTTATGTCTTTTGAATTTTGTTTTAGCAATGTGAATAGACCTTGGGTAGAAACTTCAGAGTTAAGCCTTAGCAAAAAAATTTACAGGAGTATCTCTTTCAAAGATTTTTTTTTTGACAGAAACTTCTCGCTCATTGTTTTATAGGTGTTGGTCATATTTCAGTCATTATGAGTATCTTTTATTCTGTTGTCTGGGACCTTTTTTTGAATGGGTTAGTTATAATCTTTCCTTTGAATGTTATTTCGTAAAGCAGTTTGTCCTATGCTGTTGCTTCAATTAAATAAAGTAGTCATTTAGTTGTTCACTGCTTGTTCAATACAAAGTTTTTATGTATACGTAAACCACTTCTAAAAGGACGAAAAAACTTTAAATTTCAAGTTTGCCACTCTTGTTTCAGTTCAGTTTTTTTGCTTTATATGCTAAAACATAACACCCAGAAGAAACGTGCTCAACCGGAAACACAAACGACATATGCAGCACAACTATCAACAACTATGAGACTCTATAAATCACAATTATATCACTAGGTTATAAGGTCGTGTATGAGGAGATTTAACTAAACTTTAACTGAGATTTAAACGATTTTAAGCAGCTGATATTCTTTAAAGCATCTGGTAACGAGTTCCAGAATTTTACCCCAACTATACTGATACAGTGTTGCTTTAACGTAGTTCTAACATAACAACTTAAGAATTATCCGTGTTGTCTTGTTGTCCTTTCATTTTGTAAATTTATATTAAAATAACATTGTATATTTTTAGGAAGAAGGCAATATTTTGCTTTAAACATGATAACTAGTGTTTTAAATTTGACGATATCGTAAAAGGTTAAAAATTTCAAAGAATGAAACAATTGTTGAGAATGCGTTAGTTTAGGTGCATTATTAATTAATCTTATAGCTCTCTTTTGTAGAATCAAAATACATCTTGTGTTAGTTTTGTAGGTGTTACCCCATACCTCTATACAATACATCATAGATGGGAGAAACAATGTACAATAAATCATGTATACTCTCCAAGACAAAACTAGATTTGTACAATATGGAAATACATTTCGACAAATTACTTCTTACTTTTAATACGTGTGCTTTCCAGGATAGTTTCTCGTCTATAATAACACCTAGGAATTTAGTTGAGCTAGCACGCTTGACAGTTTCTTCTGCGAACAAGATATTCGCATCCAGAATTCTATTTGAGTGTCCAAATACCATGAAATTTGTTTTCGATACATTAAGAGAAACTTATTTAATTTGGACCAAGTGTTTAACTTTATTAATTCTATGTTGATTATATTTTTAAATTCCGATACATTTTTGCCTGTGTAGAAAATATTTGTATCATCCGCGAAGAGAATGAACTTTAGTAACTTTGAAACATTTACAATATCATTAATATATGAGACAAATAATTTTGGACCTAAAATAGAGCCTTGAGGGACACCACAAATTACATTAGATGTTGTAGAAACAAAGTTATCGATCTGAACAAATTGCTGACGATTTGCCAAGTAGCTTTCAATCCATTCATTTGAGATGCCTCTTATACCATAATAGCTGAGTTTTTTTAGAAGAAGACTATGATTTATCGTGTCAAACGCCTTTTTTAGATATATGAATACCCCTATTGTTGCACGCTTTTTATCTATAGCGCTCGTTCATTCTTCAAGTAACTGTATTAAAGCTAAGGATGTTGAACGGCAATTTCGGAATCCATATTGACTTTCACTTAATAGATTGTTACTTTCTACAAATTTATTTAGACGATTTTCGAACAATTTTTCCAGGATTTTTGAGAACTAGGGCAAAAGTGACACGGGTCTATAGTTGTTAAGTTTTGATCTGTAACCTGACTTGAACAGTGGAGAAACTTTAGCTAATTTCATTTTATCTGGAAATATACCGGTTGAAAAAGAAAGATTACAGATTGCAGTGAGGGGACTAACAATACTTGGCATCACTCTTTTAAAGATATCCATGGAAATATCATTGCAATCCAGCGACACTTTGTTTTGGAAACCTCTTATCACGCTCTCAACTTCCTTAATTTCTACGGGGTTTAAAAACGTGGAGTTAGGATTTCTACTTCCTAAAAAATTATATATGTTACAATTGTTTACATCTTCAAGTTTTTCTGCTAGATTTAGTCCTACATTAACGAAAAACCTGTTAAACACATTGACAATATTCTGTTTACCCGAAATTTTTGTACCGTCACAATTTACCAAATTACCTGGATAACTACACTTTACATGCTGACGCTTCAATGCATTATTAAACACTTTCCAGGTGCCTTTTATATTTCCATGGCAATTTTGTAGCATATGCGTATAATAACTCTTTTTACAATATCTTAAAATAATGTTTAACTTGTTTCGATACCTTTTAAACTTGACTTCATTTTGAACTGTTCTACAGTTGATAAAATGTTTATGCAATACATCACGCTTGTGGCATGCATTTATAAGACCACGCGTCATCCAAGGCTTATTTGTAGCTTTCGATTTAAATACAACACATTTTTGTGGGCAATTGTTATCATATGGTCGGATATTTACGAATTGAAGGAGGTGAATGATGCGCACGAAATGTTTATTAAACGGTTTAAAAATGTATATGACAAATATTGTCCTATCAAATGTTTTAAGGTTAACCCCAAGCGCACACACAAACCCTGGATGACGAAAGGTTTAATAAATGCATGCCATAAGCGGGACAGATTACATAAAACATTTATCCGATGTAGAACGTCTTTTAATGAAGTAAAATATAAATCTTACAGAAACAAATTGAATACAATCCTAAGATACTGTAAAAAGCAATATTTCACTAATGTACTTGAAAAACAGCAAGGTAATAGTAAAACTATTTGGAAAATATTGAATAATGTCCTCAGACGGGAAAAAATTAAGTCAAAGTTTCCAGATTCCTTTACTGATTCAAAGGGTTACAAAGTCTCAGGCTTTAATGGCATTGTGAATGGTTTCAACAGGTTCTTTGTTAATGTTGGCCCAGACTTAGCAGAAAATATTGAATCAGTAGTTGATGGAAATGTATTAGATTATATGGGAAATCAAAATATAAATTCCTTTTTCTTAACTCCTGTGGAAGAAATTGAAGTTGAAAAAATTGTTAAAGCCTTTCATAACAAGGTGTCGTTAGATTGTGATGACTTAGCAATGACAACTGTTAAGAATGTCATCTCAAGTATTGTCAAGCCTTTTACGTTTATATGTAACCTGTCGTTTACAACGGGTGTTTTTCCGAACATTATGAAAAAAGCAAAAGTTATCCCTTTGTATAAATCAGGAGAAAAAAATAAGTTCAATAACTATCGACCTGTATCATTGTTACCCCAATTTTCTTAAATTTTGGAAAAATTATTTGAATGTCGCTTAAATAAATTTATTGATGAGTATACATTGTTAAGTGATAGTCAATATGGTTTTCGTAGTGGCAGATCTACCTCAACAGCTCTATTAGAACTTGTGGAGGAAATAACCTCATCTATAGACAAAAAACTTATTACCATTGGAGTGTTCATAGACTTAAAGAAAGCATTCGATACGATTGACCACAAGTTACTTTTGCAAAAGCTAAATTTTTATGGCATTAGGGGTGTCTCAAACAGTTGGCTAAATAGTTATTTATATAATCGGCAGCAGTATATACAGATCGATAATTTTGTCTCTGATACCTTAAATGTTTCCTGTGGTGTCCCACAAGGGTCAATTTTGGGACCCAAGCTCTTTATATTATATATAAATGATATTGTGAATGTTTCGTCTTTCCTCAAATTTATTATATTTGCTGATGATACAAATATTTTCTATACAGGTAGAGACCCGGTTAACATGTGTAAAATAATAAGCAAAGAATTAACAAAATTAAACAGGTGGTTCAAATTGAATAAGCTGTCTTTAAATGTTTCGAAAACCAACTTCATGGTGTTTGGAAAACTAAAAAGCAGGTATCAACCCAACATTTTATTTGGTAATGAAGCGCTTTCAAGAGTACAGTCGACTAAATTTCTTGGAGTAATTATTGATGAAAAATTAAACTGGAAAAATCAGGTATCTAAAGTAAGAACTAAATTATCAAAATGTAATTCAATATTGTATAAAGCAAGCTTCGTCTTAGAGAGAAAAGCATTGTTATTAATATATTCCACACTGTTCTTGCCATACATGTCATATTGTTCAGAAGTATGGGGTAGCGCCTATAAAAGCAACACCAAATCACTTCTTGTAATGCAAAAAAGAGCTGTGCGATTATTATACGGTGCGGATAGATTAGCGCATACTAAAGGTATTTTCAGTAAGTTGCGCTTATTAGATTTTTATGACCTAGTTAAATTCAAAACTTTATTAATTATGTTCAAGGCTAAGCAAAATGTACTTCCAAGTAAATTACAGCGTTTATTTCAAACTGTTGGTGGAAAAAGGAAAACAAGGCAGCATGGTAATTTCCAATGTAATTTTTCGAGAACAACTTTCAGGAAACAAAGCATAAGTATTGCAGGTGTTCAGTTGTGGAACTCCTTACCAAGAGATTTTAAAAATATTGAGCGAATGTGTCACTTTAAGTCGAAATTGAAGCAATTTTTCCTTTTGAACTATGGCGATATTGTTTAGGAAAATCTTACTTAACACGTAGTCAATAACACCTATTTGGTGATAGTATGTTAATTTTTCGAGTGGATAACTATTTTCCTTGAAATCTTGAATATTAATCTGTGTCGTAGCCAAAGTGTTTTCTTTGATTACAGTTACTAAAAAATTTACCTAATTATGAACGAATCATTATAAGACAGTGGTAAAGATGCACACTATTTATTGTAATCGGACAAGCGTTTATCAAGCTTTGCTTTTGCTTGATCCCTTTTCTGTCCATTTATGTATGTATGAGAATCTTTACCTTTTTTTAGCAATTGTAAAGATATTTATATTTGTAGAACAGAAAATAAAACTTGAAATCTGAAATCTGAATCTGAATATAGTTTTTTAAATCTTTCTAAAAAAGTGTCATATGCAATATTAACATCCCTAATGACAGATAACTCCGGCCATGTACAATCACTTAATTCCGTTTTTAGTGCCTCTATACTGTTATCATTTACGTCTCTTCTGAAAACAATTCTATCTTTCTTTTCACATTTAAACATTGAATAGATACATATAGTGAAATACCTGGATGGTCGCTGATATTACAGATAAGAATACCATTTGAGGCATTGTTAATAAGCGTATAAGTGAATATATTATCTATGGACCTAACAGAGTCACTAGACACGCGTGCTGGTTTATTTATCACGGGAAATAGTCCGTAGCTAAAAAGTAAATCCACAAAGTTATTTGTGTCAGTATGGCTTTCAAAATTGAGCAAATTTATATTCAAATCTCCACACAGAAATATTGATTTACACTTGATATCACTGAGCATTTGTTCCAAATAGTCGATATATTCAGAAATTTTCGATCCCGGGCAGCGATACATACAGCTAACAATAATATCATGACATATTAGTAATTTCTATGCTTATTTGTTAAATTTCCCTAAATAACTTACGATAAATATAAAGTGTATTTGAGCTCGTGTTAATGAACTGAAAGCCATTGTCACTTTTGGGTGCCCGCCATTTATTTCCTCTTGTGTGTCACAATTCATGTAAAGCGCCGCGACGACAGTAGCATGTGCAAGTGTAATCACAGAAAACAGCTGATTGTTCCCGGTTGACAAACATCACTGCGAACGTATTACTTCTTTGTACAGTACGCTGAGAATTATCCTGGCGCAGTATTTTTGACCTAGGCGAAACTCTCAAGCATGAGTAAATAGTGGTTTTTCAGTTGCAGATTCATCGTTCTTGTAGGCGATAATGAGGGGTTGTACACCCTGATTTAAAAACAAACAAAACACACACACATCTATATTTTTCTCAGTACAAAATTGTTATTTTACCATGAAAATTGTGCGCCATAATTTATAAATTGGCCATTTATGTGGTGCACCCTTTTTAAAAATATCGCCATTGGCATCAATTGACATGATTAATGACATGTTCTATTATAGGAACTATGACTCTTGCTGTCATAGTTCCTATAATAGAACTTGTCATTGTAGCTCCAACTCAACTCTCCATTATTTTTACGTCGTATATTTATTTATCAGAACCTCAGTAGGGGACCGCTTCGTGGAGCTATAGGCCAAGCTATAGTTTGATTGTTGTGAATAAAATGCGCAAAAATTCTGCGTTTCGAATACAAACTAACCGGGTAAAAATAAAAGAAATGATAGCGAGATTTCGCCTAAATGTAAAATTTCTCTTGCACCCAAAGGGCAGTAATGTTTTAACAACCCGTATGGTACTTTTTAAAAAAAATTAACAATCTTAACAAATAGTTTTAAGTTTCAATTCCTTTTGTGATCCGAGTATGAACTAGATAGATAGATAGATTTTATTTCAGACTCGCAGTCCACATTTTGTTTAAAGAGTACATTTTCAAATAAATGCAATCCAGAAAAAAAGAAGAAAAACGCAACGTTATACATATTGGTAAAAATCTGAGCACATAATGAAGATAAATAGTCTAAGATTGTATAACAGTAATAAGATTAACTATATAACATGTGTAATATCTATACTCAAGTTGTTGTCTTGTTTCGTTTGGGTAGTACATATAATGTTTCGTTCCAATGTTTAAACTAAGTACACTTAATAGCAATATCACTGTGACACATCGCTTGTAAAATGACATTATCGGAATTCATAATACGTTTTAATGCACTACTTACATAGACACGCACGACAGCTTTACATGTATTAATTCTACGTAATACCATCTCAGTGTCCGCATCGCCTGTAAATGCCTTCATTGGATTCCTATTGAAAGCAGAATCATCTATAAAGTCTGTATTTTGGTTTATAAATCATTGCATGGACTCGCCCCTGCTTATCTGTCGGATATGTTAGAAGAATATAACCCTGGACGATCGCTCCGGTCGGAGAAAGCACTTTGTTTGGTGGTAAATAAAACCCATATGAACTATGGGGACAGATGTTTCTCAGTTGCCGGACCACATGAATGGAATCATTTACCATCCAAAATTCGTTTCTCTAGAACACTACCTGAATTTAAGAGTCAATTGAAAACTCATTTATTTTTAAAAGCATACGATGATATCATCTAGTTACCTGTGGATATGATTTCAGTAAAAATCTGTGTAGCGCTTAGTGGATATGATTTCAGTTATAAAACTGTGTAGCGCTTAGTGATTTTTAATAAGCGCTTTATAAAAGACAGTTATAATAATAATAATAATAATTGTTCTGTTGCACACGCAAAAACTATATAGTGAACCTGTGCAACGAGGGTTTATTTCGCAAAAATTGCGAAAATGGGAAAACTTTGAAAATTCAACATAATTGACCTATTCAATGGGTGTTTGCTTTCGCTATATCTCCGTAACCATTGAAGCGAATCAATTGTTTTCTTGCACATGCAAAGACTATATAGTGGATCTGTGCAACGATGGGTTATTTTCAGATTTTCGCAAACATTGGGAATATGGGAAAACTGAAAATTCAACACAATTGACCTATTCAATGGGTGTTTGTCGGCGCCATATTTCCGTAACCTTTGAAGCGAATCAATTTTTTTCTTGCACATGCAAAGAATATATAGTGGATCTGTGCAACGAGGGATTATTTTCAGATTTTCGCAAACATTGGGAATCTGGGAAAACTGAAAATTCAACACAATTGACATATTCAATGGGTGTTTGTCGGCGACATATTTCCGTTGCCAGTATACAGAACGCTTAAGGTTGTTTCTTGAGAAACTGGAGTTTTTCTTGTTCTTGCCTTGTGGCTGGTTTTGACGCATCCAGGCTCCTAATGGTGAGGTAATTGAATGCCACAAGCGACTTTCAGAAATGCAAAAATCGACGAATTGTGTGAATCAAACTGCCGATTGAAATGAGAGTGAAATGATTCACAACCATTGTTATTCCAGGAACACAACTGTGTTTACCCAGTTTCCTGGTGTATTGAAAAAAAATCACCCATTTTACTAGGTTAAGGAATTTGCGCTTTTGACTACTTTCTTTTTGCGCTTTTGATACCTTTTTCTCAATGTTTATTTAGCGCTTTTCCGTCCCAGCCAAATATCTTCCACATCATCTATTTTGAGACCCAAATCTTCTGAATTTTTATACAAACTTCTATGAATCAGTTGGGCATATGGTGAAAAGTCACGTTCGCAAACCCTATATAGCTTGTCCCGGGTGTTATTTTTTCACACCTTATATTACTTTTGATATGCAATAAGCCTAATCAAGACCTGAATTTTGGATTTCATACACACTGGGGAAGGAGTGAAGCGGAACGGGTATTATGGTAAAATCATGCTTTAAATGAAAGAAATTACTTAGGTGTGGGTATTTTAGGTAATAATGCCCTCCTTCGTCGGTTATTATTTCACTCAGAATACCCTCACCTGCGTGATTTCTTTAATTCGCAATAAAAATACGGATAATTCGAAGTAATGTGCTCGGACCTCCAGCACTTAAAATGATGCCGGAAGCGCTTTATATTAAAGTCATTGGGTGAATTGAACTGTTGTCGGCATGTTTTGATTCTCTGTTTCAGGTTTTAGTTAGCAAGCTGCCAAAGCCGAAGTGCAGTCAACGCTGGAAACTGTTTTGCAAGTAAGCATCTACATCATAAAATTCCCTGTACGACTCAAACCCAGCAGCTACTGAAGTACAATCGACACTGATGGCAATGAACATTGATTGGAAGATACATGACGATTGCCCTTTGCCGGAGGGAAGCTCTTGGTTTGTGACGTCACACGGCAGTTTTCAATATTATCACTACGGCTGTGATTTACTTGATGACAGGGTAATAATACTCGATGACAGTTCAACAGTACTCACTGCATCTTAATAATATGTCATGGCAGGGTAACAGTTATCGGTGACAGGGTAATAATGCTCGATGACAAGGTAATGATAATACCCATCTCCCAATGTATTGTCGACGTGTATTTCTGGCTCGCATTACTGTTGTAAACCTTCTTTATACTGGGTGTGGGTGGTTGAATTCACTATTCATGAGTTTTCACATATGATGTTTTACTGTTGTGTGTGTTTGTTTTGAATATTTTTGGCTCGCGCTGGCAAATTTATGAACATGGGGGGGGGGGGGGGGGTCGTGCATTTTTTTCACTTTGGCAGGCTATGTCGGTGGATAAGGTGTCGCAGGAAGAACACACATATAGCGCAAATGAATAATGCAAAGGTTTTCTTCATTTCCGCTGAAAATGTATTTTTGGCGAATTTTTAACTTTTTGATTTTGATCTTTTTTTGGTCATATTGTTGCGATATCTCCGAAACAGTTTGTTGGATTAGGCTGAAACGTGGCAAGAACAACACACATATAGTGCAAATGTTTACTGCGAAGTTTTTGTTCATTTCCGCTGAAAATCTATTTTTGGCGAATTTTTAAATTTTTGATTTGGAACTTTTTTGGCCATATTGTTGCGATATCTCCGAAACGGTTTGTTGGATTAGGCTGAAACGTGGCAAGAAGAACCCACAAAAAGTGTAAATGTTTACTGCGAAGTTTTTTTTTTTCATTTCCGTTGAAAATATATTTTTGGCGAATTTTTTAATTTGTGATTTTTAACTTTTTTGGCCATATTGTTGCGATATCTCCAAAACAGTTTGTTGGATTAGGCTGAAACGTGGCAAGAAGAAGCCACATATAGTGCAAATGTTTACTGCGAAGTTTTTCTTCATTTCCGTTGAAAATGTATTCTTGCGATTTTTTTTAATTTTTGAACTTTAACTTTTTTGGCCATATTGTTGCGATATCTCCGAAACAGTTTGTTGGATTAGGCTGAAACGTGGTAAGAAGAACCCAGATATAGTGCAAATGTTTACTGTGAAGTTTTTCTTCATTTCCGTTGAAAATGTATTTTTGCGATTTTTTTTTATTTTTGAGTTTTAACTTTTTTGGCCATATTGTTGCGATATCTCCGAAACAGTTTGTTCCATTAGGCTGAAACATGGCAAGAAGAACCCATATGTAGTCGAAATGTTTACTGCGAAGTTTTTCTTCATTTTCTGTAAAAATGTATTTTTGGCGATTTTTTCAAATTTTTGGGCTCGCCATTGTTGCACTTTTAAGCAAGGAATTTTTTCCACGTGACTGATTGGGGGGGGGGGGGGGGGCGGGGGAGACATATCCGTTTTTTGTTTTAACAAAAACACTGGCCAGTCTAGTTTATTTATTTTTGTTTGTTTGTTTTTTTTTATAATTTGTTGTTTATTTTGAATTAATTAATATTTCCATAAAGTTATGTTTTTTTTTTTAAATTTATTTTATTTTTTAAGGAATACATCTTTACATCGGATAACGTTTTTTCCTGTTTGGTCGTATGATGTATTTGGCATTGACAGTAACTTTGTTTCCGGTTCGCCAGGGCTGGGGCTGTGGCTACAGAACGCTGCAAAGCTTGTGCTCCTGGGTACAACGTCATAACAAAGCGCGTGGAACGTCAGCGAAACAAGTGCCCTCGATTCCTGACATTCAGGTATAAAACTGCTGTGCCACCCTATACAGGCCAGGGGCACGATAGTAGGGCGTGGAAATGGCAAGGTGTTACTGCTTGTGCTTGAAGGCGGAGGGGATGCGGGGGAGGGGGAACGTACAATGGTTAGCATGTTTTGCGGGGGGGGGGGGGCAATGTATAGAAGTGGTAGAATATAGACAATTTCACCGAAGGTATGTGGCACCTTGAATATTGGAGGTAGTGGAGAAATCTGAAACTCAACATCGAGATAGAGGGTAACTTACACGCGGGGGAGGGGAGGGAGGGATGAGAGGCTAATGGCGCGCCGCATTTTAAGACTACGCTACCGCGGCCGCGTACGTCAGAGCTGTGGCCTCTTCAATTACCTTGAAAAGATTCGAACATGCTACTGTAAAACGTCATATTCTGTTCAGTTCAGAAAGACGGATAATGCAGTGAACTATTCACGTGTTGTAATTGTGCCTGCTCCGTTTATTGCAGGCAGCTCTGGTTGCCATGGGCGACCAGCCTCCCTGTTTCGTGAATTCCAGAGAGTGGATAGGCAGCGTAGAAACGGCACTAATTATTGATCATTTCTATGACGTAAGCACATTTATTATTCTTCTTATGCGAAGTATAGCAATTTGAGTAATTTGTAAACTAGAGCCTCGGAGAGACATGATCCCCCTTGACCTATGAAATGAGGTATTCCGACATTTGATAAAGCGACATTTGATCTAGCGAGAGTTGATATAAATGTGCAGGTTACGACAATTGGTCTAGTTCTTTGATGAAATGTAATGGATTTATGAAATATTTAAGTCGATTTACAAAGTGCCATACTACTGCTTTCATCACGTCAACACTTTTATATTTTTAAGTTTCAACAAAGGCTAAGTTTTATATTTTAAAAATGTTATTGACCATTTTAGATACCTGTTTTGTCCGTGTGTGACATTTTTAAATATGAGTAGTTTGGGAGACGTGGCTTCGACGACAAAATGATATTAAAACCGAATTTATAAAATACTGTCATTTTAACATTTTTTTATGAATCCGAATAAAACTACGACGTTGCACACCTGCAATATGTGATCTGTCCGTTTGTTATGATTTCAACGCCATTCGATTGAAAAGTCTTGGAGATCTAGCCTGGACACTGGCCGAAAATACGCTAAATTCGAAAAATCGGAAAAATTATTTCATGACTTCAAATAAAAAACACCGCCCATGTGAGTTCTATCCGTGTGTAAAATTTCGAATCAATTCGACCTGTACTTTTGGAGATAAAGTCCAGACACCACGTTCCGTTATGCGGATAAAATTGTACAAACACTAAGTTTTACCAAATTTCAAAATACTGTGACTTTTAGAATTTTTTGTGATTCAGCATAAAAAAATACAAATGTGTGCTCTATCCGTGTGTGAAATTTCGAAACAACACGAAGTATGGTTTCGGAGATATAGCCCGTACACGCATTCGGACAGACGAACAAGCTCGTAACTATATTCCTCCGTTGCACGGGGAATAAAAAATAAAATGTTAACAGTGTATTATTTAAAATAAGAATTTATGAAGCAAGTAAGAAATCAGATATTTTTGTCATGGGTGAACTAACGTTCTATTCCAGAGAACTTTTAACTTCGGTAGTCTATTCCAGAATAGACGGTTGTCTGTTCCGGAATAGACTACCGTAGTCGTAAAATGCGTTAGTTCACCCAGGACAAAAATATCTGATTTCTTATTTGTTCATAAACTCTTATTTTAAATAATACACTGTTTGTTATTTTTTTCTTAAAGTTAATTACGTCCTCAGCTCGATGCTGCAGTCCGAGTAGCTGCCGGGGCTACATTCACAAGAGTTTAACTGACAGTTAAACAATTCCGTGAACTGCAGCTGTAGCCAACAGAACCAAGCAGCTGCCGGGTGATCATGTCTGAACACTTGAACATGGAGTTTTACCTCCAAGTGTTCAAGCATGTCGCTTCCGGGTTAACTCTATGCGTCATCTAATATGGCCGCCATATTGCTTGACCCGCAATTTCACGATGCATTTTATTGATATCCGTATTGGTAAATGACAATCCCTCGATCACTGTTTATAGGTTCCATGCAAGATAATCCACATCCAATCCGGATCAGAGATCGTTTGCCACATGGATGAAATTAAGTCGCACTTTCGTGACAAAGGCTCGCCTATCATGATGGGTAACTGCTGTGACGCAAGGCTGACAATTTCCTGCACTTAACATGGGCGATAATTCGTCCTGTTTTTTCCTGTGATAATTTTTTATAAAGCAGACTGAACGTCTAGAAAAATCTATGTTCCTTCTGACAGAACAATGCGAAAATTATATTTGCTATTATTCTGCAGTGGGCAATATTTCAGTTTGAAGTTTTTTATGATAATAATATTATTACTAACAGTAATTTTATAATAATTATGATTATTATTTACAATAATATTATTGTCTTGATTATTGTTATTGTCCAGGTGGTGACAATGACGCGGCCTCAAAAGCCATTTGCGGCGTGTGCGAGACGCGGAACAATACCTACTTCCTGATACTTGTAAGTACCAGCCAGTATCGGTTTTCTTGTACTTGCAAGTACCCGCGATTCCCTGATAATTGTTAATACATGCTTACTGTAGGACACTGGCGTATACACCAAGCAAATGTCGTTCTTTCTTTGACGACCACCAACCCACAAACTTTTTATTCCGGAATTTTTGCCAGTACTTATATATATATATATGGCGGGATGGCACATATTTCTTTGTATTTTCATGATTACAGGATCCGCATTTCTACGGCGAAAATGTGACGTCACAGACACTCCGGGAGAGAGACCTGTTACTATGGCGATCCATTGACTCCTTTATGCAAAGTTCATTCTATAATTTGTGTCTGCCACAGTTAAGTGGTTGACAAAGCAAATAACGCACCGAAATTATACCAAGTGGGGGATAATCCCTGCTGCTATCAGTCAGGCCAAACAAATGATGTCCTTGCTACCAGTTAGGCCAAGCAAGTGATATAAATGTGACGTCAGCGGAGGGTGGCCAAACACGCCGTTGTTCATGGACTAAGATAATGTGTGCGTTTTTTTTTTTCGCGGATAGTGACTGTAATATGTATGTTTTCAAGCGGGCATAGCCAGTAACTCGTGCAGGCAAATGGCAGCACCGTGAGTACTCACGCGGACGCGCCTGGATTTACGACCACCACCCTCCCCTTCTTCCCTTTCTTGCACTGCACTGGAGTCGAGATAAGAAGTCGAACAATATCCGAGCAGAGGTGAGAGCAGACTCCCTCCAGAGAGGTGATATCAGACACCCTCCAGAGAGGTGATATCAGACTCCCTCCAGAGAGGTGAGATCAGACTCCCTCCAGAAGCAGAATCTACCAGCAGGAACTCTTTCTGTTTTTGGCTCGTCGATGGGAACATAAATAAAACAAAAACCAACATTTGACTTTGGGTTTTCATTATTCCCAGCACTAATTTTATTATTTTGATCACTTTTTGTCATAAACTTTTTTCTATGTATTTCTGGACTTCACTGTTGTCCACAGTGCAGTCCAGAGCTCATACATCACATGACTCAGAGCTGACCTCAACTGGTCCGTAATTTCGCTGTGATAAAATCAACTCACGACTGTTTTAAAGCTTCGTAGGTTCTATTTATATCGAAATCATCGAGATGTATGAAACGTATTTAAAACAGTCATTTCTTGGATTAACATTCTACACTATCATGGCGTCATGGCCACTCTACAGCTTTCAGCTTAATAGGCCGTCATCTGTATCATTATAGTAACAACACCCAAACGGGATGAAGAGGAACAATTACCGGGAAGGAACGTGAGGAACGAGATCATATTTTCCTTGTCCTGTCCATTTTTTTGTCGTGGAGCCATTTGAATTCAAGTTCCATTGTAAAGTTACTCCATGACATACAAATAAACCACAGGTCCACGACTTTTCACCAAATTACACATTCGCAATGTTTTATTCCGCATTGTCCACGTTGGACAAAATAACAAATAAACACCAGGCGTAGCCTTGTTAAGTACACTTTGACGGAAAGACGCGGAAATGGCAACAACACGACACCGGCACGTGCTCCGGTCTTATGACGTCATGTCATTCGTCGGACTCCGTCTCCTCTTCCGCCTCCTTCAGCCACGTGACCAGTGTTGCAACCTAGCGGTCAAAACATCAAACAAAAATTTCAAAATTCTGTACAACCTGAAAACTTTTCAGAAAAAAAAAATCCTACTTAACAAGATTCGAAAGTGCAAAACAAAACTTCTAGCGAAAAAAAAAAAACAATACGTTAATATGACGTCAGCACAAGAAACGTCTCCCAAGATGCTTATTCATGTTTTCAACAATTCAGATAAATTACTTATATGCCTAAGATTAAAAAATGGAGAGCAACAAAAAAAATTCAATCACTTTTTTTTTTTTTTTGGTTTGGGTGGGGGGTGGGGGTCGTCACCTGTTTTCGCAGATTTAATCTCTCCTCTATCTTGTCCTGTGACTTCGCACTCGCATGCCACGCGATGATGACCTCCTCAGACAGCACTTCCACTTCGTATAGATAGTGCAGAATCTTGACGAGAGTCGCGCGTATGACGTCATTGTCCAGGCACGCGTCCTGCAAATACACAAGTGCCAGGCATAGCAGCTGACTTAACTGAGTTGTTCTGGTTACTGATTTATCTTGATAAATGAGTTATATTGGGACTGCTTTTGTTTCGTATGTTTAGTTTAGCAACCAGATTTAACCGCCGCTAATTGGTCAGTTACCGGATTTGAACACATAGAATGTAAAACCAACAGAATCCCTCAGCACAGTTTTTACACCAGCAAACAATCCCAACCAAAGCGACAGTCACTGGCATGAACTGACAACAAGCCACAGACAGCGCCGCCACAGCGTCTCGTAGTCCTGCAGGCCTCGCGTCATCAGTCACATAGCGTCTCGTAGTCCTGCAGGCCTCGCGTCATCAGTCACACAGCGTCTCGTAGTCCTGCAGGCCTCGCGTCATCAGTCACACAGTGTCTCGTAGTCCTGCAGGCCTTGCGTCATCAGTCACACAGCGTCTCGTAGTCCTGCAGGCCTTGCGTCATCAGTCACGCAGCGTCTCGTAGTCCTGCAGGCCTCGCGTCATCAGTCACCTGTATACTCGATGTTCGCACGTTATTTACCTCTATAGAATAGATGCAGTCTGTCTGTGATTCCCTACTGCGGATGTAATTCTTCAACAATGGCAGCAGCTTCACAAAATTCTGAAAAAATTAAAAGACAATGATTTAACCGCATGACCTTTTTTATTTATTTACTTATGTTTTCGTTATTTATATTATTTTTTTATTATTATTATCACTTTTTAGAGAGAGGGAGAGCGGCTCTAGCTACTGCAAATAGCGCTTACTTGGAACACCAATCACTGAATGTCACGTGGTGTGCACATTGATCCACTGAGGTTCAGCAGCACCACGTGAGAAATGCAAGATCTGACTCACTGAATCTGACCCAGTGGGCGGGGATCGACCACGGACCCTCTTTCATTCCATAGACCAACCCGCCACTACGTCACTGAATCCGCTTAGCTAAAGCGTCCTCAATCAGTGGATACCGGAAATGGGGAAAAACCTGTCAGTGTCAGTTTGGACAGTTTGGACAATACAAAGATAGGACACTGCCGATAGTTCACCTTTTTCAACTGCTGCAAGTAGAGCGGGGCAGTCAGATCGTTTTCTTGTTGGAATGGTAATTCTAGAATGGCTTTCGTCAGCAGCGCATTCACCTCATTGATATAAATTCCATACGCGGCTCTGAAAACAAATAAAAATCACGTTACATGAAATCATTCGACCACGCGCGAAAGGCTACTAGAACAACGAGCTCCTACAGCAACAGGTTCCTACATCATCAGGCTACTACAGCAAGGGGATCCCAAAGCAACTCCCACAATAACATACTCCTACAGCAACAGGCTCCTACAGCAACTAGCTCCCACACGAACAGGCTCCTACAGCAACAGACTCATAGAGCAACAGGCTCATACAGCAACTAGCTCGTACAACAACGGTCTCCTACAGCAACAGATTCCTACAGCAACTAGATCCCACAGGAACAGGCTCCTACAGCAACAGGCTCCTAAAGCAACTAAGTTCTACAGCAACAGTCTCCTACAGCAACAAGCTCTGACAGCAACGGGCTCAAACAGCAACAGGCTCCTACAGCAACAGTCTCCTACAGCAACAAGCTCCGACAGCAACGGGCTCAAACAGCAACAGGCCCCTACAGCAACTAGCTTGTACAACAACGGGCTTCTACAGCAAGGGGATCCTACAGCACCAGGCTCCTACAGCAACGGGTATCTCCAGCAACTGGCACCCAAAGCAACTACCAGACTCTCATACCAATCAAAAGAAAAAAAAACGCGTGTTGACAAGCAAGCAATGATCCTTTTGACCCAATACCCGACAATGGTCCTCTGCCTTTCGCGTGGCACCTACCTCCAGCACCATGTTTTCCGCCCCGATACTCTCCTGTATTGCGCACTCCCTACCTCCACGCCTACATCCCCGACTGCGTCACACCCCCCCCCCCTCCTCCATCCCCCTTCCCGAGTGCGTTGTGCCCCCTGCTCCTTCCCTCCACGCCCCCCAACTCCCTGCACTTACTTGGCAGAGCTGACAACCAGCACTATGTTACCCACACTGATCCTCTCCTTGTACTGCCCACACCCCCCCGAGTGCGTCACGTGTCCTACCCCCCCCCCCCCCCTTCCTTCTTGTGGAAACCTACTTGGCAGAGTTGACCTCCAGCACCATGTTATCCGCCCCTATACTCTCCTGTATTGCCCTATCCAGTGTGCTTAATACCTCGTCAAAAAACACTGAAAAAAATACACAAAATAACATTAAATAAATGTTATTAATTTAATAACATTAATTAGGCACATGATAGATTATTTCAGATATATACTTCTAGAATCGAACGTTAAATAACTTGTATCCTGAAATAAGTAATTGATGCCGGTCTTTTCCATCCTTCTTCAATGAAAAGCTTTTACTATTATATGTTGGACAGGGGGGGGCAGGGGGGGGGGGCGGGGCGGGGGGTGTAAAAAAGGGTTAGCTACGGGCCGCCTTACTTTTCGGTTCATCAGGAGGCGGGGTGTTGGCCCTGGAGCTCTGCTCACTGCTAGCGCTCTCCTCTGATTGGTCTTCCTCATCGCTGACGTCATCAACGCCCCACGCCACCAGATCGCGTGTGTCATCGTCCGAGTCGATATCTGGCACATGGAGGTACGCGTGTCCGTCTGCCCCGACCAGATCTGAGTCGACTGACGGAAAGAAAACATCGGCAAATTTTTCACTTATAATTACATCCTCCTTGGCATGTTCGAAAACTCGGCATCAAGACTGACCGAAAAAAACGCAAGACAATGGACCAGTTGACTGTGGAGCAAAACACACGAGCCACAACAGTGTAAACACCGAGCCAACAACAACTGTTGATATCACATGCAAAACAGGTCTTTCATGCCGCACCTACACTTAAATATGACAGACAACAACGGACACCGTATGTACCGCCGCAAGTAACAAAGATAACTCTTATAATATCCACACCATACCCACACGTAGACCAGACCATGCTCACACGTTGACCAGACTATACCCACACGTAGACCAGACCATACTCACACGTAGACCAGACCATACCCACATGTTGATCAGACTGTACCCACATGTTGACCAGACTACACCCACATATAGACCAGAATATATACACACGTAGACCAGACTTAGCCCATACGTACACCATACTATTCCCACATGCAGACCAGACTATTCCCATATGCAGACCAGACTATACCTACACGTAGACCAGACCATACCCATATGTACACTAGACAATACCCACACGTAGACCAGACTATACCCACATGTAGACTTAGTCTCGCCAAACTCGTCCGTCACCGCCTCAGCTGTCCACAGAGACGCAGCAGACAATGTCTTTTCCCGCCCTATTTTCACCTGAAATAGGGAAAGTAATTGTTAGAATTTTTCATTTTTCATTATTAAATTAACAAAAAAATTAAGAATGCATCAAGCAAACAATATTCTTTCTGCCCTGGGCGTCTATTCCGGAGTAGACTCACGATGTTCAGTCTCATTGATGTCTATCCATTATCATGGCCATCAGTCTACGTTAGCCTCCTTATGAATAGACCTGAAGGTGCCTGATTTCACCAAGGACAAAATAATCTACTTTCTTAGTCACTGGATACATTCTTGTTTAAATAATAGTGTTCTTTTTTAGAATTCGATTCTTTTTTCAAAGATTTTGGAATGCAATGCAACAGAACTTAAAATTCTCTTCAACCACAAGCTCAACTCAACACTTTGGGTGTTCGGAACAAAATAAGTCAAAGATTCTACGTTTTACCGCTCCACTGAAAACCAACCGGGTAAAAAATGAATGAACTTCAACTAAGTTTACTGCTTAATAGAAAACTGTGTAACAGGGAAAAAACACACTAAATTCAGTACCAAAGGGCTATCCATAAAGAGCGTTTGTATCCCCACAACAACTCCCCATCTCCCCCACCCCCCAGCCGCCCCGCAAGAACAATTTGTGACGTATCCATTGACTTCTGCTACGCATAGTTCAGCCCCCCCACCCCTTCCATGAGTATACACTTGATGCTTGGCCCCTAAGTAAAATACCTACAGTATCTTTCGCATAACCGGTTGGGTGGGCAGTCAAAACGCTGAAATTTTATTCTAAACACCACTACCAGCGTGATTTGGCTTAGGCCCTCATTGTAAGGCGTGTACAAGGCATAGAGAAGGACATAGAAAGCTTTGACTACTGCTTCATTTTTCACTTTTTTTCTAGTTCGAAATACATTTTTATGCATTTATTGAACGATTTCCCTCGTAAATTTAAACGGTCAATTCTATGCCTTTTTTCAACGTTCAGAAACTAAACGCAAACCGATAGAGAATATTGAACGTTTACACGACGCCAAGGACCCGGATTCCTACGCGGACAGCGGGACTACTTTTTGTGGAGTGGCGCGCGGCGGGCGGCGAGCGGCGGAGGGATTTTCCTGCTAATGGACAACTAGATTGCCCCGCTTTGTTACAAGCACACACGGCGTACTGTACTTCCAGGAATACGATTTCTGTGCAACAAAAAAATATGAACAAAAATTTTAAGATTTAGAAAGCTCATTCAGACAACAGAATATGGAAGTACATGTGATGAAACAGCCACTGCTAAAATTGTCGACAAGTGATCTCCGCAGACGAAAAATATACCCGGCCCCAAGCAAATGTCGATCAAAAATATTTTTGCAAATTGATCATGTTCAATTGCAACTGTTTTTTAATTGACAAAAACTGCTCATCCGCTGCCACATAACTAGATTTTATTTCGGGGAGGGGGAGGGGGAGGGGGAGGGGGAGGGGGAGGGGGGACAACTTTGAGGCTTCATAGAGCCAGTCGCGACAGACGTCGTTGGAACACGGATGATGCCGGTGACGCAGATGTGACGTCATTGTGACACAGGCAGGGATTTAAAAATAAACACCGAACCGGCTACTTTCACAATAATGTTGAGTGAAATGGTAAACAAGGTAAAATGGTAATTAAAATAACACATTAAACAATTATTTCAAATATATTTTGTCCTTTTCAGGTCGAAGAGAATTCGAAGCTCTGATAACCAGGTCCTGAATGATTTCTGTTAATTCCATTGCAATACTAAAATGGTGACGAGAAAACTCGTCCTACTTTCGGTCGCTCATTCAGTTACTTCACGCTCACTCTCGTTCTGTGAACTTTAACTTTCAGCAGCAACGGTCCTTGCGCTTTCTGCGATAATCTCCTTCCCCAAGCCCCCACCCCCTCAGCCTGTAGCTGTTACGCCCCCTCCACCACTTAATCCCCTTCGCCTGCATCTGTCACTCACCCTCCACCTGCACTCTCCCTCTCAATCGCTCCAGTTACACCTGGCACTACCCTCCTCCCAACCCCTACTCCCCCCCCCCCCCCCCACACACACACACTTGGCTGTCATCCTACTGCTGGAACTTGGCAGCGGTGCTCACCTTCCTGGCTAGCACATATCCGGGCTACTCACTTTCCTGTCTACAACACACCCGGGCTACTCATTTTCCTGGTTACCACACATCCGGGTTACTCACTTTCCCGGCTACCACACATCCGGGCTACTCACTTTCTGGGCTAGAACACATCCGGGCTACTCATTTTCCCGGCTACCACACATCCGGGCTACTCACTTTCTGGGCTAGAACACATCCGGGTTACTCACTGTCCTGGCCAGCACACACCCCAATTACTTACTTTTCTGGCCAGCACACATCTGGATTACTTACTTTCCTAGCCAGCACACACCCCGGTAGGACATGGACACCGTCTTCTAATCGCACGTTGATGTCCAACAAACATGTCGTCAGGTTACAGTTATTTCCGATAACACAGTTGTCCCAGATGTACGCCCCCGCTATCCTTACGTCATCGCCTACAACACAACACTCTCCCTCACCAAACAAATACATAAAACTAGATGCTCGAGAAGCATGAATCCGCCGGGTTCGCGCAAATTGTATACCTGATTATGATGTTCCTGTGAACAACTGTTCCAAAGAACACCATACAGCCTTGTGGTCAGTGAAGTAGAGGTTTGTAGAGCCAGTGGTACATGGTTGATTTGGTGTGAAGATAATATCGATACATCGACCAGATGGCATTGTTGCTTCAAACGAGGTTGGCAGAAGATTTTGCTCGGATCCGGTCGAATCCTGGTCACTGCACTGCGGGATGCTTAGGAGCAGCCATGGGTAAAATCTTAAATCAATCAGCTCACTAATGCGGCCTGTAGGCGCGTGAGACCGATATGTGTTATGCTCATTCCTAATTCATTTCTTCCATTTTTTTAAGTTTTGTCATTTTGACAATTTTGCTCGGATCCGGTCGAATCCTGGTCACTGCACTGCGGATGCTTAGGAGCAGCCATGGGTAAAATCTTAAATCAATCCACCCACTAATGCGGACTGTAGGCGCGTGAGACTGATGTGTGTTATGCAAAGTCCTTATTCAGTTTCTGCAATTTTTTAAAGTTTTGCCATTTTGGCAATTTTGCTCGGATCCCGTCGAATCCTGGTCACTGCACTGCGGGATGCTTAGGAGCACCCCTGGGTAAAATCTGAAATCAATCCACCCACCAATGCGGGCTGTAGGCGCGTGAGACTGATGTGTGTTATGCAAAGTCCTTATTCAGTTTCTGCAATTTTTTAAAGTTTTGCCATTTTAGCAATTTTGCTCAGATCCGGTCGAATCCTGGTCACTGCACTGCGGGATGCTTAGGAGCAGCCATGGGTAAAATCTTAAATCAATCCACTCACTAATGCGGCCTGTAGGCGCGTGAGACCGATATGTGTTATGCTCATTCCTAATTCATTTCTTCCATTTTTTTAAGTTTTGTCATTTTGACAATTTTGCTCGGATCCGGTCGAATCCTGGTCACTGCACTGCGGGATGCTTAGGAGCAGCCATGGGTAAAATCTTAAATCAATCCACCCACTAATGTGGGCTGTAGGCGCGTGAGACTGATGTGTGTTATGCAAAGTCCTTATTCAGTTTCTGCAATTTTTTAAAGTTTTGCCATTTTGGCAATTTTGCTCCCATCCCGTCGAATCCTGGTCACTGCACTGCGGGATTCTTAGGAGCACCCCTGGGTAAAATCTGAAATCAGTCCACCCACTAATGCGGGCTGTAGGCGCGTGAGACTGAAATTGCACAGACGGACAGACGGACGGACGGACGGACAGACAGACGGACAGAATGAAAACTATATCCGTCCGGTTCCCGGCGGATAATAATAAATTAAATGAATCAAACACACTAAATCAAGTAATCAAATTACGAGCTTATACATTCATTTATATGCGGCATAAATGGCAATATCCTCCCTCAGACACGGAATAACAGTGAAGCGGCTGATGTCCTAACAAGTTTACAAATTCGAAGCAATATTTCAATATTTGTTTGTGGAAGCCCTGCCCGGCATCTGATACTGGATACGGACTCTGCAGAATCTGAATCTGCATACTTATAACTAGCTTTTTTTTTTTTCGCTGTGTGAGAATTTTGAATTCCACAATAGGTAATCAGCTCAATTCTATCGCCTAGCTGAGGTAATCGGAGCACAAGTCAATCCCCCGCTTGCCGCCCCTGGTCTGTTTCGAGCCAGGGGCCTGGGAATTACCAGAGCACATGATCACCCTTGCTTATGATATAGACTAAGGGTTCATACATAGTTGAGACAGCCAATTTCCAGGACTATCCAGAACCATTTTCCAGGACGTTTCCCAGACTGTTTACCAAATGCTTCGATGACATAGATCATATACAGGCAAGTAAAAAGGCGTTTTACTGAATTATTCTATTATTGACCCTACATAAGTCTGAAAAAAAATATTTCAGGTGATTTTCAATTTCCAGGAGTTTTTCTCGGCCGTTTCATTTTCCTGGACGAACAATGTGACTTGCTTCGATTCGCCTTTGACTTGCTTTTGACTTCCTTTTGACTTGCTTTTGCTTGCATCTTACTTGCTTTTGACTTGCCTATTTGCACGTTTTTGCCGATGACAGAGTTGGTGATCGTCGTGTTGCATCCGACGCGCGAGCCCTTGCCTATAACGACATTCTCTTCCAAGACACATCCCCTGCCAAGCAACAATGAAATAATGTCACTCCATCGAAATGAATGAGGGCGAGCCATGTCGCAGAAGCGAAAAAGAAACTAGAGCGGTCAGTGCACACGTACATCGTTCTAGAGAGATACATCAAAACACGTTCACCTGCAACAACGGTTTTCATTCAATAAGTACACCAGTATGTCAGATTCTACCCCACGAGTATTCAAGCCTCTGTATTGTGCCGTCTTCATAACTGTGCTTGTGACCAGGCTGTAATTAAAGGTACTTGTGACTCACTTGGTCGACATAACACACGTCTTCTATGGCTTTGGATGGGATGGGGGAGGGGGAGTAGTTGTGACATAAAATGTCTTGGTTGCGGTGAAATGATAGAGGGAGGAGGGGGGGAGGGATACTAATTTGGACGGCGTAACGTAACGGTACTGGCAGATATTGTGCGTACCGTGCGCGTAGCGGCTTAGGCGCGGGTGGGGAGATTGAGGGGCGGAGGGGATACTCACCTGGCCAGCGTGACGTCACGATGCAGGTAGATATTGTGCCTGCCATGCGTGTAGCGGTTATCACCACTACCCGTCACGTTCTTGTCGGGGACCATCGGGTACGACCATCGGCTCAGCACGTCCTGGCTGAAAAAAATTAAAAATCCCCTGTAATGTAACTCAAAAGTGAAACATTATAAATATGATATTTTATTTTATTAGTTTTTTTTTGTTTCTACTTTAAACTTTTCCAGATATTGTAATTTATAAAATTGATTACGGTTTATTACGGGAAAAACATGTTCATCCAGCCAGTTGATCAGCAAGCGCCAAGGGTTGTGACAACAAGCAGGCTATTTACTGGGTAGTTAGAATTAAGGCGGCTATTTACCTGACAGCGTCGTACATGTGCAGGTTAGACACGCGCGCCGCGTACTCGTCTTTTAGCACGCACATGTGGATTGTGTTCCCCAGAATCTGTAAACATAAGAAACATGGGCTTAATGTGTAAACATAAGGCCTGTATTTTCTAGAAGCACATGGATTGTAGTCTCCCCAACATCCTAAAACATAAACACGCGGATTCCAATCACTGGAATCTTTATACAGAAACTGGTGGATTGCTTTACCTTCAGTCTTAACAACCAACGCTTCGAACTGCATCTTCTTATAATTTTTCTTTCTTTTTTTCATTGGTGATGGTGGTGGGGGATAAGAAGGGGTTACATAATGGGAATTCATGTAGAGGAGGGGGGATGGAGTTTACCCAACGGGCTGATGTGCTTACTTTGTTGCTAGGTAAATTTAGGCTCAAAGGTGGTGTGGGCAGGGGGGAAGAGAGGGGAGCGGCCGGGGATGGGGCAGACACTTACCTCTTCGTTGACGAGGACGCCCTTGACGAAATGCTCGCGGGTGGTGGTGTGAGTACGGGAGGTGACATAGGCGGCGAACGAGAGAGGCAATTACCTTCGCGTTGACGAGCATGCCCAAGACGAAATGCTCGCCGGTGGTGGCGTGGGCACGGTGAGGGGGGTGGGAGTAGAAGCGGGGGCGGGGGACGGGGGTACTGACCTCCTCGTTGACGAGGATGCCTTTGACAAAGTGCTCGCGCGTGAGGTAGTCGAAGTTGTCCGTGAAGAGCGTGGGCACCTGCGGCGAGCAGATGCTGATGTGGCAGTCCAGCAGGTCGAAGCGCAGCTCCACCTCGCTCTTCCCGCTGAATATCTCCTAAAAGTGGAGAACAAGACCGCTAAGTGGCGGGCGGTGACGTCATGCCGTCAGATGTACAATACACGAGCTGGCACAGCGATTCTATCAAAATACGAAGGAGGTTGGTGAAAATTTTAATTCTATTATTGAATGTTTTATGTATTTTCTACAAATGCCAATGTTAGCTGTTCTACATTCCGACATCATCATAGCTGAATAATGTCGGACAGACGGCTCGACGACAGCAGAGCACACACACCACTCTTCCATAACTTTCTGTGAAGTCCCGGATCACTCAACCCAGCAGTTTCTTCCATTCTTCGGGACGGACAGATAGACGACAGAAGCCCGTCAGGACGGACGGACTAACCAAATCCTATATCCCTTCGCCAACAAAGTTGGGCGAGGGGATAATTAGTTTAAGTGTAAGGTGTATTTTCTTTATAAGGAATTGTTTCAAATTTCTGCCAAATTATGCCAAAACCAAACAGAATTCGAAAAGATAACAAGTAACAATAATTGATAACAAAAACATAAAGTAAAAAAAAATGGGGAAAAAATGCCCGCTTTTTCATTTGGGGCCGAAATGTCAGGGCCGAAATATTCAGGGCCCAAATGTCTGGATACCGCACCAATCACCTCACATCAGACGGTATTGGAGCCATATAAATAGGCGTGGTAAAGGTTTTTCCGCGCTCATTTCTTTGTGAATATCCGGTAAATCGCCGCTCGGTTTCATTTTTTGTGCAAAAATATTAACTTACATGGGATTATAATGTTAAAACTAAAAGCTAAGATTTATTACTGTTTTTAACATTAATGCTTTTATGTGTGTGCTTATTCTGTAACGTAAAGGGCGTTCTAAAACCAGTTCTCCAATCATGATTTAAAAAAAATATTTTTCTTTTGTTATTAAGCCTTTGTGTCCAGTGAAGGCACTCAGCAATCGTTTCCTACCCCCTTTTGTCTGAACAAAGAATTTCATAATATACGTCTTATCAGTTCACCATGCGCTTTGGAGGATGGGGGATTAGCAGTGGGCAGCAGGTCACCAGAGGGCCAGTGCCGTCAGCTGCAACTACTCCGGTGTTGGTCAAGCACGTCTCTGCCCCGTGTGCTTGCAAACAAAGTATTAGTGTTACGCGTCGCGCAAGCTGTATTTTAATCGCCCGCCACCCCTCGCCCCCCCCCCCCCCTACCCGTACTGCTAATTCAGTCGTTTATTTAAGATATGACAGAAAAAAATCACTGCGAACTCCAAACTGTCTGGGAGGCGTCTTGCTCATGTGTGTAGATACTTCAAACAGCAAAAATCCAAATAAACAGTTACCTGAACAAATGAATTTGCGGACGGTTATCGGAGACATTGTCAAATGTAAATGTACTTAGAAATGCCTTACAAGAGAGCGTTACGATTTATGCAGTAACTTGTAAATAAGTTTAGTATATATTTTTTTTTTTTTTTGCTTTCATTTTTCGAGTCTGACTGATTGCAAAGGCCCCCATCCTAAATACAATGGCTGTTCAACTGCTTTACATTTTTTCCGGGGGGGGGGGGGGGTAAGAACTGGTAAGCGCCCCGGGATAAGCACCCACTTACATTTTGATTTCTTTTTGTCAATATGTCAGTAATATCATTAGCTCCAACTGCTTAATCTGTACGCTATTTGATGGAAACCGTCATTCTTCATTTCACAGAAATAAATTTATGACTAAAATATGCGATACTCTGAAGTGGATCGTACAGTGGTTTTGTAGCCACATTGGCTGAAAATATGCTTCATATTATGGATCAGTGCTAGTGTATGCTTTTGTCACAGCATACCCTGCAGAGTAAACAATACACCATGAGGGGTAAACAATACACCTTGAAGAGTAAACAATATACCATGAACGGTAAACAACACACACTGCAGGGTAAACAATACACCCTGCAGGGCGAACAATACACCATGAAAGGTAAACAATACACCCTGCTGGGCAAACAATACACCCT
Organism: Protula sp. h YS-2021; assembly: GCA_949752745.1. Lineage (NCBI taxonomy): Eukaryota > Metazoa > Annelida > Polychaeta > Sabellida > Serpulidae > Protula > Protula sp. h YS-2021. Next base: position 36,596,649 of record OX457025.1, read on the forward strand.
GCATAGTAAACAATACACCCTGCAGGGTTAACAAAACACCCTGCTGAATAAACAACACAGCTTGAAGGGAAACCAAACACACCTTACACATCGCATGAGTCGACAATAACGAACCAACCACAACTCACCAGCGGGAATGTGAATCGAGACAGCTGGTTGACCTTCTGATAGCTGACGATTCTGTCGGTTTGTTTCTCCACCGCCATGATGACCTCCTCCTCCGCGCAGCGGGTCGGATGCCCCGGGGGTGCGGCCTTGAAGAGCATCGTCATGATGGGCGTCTTCTCCCTCAACCGCCGAGCCCTGCCAATCAACGGTCACATATGTCAAGGTGACATGCGTTCCAAGGTCACACGGATCCATGGATTACGTGTACTGGGAAGTTCGCTGTACTCAAAGGTCGTGTGTTTTCAAAGGTCACGTGTTCTCAAAGTGCACGTGCAGTAAAAGGTCACGTGTGCAGTTTTTTTAGTTTGGGCGAGCAACCCACAAAAGCCATCCGCGGAATCTAATCACCGCATAAACAAACCAACAGATAAAACCAACCTCAGGAAAACAACATACCCACGTGCTTTGGAAAATGAGCAGGACAAGAAACCCTGAAGCACACATCTTTTTCGTTGAAATTCCCCTCCTTCCACAACTGATCTTCTCCAACAATGTCTTTACATCAAGTCTATTCTATTAGTTTAATGATGAGCTGGTATAATTCTGATTGGCCCATTCAACCTAGAAATAACATCACTTACTTGTGAGCGAGTATGATGAGGACCAGACTGACACTGGCAGTGACGTCACTTACCCGTTAGTGTGTATGATGGAGACCAGGCTGACACTGGTGACGACACTGTGACATCACTTACTTGTGAGCGAGTTTGAGGACCAGACTGACACTGGCAGTGACAGTCACTTACCTGTGAGTGTGCATGATAGGGACCAGTCTGATACTGCTGACGACACTGTGACGTCACTTACCTGTGAGCGTGTATGATGGGGAGTAGATTGACACTGGCAGTGACGTCACTTACATGTGAGCGTGTATGATGGGCGCCAGACTGACGACAGTGACGTCACTTGTAAGCGTGCATGAAGAGGACCAGACTGACACTCGCAGTGACTCACTTACTTGTGAGTGTGTATGATGGAGACAGGCTGACACTGGCAGTGAACTCACTTATCTGTGAGCGTGCATGATCGGACTAGACCGACACAGGCAGTGACATCAATTACTTGTAGGAGGATCAGACTGACATTGGCAGTTACGTCACTTACTTGTAAGCGTGCCAGGCTGACACTGGCAGTGACGTCACTTATGCGCGTGTATGATGGGGACCAGACTGACACTGGAGACAACACTGTGACGTCACTTACTTGTGAGCCTGTATGACGGGGACGGGGACTGACGATGGCAGTGACGTCACTTACTTGTGAGCGTGTATGATTGGCGCCAGATTGACATTGGCTACCATGTCACCGTTGACCAGCACGAAGTCACTGTTGATGAGCGACTTGGCGTCGATGTCGCGCAGGGCATCGCCAACGGACATACAGCCCTCCGACACCACGATGTCCACCTCCATGCTGCTGTGACTGCTCTGCCATTTAGACGTCCTGAAGATAGTCATACGGTTAATTTTAGAGATATGGCTTGGGGATGGGGCGGGGGGTGGTGAGGTGAGAAAACAAGTTACTTTTTTCTCGCTTTAGTTATACAGTTGGAACCGGTTAATTTTGGAGCTGTGGCTTGGGGAGACGGGGAAGGCAGGGGGGAGCGGGTAGGTATACAGTCGGGAAAAGGACGGGTGCATCAACCACTTACCACAGAAAGTGGAAAATAAGTTGGTGGACAGCTCAGTTGCTTACGGCGATGGTAAATAACCTCAATGCCATGGATTTGAATCCGGTCTGGGATGGTAAGCCAGGGGTGGTGAGCCAGGAGGGGTAAGCCACTGGTGGTAAGCCAGCCATATTTAAAAAAAAAATCACAGGAAGTAATGCCATTAAGCGATATATTTCTAACGATAAACAACGACGCGGTCTTGCACAGTGGTTTGTGGAAATAACCACAGGACAGTCATCTGTAGGCTCGTTATATGCAGCGACGCGGTCATATATATCTTGAATTAAATAAGATTTTTTTCTTGATTAATCCTTGTCTCACAATTTTAAAATTGCTAGAATCTTTGTCACCTATTTCGACTCGAACATTGCTGAGAGTTTGAGCGCAAGTTTGAGTCAGAGCCACGTTATTGGATACGAGCGCTGGAAGAGTCCTCTGTCGTAAGCGGCGGGAAAACAGGCAGGGGACGGATTTCGGGGGCTGTACAGGAATTTGAGACTCACTGAATGTGTCGCTTTATCTGGTCGGCGTGGATACAGCAGAAGACGATGACGTGCTGGATGCCGGCATTGCAGAGGAACTCGAGCGTGTAGTCAATGAGCGGCAGATTGACCAGCGGCAGCAGCGCCTGAAACGGGGGTGTGAGTGAATAACTCCCTGATAAGGGGGTGTGAGTGAATTACTGTCTCATACGAGGGTGTGAGTGAATAACTGCCTGAAACGGGGTGTGACTGAAAAACTGTTTGAAACGGGGTGTGAGTGAATGTTAGTGAGTAACTGCCTTAAACGCGGGTGTGAGTGAATAACTGCCTGAATCGGGGTGTGAGTGAATAACTGCCTGAAACGGGGGTGTGAGTGAATATTACTGCCTGAAACGGTGGTGTAATTGAATAACTGCCTGATACGGGGTGTGACTGAAAAACTGTTTGAAACGGGGTGTGAGTGAATGTTAGTGAGTAACTGCCTTAAACGCGGGTGTGAGTGAATAACTGCCTGAATCGGGGTGTGAGTGAATAACTGCCTGAAACGGTGGTGTGATTGAATAACTGCCTGATACGGGGTGTGAGTGAATAACTGTCTGAAACGGGGGTTTGAGTGAATATAACTTCTGTGACCAGGGTGTGAGTGAGCATGAGTGAATGATATCATACCTAAGATGTGAAGTGAATATTTTCCTTGTTACAATACACCTCTTTCATAAATTCTAAAAAAAAAAAATAACATGTTATCTTTGTAGGCCTTTGGTCAGGTGTCGAGTAATTTTATCCCTAAGTTCAATTGACGTTTTATAACCCAATTTGAGCTTTCGGATATGTCCCAGGTATCTGTTCGACTGCAATTTTATGAGGATAAATTACACCGAAATAACAAGCAAAATACATCAAAATTATAATTTTCTTTCAACATACGGACTTTCAAATTGAACAAGCCATCATCTGAGCTTTTACAATCTACGTTACATATTATTCTGTCTCTTTTATAACCTCCTTGTAAGTACATTTCCTGGAAAATATAATTTTGTGTTCTTTATTGGTTTTTCTCTATCATTTCTTTGCATGTATATCCCGGTCCCATTCCGTTGAAATACCAAATGTCGGCAAAATTCTAAGAACGAATCCCGTTTACGAGGGGAGCGATATACAGTGCCCAACGATACGAGGGGGGTGGGGGGGGTGACACATAGTGCCCAGCGATGCGACGCTGTGATATATGGTGCCCAGTGATACGAGGGGGTGATATATGGTGCCCAGTGGTACAGCGATATACAGTTCCCAGCCATATGGAAATGACACGCTTGTTAAACGGTCACTTTGCACGTAAAACCTACTTCAAAGAAGAAACTTTATTAATTGATTTAATGGACAGTTAATACGTTTTAATGAAGAAAGTGTGGAGAAATTTCACGTTTTAACAAAGAGATATTAAGGTTTAGATTTGTTCCATTTCCACGTCGCTGTGCCATTTTATATCCCTTCCCTTGCATTTTGTTTTTAATAAAATGGTTTCTGAAAACCCTAAAATGTGCCAACCGAAAAAGAATACAATAGGCAGTTTTCTTTATTTTCCGAGGTTGTTAATAAAATTATCGAAACTCGTTAATATTTTTAATTTCACCATAAAAAACAGCCTGGTTGGTTGGCTCCAAGAAGTGGCTCGCTACCTCGGGATCGACTTACCGCTTTCAATCCCTCGCTATATAACGATTATACATGTCAACTACGCTCGCTTTGTGGTGCCGCTGCAGCGATTTTGCGTGAGATTAAACGACCCACAAGTATTAATTAGCGTTTTCAAAAGGTCTTCAAGTGCCACGGCAATGACATACAACCTCTGTGTTACGCTTAAAAAAAAACAACAAACAAACAAGATAGGATCTTGAGATAACCACAAATCTTCCATAGTAATTGACATTTGTTTACAAACAGGCAGCACGGTTTATTGCATAAAAATTGAAAATAGATTCGTAATTATACACTAAACCTTTGAATTGATATTTAAAGAAGCATAAAAGAAATTACAAGTTCAATATTACGGTTGTTCAGAAGACATTTATGCCTAATACTGCATCTACTTGTATCAATTGTTTCAGTGAACTATTTTACAGATACAAGAATGAGACAGTAGCTGGGATAAAACGATAGGGTTTAATGAGTTTAGCAAAATATTCCGTAAATCACATGGAACTGATATATGCCACTGATAGGGGAGGTTGAACCAAGCATTGCTAATACAAAACGCAACAAATTCTTGATATATAGACTATAAAAGACACAAAAGTATAAACTGTGTTTCTAAACAATGCATCAGTCTCGGAAACAAAATGTCGGTCTGGTCGTGAACCAGTCACCAACAGCGATACAAACGACGACCAAGAAAGCGTCAACAACAAAAAAAAAAGAAAAAGAAAAACAGCTCATCAGTCTGGTTAGTTTTGTTAACTTTTCTCTTGAAGAATAACTGATAATTTAAAAATTTTTACGTTTCAATATAAACTGCCTCAAACATGTGGTTCCAAGGATATCCAACAGTAAAATTAGTAAAGAACGTTATAGCCTAACTACGTCAAATTTCCCATTCTACCATTCTTCTCACCATCGTGCCTGGAACTTGTGACATATGCCCATTTTATTTAAATTTCTGGTTACTTGACTTTGGTTATCCCTGTATTCTTTCCTGGTCCATACGAAAGAGAACTGATTTCTAATATGGGAAATGTTCGACTAATTAAACTTACTGGACTCGATAGAACGCTAGTTATGAAAAATATAAAGTTTTCTTTCTAGGTCCCTCCATATCTCATTCCAAAGAACACCCATATAATTTCTCACAGTGAAATATGGAAATATTTTATCAGTGATATCTGAGCCAGCGGCAGGGAAAAAGCTTTTGAATTTTTAACTAAAGGTAACAGTCATTACTACCCACATAGAAATTCCTTTTTTTTTTGTGACTGGCCAAATTTTGTGGAAATACTTGCGAAAAACAGAAGGAAACTCAGTAAAATCTAACTATCATCGGAGAAATGGCCTTACGGTCTTCAAATTTTAGACAAAGATGACCATCATTGGTACTTATCTGGTTATTTCTGTTTTTCCTAAATCGGGAGAAATTGGCGGAAATATTGCAAATTTTCGGGAAAACTTGCGGACAGCTATCTGAGCAATTGAATTTGCGGATAGTTATCGAAGATATTGTCAAAAGTAATTTTTTTTAATCGACTTTTTCCAGCCCTGATAACTGTCCGCCCGGCTTTATTTATTATCATTATTTTTTTTTTCTTTGGCAATACACCAAATATTGGCAATAAAACGGTTTTGTACTTCGTAAATCTTAACCAACTCTATAAAAAGCTTTACTCTCTTGAAATTTGGTGATTGGCGAAAATATCGGCCAAAAAAAATTAATAAAATCTTAACTCAAACCAGAGAAATGGCTTTACTATCTTGAAATTTTGGTTAGAGATATTGGTCATTGGTAGTTACATGGTTATTACTGCTTTTCATAGTTTGGAAAAATTGGCCGAAATATTTGCGAAAAACAAATTCTGACTAAAATCGTTACAACCTCACCTTATGGAAATTTTAAATGAGGGAAGCTCAAATTAATACCTATCTGGCTATAACCTTTTTTTTTTTCTTTTCGTGATTCGTCACAAACATTATTGTAACTGCAACTAGCTCTAGATCTCTGGCCTTAATCTCTTGGGCAGGCTTTGGTACCCACCTGGCTCTTACGTTTCATCGTATTTCGTCTTAAACTGGTGGAAATATCTAGACAAAAAGCAATTTTCATGAAAACGTATCTCCACCTAGGATTTAAATGGAAAAGTCCTAAAATTTTGATGGAAGGCAGTGGTATATATGTCTATCTGGCTATTACTTTTTCTCTTTTTTTTTTGTCTTGAGACTCGAAAAATAAATTGGCGGAAATATTCACAGATGTACAACTGGCTAATTTTTGGCGAATCACCAGATATTAGTGAACATATCTCTTCGATAAAAGGAAACAGACATTATTACATATGTGGCCATTATTTTTTTTTCTTTTTTGGCCATTCAGCAAAAAGTGGCGGGTATACTGGCGATAAACCATTTTTGTATAAAAATCTTGACTGGGGCTAGGTACAAAGCCCTACTGTCTTGAAATTTACGTTACAGATTATACTTATATGCCATAAATCTTGACACCAGAATTCGCGAGCTGGGCATAAGTCTAATCACACTTTGGGCGTTCCGAATGCAAGTGAACCGGTAAAAAATGAAAGAACTGATGGAAGAAATATACCTTAACAAAACAGCTCACACTTTGGGCGTTCCGAATGAAAAGCGAAAAATTCTGCGTTTCGAATACAAACTAACCGGGTAAAACATGAAAGAAATGATAGAGAGATTTCGCCTAAACGCCAAATTTCTCTTGCGCCAAAGAGCAATCGTGTTTTAACAACCTGTATGCAAAGTCAAATATCTCTAAAAACAAGCGAGCATTGCACACGTTATATTGTTCACTTATACTTCCGTTTTTGAATTATTGTTGTGAAATATGGAGCAATAATTATTTTAAAAGGACTTATCACTTAGAAAGCTGTTAGAATAATTGATCACGCTCATTTTCTGACACAAATAAAATAATTTTTTTCAAGATGCAATCTACTGAAGTTTGTTGATATTATAAAATTAAATACCTGTCTCACTATGCATAAAGCAAAATGTAACTTGACTACGTCTCGAGGAGTACGTCTATCCCCCGTGGGGGATATGGTTTGTGTAAGGCTGTTGCGTGTTGACTACGCAACAAAAATTTACAAGTGGAAGGATGTAAGTCGACGTAGTGTCTAACATTTAGACGAATCAATCCATTAACCAGTATTCGCGTGAGACTGTCGTAGGTACGCTAAGTACAGCGCCGATTTTGAAAAATTCGCCATTTTGTCAAGTCCCATCCGGAAAATGCTTGATCACTGCACTGCGGAAGGTGCCAGGGAGCCCGTGTGCAGAATTTGAAATGAATCCATTCATTAATGTTGCCTGTTGACGCGTGAGACTGCCGTATATACGCTACGTCCAGTGCCGATTTTCAAATGTCCGCCATTTCGTCAATTTTTTTTGTCGATCCGGAAAATTCTTGGTCACTGCACTGCGGAAGGTTCCAGAGAAGCCGTGTACAAAATTTGAAACGAATCCGTCTATTAATGTGGCCTGAAGACGCGTGAGACTGCCGTATATACGCTAAGCCCAGTGCCGATTTTCAAAAGTCCGCCATTTTGTCAATTTTTGGTCGATCCGGAAAATTCTTGGTCACTGCACTGCGGAAGGTTCCAGAGAAGCCGTGTACAAAATTTGAAAGAATTTGTCTATTAATGTGGCCTGAAGACGCGTGAGATTGCCGTATATATAAAGTCCAGTGCCAATTTTCAAAAGTCCGCCATTTTGGTCAATTTTTGGTCGATCCGGAAAATTCTTGGTCACTGCATTGCGAAAGGTTCCAATGAAGCCGTGTACAAAATCTGAAACGAATCTGTCCATTAATGTGGCCTGTAGATGCGTGAGACTGCCGTATATACGCTAAGTCCAGTGCCAATTTTCAAAAGTCCGCCATTTTGTCAATTTTTGGTCGATCCGGAAAATTCTTGGTCACTGCATTGCGAAAGGTTCCAGAGAAGCCGTGTACAAAATCTGAAACGAATCCGTCCATTAATGTGGCCTGTAGATGCGTGAGACTGCCGTATATACGCTACGTCCAGTGCCGATTTTCAAAAGTCCGCCATTTTGTCAATTTTTTGCCGATCCGGAAAATTCTTGGTCACTGCACTGCGGAAGGTTCCAGAGAAGCCGTGTACAAAATTTGAAACGAATCCGTCTATTAATGTGGCCTGTAGACGCGTGAGACTGCCGTATATACGCTACGTCCAGTGCCAATTTTCAAATGTCCGCCATTTTGTCAATTTTTGGTCGATCCGGAAAATTCTTGGTCTGCACTGCGGAAGGTTCCAGAGAAGCCGTGTACAAAATTTGAAACGAATCCGTCTATTAATGTGGCCTGTAGACGCGTGAGACCGCCGTATATACGCTAAGTCCAGTGCCGATTTTCAAAAGTCCGCCATTTTGTCAATTTTTGGTCGATCCGGAAAATTCTTGGTCACTGCACTGCGGAAGGTTCCAGAGAAGCCGTGTACAAAATTTGAACCGAATCCATGTATTAATGTGGCCTGTAGGCGCGTGAGACTGAAGCGTGACAGACGGACAGACGGACAGACAGACGGACAGACCGAAAAGTTCAAAACTATATCTCTCCGTTTCACGGGGGATAACTTATTTCCTGACAGAATATATAAATTGTTCGATTTAAATATGGGTACAACAAGACAAGCCGGTAAGATTATTTTCAAATATGAGCGTACATCATTGAAAGCATTTTGTATCTCATCTGTTGGAGTCATCTTGTGGAATGAATTACATGGCATTCTTCAAAATGGTTGCTCTGTGTCACAATTTAAAAATAGCTACAAAAAGTGTCTATTAGATTCTTACAGCAAAGTGTAACCAACAGGTCCTTTGTCTTTTCTCGCGGCATAGCTCAAATTCTTATTACATTGTGCCATATGGCGGTTACAGCTAAGTTTCGTAATTTTATTCTCGTTTTTCCTTCCTAGTTTAGAGTCCTATTCAATCCATTGTTTTATTAAATTCTGTAAATCGGTATGCCTCAGGGTATGGTTATTCATCACATCTTTACTATAGTATATTTTTTACAAAGGTAGGTCGGTTATATAAGTGAAAACTTCTGGATCTAGACTACCGTTTTCATAGCATATTTTGTTAATTGTGTTTACTGTCCTTATTTCTTAGACTACTGCCTACTGATATCTTTGAAAATAGAACAATTTGAATGTGAAAATTAGAATTTTAAAAATTCATTAACTTAATAAAAGATTTAACAAACAGTTTTAAGTTTCAATTCCTTTTATGTTCCAAGTATGAGCTGTTTTGCAAAATATTTTTTCTATATTTTTCTATCATTTTTGTTACCTGTTTCCCTCGCAGCTAAATTCAGAATTCTTGCCGAAAAGTTTCTGTGTTTCCGCTGAATTCAGTTGGGACAAGGATTGAAAGAAATGATAGAAGAAAACGGCAAAAATCAAAAAAAATCCATTTTACCAAAAACATATTCACATCTTGGTTATAAGCCAATTGGCACTTTCGGGTCTTTCCGGTGGTGTTGTTTCGACTGCAAATTTTTTGGGACAAATTATACAGAAATGATACGGGAAAAACAGCTTTTTTCTTATTTTCTTTCAAAATGCACACTTTAAAATTTATAAACCCATAAACCCACCCATGATCTTTTAAAAACTATTTTACACACCAGTAACCTATGACCGTCCGCCACTTTTGGGTGGTTTTTCAACGATTACTTTTTTGTTCTAGACGCGTTTTCAGAGAATTACAAAGCAAACTGCAGTGTTTGTTAAGTTATGGGGAAATTAAATATTTCCGGGCAAAATATTTTTTGACAACTTGAATCCGCCATATTATTTTGTCATCCCGAAATCTTAGAATTCTGCAAATTAATTTATTAGATAACTACATAGAAAACTAATATTAAAAGATAAAGTATACCAAAATGCCGAACATGAACTGGTTTAAGTAGTCCTATCATTTCAAGGGCTTTTGCTTTATTTAGCCGACCTCTCGGGTGATAACTGGCGAGACAAAAATGACATTTTCGGGATAAATGTTGTTTTCCGGGATGGCGAACTTGCATGAACACTGGCGAAAGACCTAGGTTACTGGTATTATTCAGTTCCTTTATTAGCCAATATGTGAACATGTTTCTGGCAAAATGGAAATGTGTTGAATTTTGCCAGTTTTTTTCTGAATTCAACCAAGGTGTGATTTTGCTTATTAAAGGGACTGAATAATGTGTAAAATAGTTTTTAAAAGATCATGTGATGGCTTAATAAATTTGAAACTGTTCATGTTGAAAGAAAATTAGAATTTTGATGTTTTCTCCCTATCATTTCTTATAATTTATCCCAAAAAATTGCAGTCGAAACAACAACTCCACCGGAAATACCCAAAAATGCGAACAATCTTATTTTACTCGATACACTAAAGCTTTGAATTCACTTATTATCGCTCAGGTTTCGTCATATTTTTCTTGTTGCAAACGCACTTCATACAAAAAACACTACCCTGGGCTTTGCTATTGTAACCGGTGCAAATCTGACGTTGAAACTGTCAGCTATGACAACAGCCTGCAAGACATCTTCTTGTTTAAAATCTTCACCACGACTACGCTTACTTCTACCAGCCATTTTTGGTACAACTATTAACCGTCTCGGTTGCGGTTTCTCCGCTAATTTTTCGTTGATGTTCAACACGAATGCTCGGTCTGATGTGTATAGCACCTTTTTACTCTCCAGACCCACTAGGAATTCCGCTAAAATAGTGCTCATAACTTCTTTTTACTGTATGTTCAATGACTAACCTCTACAGCAGTTTGATCTGTTGTGTATAATACCGTTTTTACTCCGCAGTTCAACTGGGAATCACAACGGGTGCTAGTTTAACCTGTCTTTTTTCACGGCATTTGACACTATCGAACATAACATCCCGAGTTCACGTTTCAGTTCTCGAATCGGCTTGAAAGACAAAGTTTTTCTTAGTTTGAAAGCTACTAGAAAGTCCACACGCTGTCTTGCTAGGGACATCAGTAAGCATAGACTGCGCTTGAGGTGTATGCTGACGACAAAAAGCTTAGCATATCTTCTGACATAAAGAATAACAAAGATATAAAAGATAAAATTTCTAAAATAACATAGTGTGTACTGGGATTCAAGCACATAATGATTTCCTAACTGTCGATGCGGCTTTCTTGAACCTTTTTCACTGAACAAAGGCTGCGACTGCGCTAATATATCCTGTTCTCTTAGTCAGCATCCCCATGATATCAGACTTATGCTTCCTTTAAGCTGTGAGTATACTGGATTCATCACTGCGCACAGTATGTCCCGCCTAGCATAACTGGATTCCTAGTACGGGTGCCACAATGCTCCAAGATTATAAATAATCAGGTTATTTCGAACGCTTGAATGTCGCACGTCTTTTTTGTTTCTACATTCGAGAGAAAAACACAGCGGCTTATAAATACTTATCTTTGCGATGAATTTATTGTCGTGAGTCTTCCACAGGCGAATTCTTAGAGGACCGAATACTGTACTTTGGGGTCCTTATGTGCTGACGCCACTGAAGCATCACTTCGGTTTTCTGTTGGCTAAATGCAAACTTCTTTGCTGCAACACCGAACTTGCCGACTTTCATCCGAATTTCCCAGACTGTGGACCGAGCGCGATCAGCAGGTCTCTTATCACGCTTTCCGTTATCTTTGATCGACATTGTTGCGTATATGTGTAGCCAGTGAGAGATTTCCGGTTGTAAATAAAGACATGGCGGCAACTTGGCGTCTGTTTAGTTTCAATTAGTGTTTCCACGTAGCCACCTCACGTATAGAACAAATGGCGACAAGCAAATCGTGTTGCGTCGGACCGAAGACGTTATGAGGATCTGGTGGAGAAGAAAGACGCAGAGGAAAGTACCGAAGATAACGGAAAAGTGAGTGTTTGCTGAAGTTGACTTCTGAATGATGGTATCACTGATCGGACGATTGGAGCCCTTCGACGAGACTGCTGGTGACTGGGAGCTGTGCAAGGAGAGGTTAGAGCAGTATTTCATTGCCAACGACGTAGCCGACGACAAAAAAGTTGCTGTAACTCTTAGTCTGATTGGCGGAAAGACCTATTCCTTGCTACATAGCCTGTGTTCACCTGACAAGCCATCAACAAAGACGTTCGACCAAATTGGTGAGTTGCTGCAAGAGCATCTCAGCCCAAAGCCCAACGTGATAGCAGAGAGATACCGGTTCTACAAGCGTCAGCAACAGACGGGTGAGTCGGTGACAGATTACGTGGATGTCCTCCAAAAGCTGAGTGAGCATTGTGAGTTTGGCGAGCGTCTGGCAGAGCATCTCAGAGATCAGCTGATTTGTGGGATAAAGAACGAAAATGTCCTGAAAAGATTGTTGTCGTAGAAGAATTTAACCTATCAGAAGGCCAAGGAGATAGCAATTGCAATGGAAATGGCCATGAAGGATGTATCGGAAATCCCATGGAAATGGCCATGAAGGATGTATCGGAAATCTAAGGAGCATCGGCAAATGTTAACAAGTTACAGAGGACCACTGGAAATCTTAGCTTCAGGTGTGGCAGGAATGGTCATGGTCCCGAGGATTGCCGTTTTAAGGACGAGAAATGCCACAACTGCGGTAAGAAAGGCCACATTACGAAAAGATGCAAGATGAAGAAATCCGGTAAGTCATCTTCCGAGAGCAAAAAGACCGGGACAGACCAGTTTAAGAAGCGAAAGCCAAAGAAGAAAGTTTTTATGCTGGTGACGATGAAGTGACCACTGATAGTGAAGAATCTAATGGCGACAGCACTTTCTGTTCAGATATCGGCTTCACGGAAGTTGTTTGCGATGTAAACAACAATAGCGAGAAGAAATGTGCGTCCATTACGATCAGTCCTAAAATAAACGGTAAAATTATCAAAATGGAGCTTGATACAGGATCTGCGCTTTCGATAATATCGAAAAGGTATTATCAGCGCCATTTTGGTAAAATACAGCTGCGGAGAACAAATGTTGTGTTAAAAACCTATACTGGAGAATGTGTAAGGCCAGAGGGGTACGTGAATGTTCTGGTGGAACACGAAGGTAAGGAACATCGTTTGCGGCTGTACATTCTTCACGGGGGAGGTCCACCTTTGTTCGGTAGAGATTGGCTCCGACACATCAAGTTAAATTGGCACGAAATCAAGTCCATACGGATGGCTCGAGGTAAGAAGAAATTAGACCATCTTCTGGAAAAGTACAGTGAGTGTTTCGGCAAAGAATTGGGTGAGCTAAAAGGGATAACTGCGAAGATACACCTCAAAGGAGTTACCTCTAAATTCTGCAAACCCAGACAGGTCCCGTTTGCAATGAGGAGCAAGGTCGACAAGGAGCTGGACAACATGGTGAGTAAAGGGATCCTTTCACCGGTAGAGTGGAGTGATCGGGCTGAACCCATTGTTCCAATTCTGAAGAAGGACGGTTCTGTTAGGATATGTGGCGATTTTAAAGTCACTGTCAATCCACAGCTCAATGTTGACTCGTACCCATTGCCTACTATTGAGAGCATGTTAGCAACATCGGCAGGTGGAAAGAAATTTTCAAAGATAGACCTCAAAACGGCGTATCTTTAAATGGTAGTGGACGAAGAATCGAGAAAATACCTGACCATCAACACACAGAAAGGACTTTTTGTTTTCAATCGCCTGGCGTATGGTATTTCCCCAGCTGCTTCTATTTGGCAACGCGCAATTGAACAGGTTTTAAAAGGTATCAAAAACGTGCAGTGTATTTTGGACGATATGATAATCACCGGTTCAGACGATGACGATCACCTATGTACCCTCGAGAAAGTCTTTAATAGAGTACGGCCTTAAAGTCAACCCCAACAAGTGTGAGTTTTTCAAAGATTCCATTGAATTTTGTGCTCACATCATCGACAAAGACGGAATCCACAAGACCGATTCGAAAGTCAAGGCAGTTACAGATGCGCCAGCTCCAAAAAATGTTTCTGAATTACGAAGCTGGGTCGCCCTGGTGAACTGCTACAACCGTTTCCTGCCCAAGTTGTCTACGATACTACATCCATTGCATCAGTTGCTCCACAAAAATCAGAAATGGCTATGGACAGACTCATGTAAAACGGCTTTTCAGAAAATGAAGGATCTCATCACATCTGATCTCGTCTTAGCACATTATGATCCGAAACTGCCGCTTCGACTGCACTGTGACGCATCATCAAAGGTATTTCTGGAGTTATTTCGCATATCTACCCAGATGGAAGCGAACGCCCCATTAGTTTTGCATCCCGAACATTGTCAAAAGCTGAGCAAAATTACTCTCAGATCGATCGAGAGGCCCTCAGCATCATTTGGAGCATCAAGAAATTCAACATGTACCTGTTTGCCCGAAAATTTACTCTAGTTACCGACTGCAAAGTTTTGGTTTCTATCTACAATCCCAAAAAAGGTATTTCAACAACTACGGCTTCGCGGTTGCAAAGATACACCGTTTTCCTTACTGGCTATAATTATGAAATTGAATACCGAAAGACAAGTGAACACGCCAACGCTGACGGGTTAAGTAGACTACCCCTTCCGGTAAGCCAGAAAAATTCGTCAGGAGAGAGAGCAATATTCTACGCTGCCCTACTCGACAACTTTCCGATTTCATTCAAACAAATTGCCCAGACAACGTCAAAAGACCAGGTATTGTCTAGAGTTTTCGAGTTTACAAGAAATGGCTGGCTCTGTAAAGTTGAAGGAGATCTATCCCCTTATCATTCACATGAATCAGAATTATCTATTTCACAAGAGCGTCTGCTCATTGGAAACAGAGTGGTTATTCCGGAAAAATTCCAGAGAGCATTCCTGCAAGAACTCCACAGTGCCCACCCTGGTATGGTCAAAAAAAAATTGGCCAGATCGTACATTTGGTGGCCAAATATCGACAGAGGTATCGAAACACAAGCTAAAATGTGCCCGAGCTGCTTAGAGATAAGCAAAGCTCCAACAAGAACTACAGTGCACCCCTGGGAATGGCCAAGTCAGCCGTGGAAAAGGATCCACATTGATTTTGCAGGACCTTTTCAAGGCCATATGTTTATCATAATAGTCGATGCACACTCCAGATGGCCAGAGGTACGGATCATGGAAAAAATCACTGCCCCGGAAACTGTCAAAGTACTTCAAGAACTGTTTAGCGCCTATGGAATTTGTGATGTTATCTGTACAGACAATGGTACAACCTTCCATTCTGAAGCCTTCCAGAAATTCTTAAAACTACATGGAATTATTCACAAAACTACGAGCCCTTTTAAACCCTCGCAAAACGGACCTCGCAGGTCGTTCTGTAAGATCACCAAAGAAGTACGGTTTCGAGGACTAACTTTTAGTTAAATGTCGTGCAATTAAGATATTTTGCTATATTCAATTATTATTTATTTATTCTAAGTCAATATTAACGTTTTATGTGTTTTAATGTTGTACAGGTGCAGATTTGATAGCTGGTTGCAGTTCAGTTAAAGTGCTGATAACGTTGCTGTAATGTTGACAATTTTTACAGTTAATCGACATTTCAGCTGCTGTAATTGTGCAAGGCAAATATAAAAAGAAGAGAATTTTGGATTTATCTTTTGCGTTAAATTGCCTATAATATATCTGAACTAAGTGGCAAGTTTAAGGTTATGGTTTAGATATCTCTGAAGTAGTTATTTTGCGTATTCGTTGTCCTTTATAATTACTTCGAGCTTCATTTCCATGCCTGTTAAGTGATTCTTGAAGTCACACTCATGGATCGAGTTTATAATCAGAGAACGTCGAATCGCAGTGATAGCGATAATATAGAGTAAAAAAAGGGTTGAAAAAGTAAAATTCCGCAATTTTCAGGTAATTCAATTGATATATTCTGTCTAGTATACTTAAAAAGTTTGTATCTCTTTGTTTGATAATCAGATAAAGTGTTCAACTGAATGCTGGTAGCAAAATAGCAGTTAAAGCACAGTTAAGCAGTATCTTGTTTCAGTACGCGATTAATGTTGTGTATATATGTAGCCAGTGAGGGACTTCCGGTTGTAAGTAAAGACATGGCGTCTGTTTAGTTTCAATTAGTGTTTCCACGCAGCCACCTCACGTATAGAACAGACATGAAGACTCCTCCATCAGTTGTAAGTGGAAGTGCACACCAAGATCTAGGTCGTAATGTAACATGACGGTGAATACGTAATGTAACATGATGGTGAATGCGATGCTGAAAAAAGCTCGATACTAAGTTATGGTTGTGTTAAACGGCCAAAGAAAACTCGTCGCTGTTAAAACAAAGTTCCTCACCGTTGTGGAACGATTTATAATTGCCATTATAAACTACATTACGAGGTAGCTCCCATAGGGCTCCACTGTTGACAGTGTGAGCTAAGTGGGTTTTTCAGGCACAAAACACCCAGTATTAGATCTATTCCCGTCGTCATGGCTTTCCTCAGCGATCCGCGCTACACGCAGCAGCGCACTCTAGCGGCCGAATCCATCGACTGCGTGAGTGTCGTCTGTCGGTAGGTGGGGATGGGGGGTTGTTGCTCTGTGAGATTCAATTAAGATAGGTACGCGGATATGGATGGAGGGTGGGGGAGGAAAGGGGAGGGCAGCAGGCTTTTTGGTGTTTCGTGCTTTTCCCAGTTGTCGTTTCAGGTGGCGTAACAGGTGTGTCACAATTTTCTGCTTTACATTGAGAAAAACTGTGGGCTGTGGGCTCGAATAAATGTTCAAAGTACTTCGTGCAATCACTTTCAATCCAGACTAGACTACACGGTTTGGACAACCAACTCGGCCCACTACCAACACAGCCCTTTTTGAACAGCTCGGCCCACACTTCTTAGGACGACTCGGCCCACTTTTTTTCTACACGGCCCATTTGTGAAAGACGACTCGGCCCATTCTTTCCCCATTTTACTATTTATTATTTGTGTTTTTAATCCAACCGACTTTTTTCTTTAAAATCCTACTCCTCCTACAGTTTTGCTCCAATCGTTTTGATATTACGCAGGAATGTTTTCTGTATGCTCACCCACCTGGTTGTTACTTTTTTGACGATTGACGAAAAACTGACAAAATGGCGGCACTTTTTATGCCCGTTTTGACCCATTTTTAAAATGCTACTCCTCCTACAAATTTACTCCAATCATTTAGATGTTACACAGGAATGTTTTCCAGAGATTCGCCTACCAAGCCATTTTTTTGTTTTTTTTGCGGTTCGTCAAAAAGTGCCGAAATGGCGGAACTTTGAAGTTTGGCAAAAACTGGAATAAATGATAGTAAATAACTGAAGTGTCTAAAATGCTACTCCTCCTACAGTTTTACTTTAATCGTTTAGATGTTACGCAGGGATGTTCCCCAATGGTTCCCCTACCAGGCTTTTTTCGCGAAATGGCGGAACTTTGAAGTTTGGCAAAAACTGGAATAAATGGTAGTAAACAACAGAATTGTCAAACCATTCATTTCTCTCAGTCTTTTTCAAATAGTTGTAAAATTTTAATCGAAAGTGTCTTAGATACTTCTCCACCTGGACTTTGCTTTTTTCGCAAATGGCAAAAAATGCTGAAATGGTGGAGCTTCAAAAATTTTGTAAAATTGTGTAAATGTCGGTAAATATGTGATTCGTCAAAACCCAATTTTTCCAACATCCCTTTTTGGATAGCTTTCCCCGGAAAAACTCTCACAGCCGAGTTACCTCTCCTTGTTTGGTAACTCGGCTGGGTCATGTCCTTGGACATGCTTGTTATTATTGATTTTAATTAGAACCAAGAACCCTTTTATGACACAGTTATGATTTTTAGTACGATTTAGTCAAACAATGAAAGACTAGAGACAGTTGTTAGGTGAGATTATTAAAGGCGGCAGATGTTTCTTGTGATATGCATTGTTTTTCACGATGACAGGAATGACTGCAACTAATAATTACTCCTGTGTTATTGAGCCCAATTGCAATTTCTGCTACCTTCGATTGCATTTCTTAAGATCACCATTGTTTTTCACAATGACTGAAAGCAGTCTGAATCTCACAAACATCAAATCTTACAATACCCATTTAACACAGCATTTCATGATCAATGATACGGATACAAATATCACTCGTCATGCACTTCATGTGTTATGATGATAATGTTTCATTTACACACTTAAACAGCACTTAAGCACTCTTTACACTTGGTTCTTAAAAATTGCAATTATTACAATTAAAATAATATTGTTCACGTGGACGCGTATACTGGTGCAGATTACAATAAATTCCAATCACTCTGAGCCAAAACAACCGAATTTAATGAGAGATTCGGAGTTGATTTTACTCACCGTTTATATTTTAAATTCAATTAATTTTTCACAGCAATAATTGCTGTTGATTTCAATCAAAGCCAACACCTGATCTCCCTTGATGTGATGTGTAATCAATATATATATAAAACTAGTCAAACCCAATTTTTTGTAATTTAATTGTGTTGTCATATACCATAAATCTTCCCATTTTATTCTATTATATAATATTAAGGCATTCTGAATATTTCTTACTTAGTGCACTTATCGGTATTAACCCTAAAAGTAGCTGCACTTCATTTTCCTGGTGGTCTCATCATAACTCATCTAATTTATTTTGTAATCGTTCTTGTAATCGTCCTATGTAAACATACTTGAAGTATATTTTATTGATGATACATTTTCAACAAGAGCGTAGCTATCTAACGTTTTCTGGCAGTTTTGTGATGCTTAGATGTTTAAGAATGGCTGCATAAAGTAGTTATCTAACTGTCTCCTGTATTACATTTTCTATTAATTATGCTAACTTATTTATTTATTTGCATGTTTATTATTTATTATGTAAACACTATTTTCTGGCAATATTGACAAATCTGCTTTAAATTTATCACAATATACGGGTTTCTTCAGTCATACAAAATTGCTTCCTTTACTGAAGAGGACAATAAAGGACCTTTGCAGTTAGGATTTCCTTTCTAGACAGTCAGCCACAATAAAAGTAAATGAAATAATATTTTAGGCTTCATCAAATTGTGCATGTGATGATGAATGTAACTCTGAAAGTGCTATATGCAGTTTAGTAATAATGAAATAACGAATTACAACAATAATAAATATTTATAAAAAATCGAGACGCACAAACAGGGATAAAAATCTCAAGTTATCGCCTTGCAATTATGGGAAATGGAATTTTCAGACACCATATGGAATTTCTTAGTAACGAAGGTACTTATCTCTTTGATAGCTTAGCTCCGAATGAATATCGAGGGTACAAATTGAAGACTGACCAAAGGGTTTGCTTTAAATCGAGAACGTGTCTGTCAGAGTCTGATTTTCGCTCTGTTAACGGATGTTTCCTTAAGCATAGTAAACGCAACAATGAATCTGTGATCAGTCTGGGAACGAACACAAATTTTCTAACGCGTAACCCTAAGATAGCATTTCAAGAAGTTTTAATTAGTACAATATTGGGATTTTGAAAAAAAATGCCATTGAACAGATACTTCATTCTTTTTCATTGAAAGTTAAACAATCACTATAAGAAATAAGATAGGAGGTAAGTTATCAAATGGTAGTGATGTTATAACCCTTAACACTGATCGTAAAGTTGCAGAGAACCAGAGGGTGCAGGATATAGCAAAAGTCCGTAAAGTGTCCGAAAACTAGAGCTTTTTTATTTTCGCTGTCATGGCTTATTTTAAGTTATATATTAAAAAAGATAATAGTAACAATTCTTAAAAAATTATTAAATGTTGCTTTCTATCCTTCATGATTTCATGATAAGTTATAAAGTATCTCAACAATAAATCATGCGTATACTCGTCTAGCTATCTTCTAAATATCACTTATAGCCTTTGTTCACACTCACTGATAGCCATAGGCATAATTCATGCGTATAATGAAAAATTGTATTGTCACTCAATTAATTGCTCGATTGGCTCCAAATTCGTGCCAAAGATACCTCTCAGATACTGCCACATTATAATCGAAAAATCGAACTTCTGAAGAAATTTTAATGAAAGGTCACAAAGCGTTAAGGTCAGTGTAAATGCCGTTTTGAGTTTTCTTCGATTTACAATGTTTATAACCGCCACTTATATGTATGTGGTATACATTGGAAAGCAGTAGGGCCTGGATTCGACTATGCATTGAAGTAATCAACCTGTTAATTTTGTATTGAGGATATATGTGCCACTCGTCAATCAATGCTTGCCTCAATTCCGCGAGATTTTGAGACGGTGGGTTACGGGCTCGAACTTGGGATCCAGATGATCCCATAGATGTTCTATGGAAATCATATCCGGGCTACCTGCCGGCCATGGGAGCACAGCAACATTATTAGTTGCTAAATAATCTCTACACACCCAAACAACGTGTGGGCGAGCATTGTCCTGCATACAAATGGTGTCCTGGCGTTGCTGCACAAACGGGACCAATTTTTTGCTCAAAATATTATCCATATAACGGTTCGCGGTCAAAATTTTATCAGAAATGAGCAGTTGGAACCTCCATTCAAAGCGTATTGCACCCCAAACCATGACTGAGCCACCAACGTGCCGTTAATTTGTTTTATGCAACATGGCGCGTAGCGTTCGCCAGGTGGCCTGTATATGCGTTGCCGTTCATCTGTGCAGAAAAATTTTGTATCTCAACTCATCTGAAAGCATCAAACGCAGAAAATTGCTAGTCTCCATGCTCCATGGTTGTGGTTGTTGGCCCAGCGCACTCGGTTTCGCCGTCTCTCGCGGTTTAGCACCACTCTGATGTGGACCCGACGAGCGCGGATTCCATGTTCGCGTAGGCGCCATATAACGGTTTTCGAACTTGTACGGTTATTCATCCGTCCAGGTATCTCCGTTGCTGTTATTGTGACTGGTGTGAAGCGATCTCGGAGGTCGATCATGCGGATCCGGCGATCCTGGTTAGGTGTGGTCACACGCGGTCTGCCACTACGTGGTCGGTCTTTAGTTGATCCAGTGTCCCGATACCGTCTTCGGAGTTTTTTTACTGCTCTTTTACTGCACCCGAAACGTTCTCCTTTGTTTTCATCGATTTAATGCGTTTGCATATGCGGTCAACATTGACTTACGTGGTTGAACCGTCTTGAATGCCTACAAACCCGTAATAAATAACCACACCCGCATAAAAAAATAGCGAAGGTTACAACTTGGGATTACAATCTGATGCTAAAAATTTAGAAAAAAAATATCCAGAAGTTTTGGAGATATTTCGGTTTTTATGTGTGAACTTTGTTTTGTCATTCAGTATATATTTACGTTTGCTGTAAGTTTTATCTTGTTGAGTTGTACCTTTTGTCCAGTTTGTTGACCTTGCTAATCCCTACACGTAGCAGTTCTGGGCCTTGTCAGACCGGTTTTCTTTCGGAAAATGCTACGCTGCCATCAAGAACATAGTGTAGGTTATTGGTAATAGAAACTGAGATGGTTTCTAGACGAATTTCCATTTCGAGGGTTTCCCTCATGGTCAACAAACATTTTGCATTGACACCGCTCTGCAAACAGGAAAGTTTCAATTGTTCACCGTCTTTCTCCCTTTATGCCCATGGAGCTTTATACGGGGTTGTTAGACACGCAGAGTATAATAGCTTAGGAGACTCACCTGCCACTGGCTTTATGCTGCAGCAACTCTCTTCAGGGAGTTGCATACATTATCTATTTTTGTTGATAGACACACCAACAGTTAGTGTTGTGAGGACTTATCACGGAATTGAATAGTGTAGTCGCTTCTGTCTACAGAATCGGTGTTGAATCGATCACGCTGCCGTTGCAGCGACGTCGTACCTGTGGCAGGTACGACAACTCGACAATGTGACGGGTCATCGCAACACCAACATTATGCAAGCATCGATCACGTGTCATGGTTCGAGGTTAGCAGGGGTATTTTCCTCTTGCAGTCTGTTACGACTTATTTCAGTGACGGATCCAACAAGGGACGGTTTAGACATGATAGAGGTGGTGCAGCCAGCAGTTGCTCTCATCGCCACCCGTAGCAGTGACGACCCGGTCTACCGGTAACTTGCTCTTCTCATGAGTCATGTTGCAACGACTCGCTGTTGCAGCGATTCACTGCTGTAGCGACTCGTGTTCGTGAAGGATCAAGCGTGTATAGAGTCATTGCTAAATAGAAGTATGATTACAGCAAGGTAATTCTTTGATCAACCATGGTATGAATTATGCTTTTGTTTCAAGCTGATTGTGTTATGCTTCTACTGCCATTCCATTCCTAGAGAGGTCGAGCATGCCACTGGGTGGTACCCTGACCGATCGTGCCTGTGACGGGTCGCTGTTGCAGCGACTGGCTCGTGTTATGTGTCGTGTCTGTCACGACACGTGACTGTCACGGTTGTCACTAGGCCGAGTGGTGTATGCCAGGACCTGTGATTGTGTCGAGTCGTCGTGACGGTCGTGACTATTACGGCCAGTGATTGCGAAGAGTTGCCGCAGTGTCGGGTTGTATATGCGATGACTTTATCACGTGCTGCGGTGACGGGTCGCGTGGTGCACCTTATGCTTTACTTATAAAACAGTTTTAATGATATTATATGAACTTTTTTCGTCTTTTGTTATTTACATAATATATTTTATGTATTATTTTCAGCGATTACCATTTTGTTCTGTTGTTTGTTTGACTATAGATTCACTGACAATTCCGAACTCTGCACTCGCATTTAGAGTACCGGTGACCCGCATTCAAGGTGTACTGCCTGCTTACGTCGCTGGGTGATACAGCCATGCACATTAGACAACTGCTGCGACCAGTGTGCACATCTTGATGACTCCATTTTTTTCTTTCTCGTTATAACAGCAGGTGCTGCTCGGGTCCGGGCAAAAGGTCGCAAGCGTTCGAAGAGTGACACGTCGCCCGCATCGATTCATACGCTTCATCCTATTACGCTTCCTACTATGGTCAGGTCAGATACAAGTGGGCAGGAATCGACACAGACGAGGAAACTCAAACCTAAATCTCTTGCGTTGCCACTTTCGGATTCTGGGGTGTCGACGCCAAGCATTTACATCATGCATCCCGGTCAAGTAGATGTGACATCACCCATAGGAACTTGTGTTGTGACTGCGACGCCTGCTTTACAGGCCCAGGTTCAATAGGTTTTATACGCTCGTTGATCAACTATCTCACGCCGCAGGCGAATACAGTTCCTTACAAAGTGTCTGTCCAAAATTCACTTATTACTTCGGAGTTGGATTTAATTATTTCTACGGCGAAATGAAGCAAGTTTTGTCGGGATCTTCTTATTACAGAAAGAACTTTTGCCTTTGAAAAAGTTTGCTTTACGCCTGAAATTGTATCTTGACATATTAGGACATGCTTCAGATACGGAGCTCAAGACGTTACACAGTCTCGCGTCTAAGTCGGGTCGGTGGTTTCAGCAACTCCTTCACCCCTGCTCCTCCAGACATTGAGGTTTTGCCGGATGAATTTGAGGAAACGTCGATTACCGACTTTTCGGCAGCGGATTTTCCTTTTAAAGAAATTTTAAAATTCATTGCGGATAACTCGTCTGCCTTGATAACGACATCAAAACTACAGGTTAGTCGACCGTACTTTTTCTTTACGGATCAGTCGCAACCGCCGCCGCTGGAGGATTTCATAGGCTTTCACAGCACCCTGTGTGGCGAATATTGTACAAGCACGAATGGACGTACTGCAGATGTTACAGGATTCTTGCCCATGTCACTGGTCTCGCTTACCTCCGTCAAAGGTTTTGCATGTTAAAACAGCGGCTTACCAGTCAGATTTTACCAAATCAGCCACTGGTGTATCCTAGAGACATGGGATCGTGGCTTCCTAATGTAAATCCAGAATCCAGTGCGCCATTAACTGAGCGCGACTGTAGATATTTGGAGGAGGTCTGCAGGAAAAGCCTGCGCACACTTTCGTCTGTTGATTTGCTAAAGCTAGTTGCATATATATATATACTGTCGTCACTTGAAGGCAAGCATTAGGAGCTCCCAAAAACATGGTCCGATGGTTGCGTTTGGGGTACCCCTTACCATTATCAAGACATAGGTCAGGTTGTCAAATTGTTCCGCCGCTTGTCAAACTTCCTAGTCCTTCTTTGGTCACGTCGTACGTACACAAGTGTCAGAAATAACTCGCCTTACAGAGAATAAATCAAGATATGATAGAAAAAAAAGTCATATGCTCTCAAACTTTTTTTCAGCCGAGTCTTTCTTGTTCCTAAAAAAAATCAGGCAATTGGCGTATTGTCACAGACTTGTCGCATCTCAATCAGAATTATAAGTTTCTTGCCCAACCATTCGACAGCACCGTTTGTTTTTTCTCCAAGTAATGAAGGTAGTCAAACGCTTGGGCCGTCAAGTAGGGCTGCTTCTTTTCCAATATCTCGATGATTGGTTGTTGGTGAGCGCGAACAGGCAGCTCCTTTCAACTCAGTTCGACACTCTGCTATGGCAGTGTCATTTTCTGGGTCTGTTGGTCAATAACAGCAAGTCAAGATTTGGTTTTCACTTAGAATATAGAACTTTTAGCAGAATTTTTAGACTTCATGAGCGCCACGGCGTTTCCCACGCAGAGTCGAATGCAAAAAAATATGTCTTTCATTGCCCGGGTCGTGTCTATTCATAAGCCTCGTGTTTCTTAATTAGAGTCATTTGGCAAGGGAAAAGACGGTCGAACTATTCAGGTGTTATTTCCGGGAGTTTCAACGGTTTGTCTTGAAGGCATTGCGTCGGACAGGATGCAGAATCATCGGAAAGGGTTTTCCTTGTTAGCTGTCAGGCATCTAGACTGGTGGTCATGTGAATCCAATCTCTTGATCGGTGCCCCTTCTCTTTTCCAGCCCTGCCGAAGCAGGTGCAGACAGACACCTCATGCAACGATTGGGGTTTCTTTTTACAGGGTCGCACATGGAGGGATCACTGGGGATTCACGAACGCCGGTTGTATATCAATGCATTGGATATGAAGGCAATTTTAATGGCTTGTCAAACTCTGTCCAAATTTCGCGAGGGCTACGTGGTTCAGTTTCTCATAGACAATCAAACGGTGTTGTCGTATGTGTCCAAGCAGGGCGGCACACGTTCACCGACGTTGTCTCGTCTCACCAAGCAGGTTCTCTTGACTGCTCCCGATTGTAGTTTTCTGATTCAACCATCACACATTGCAGTCAGCCGGAACGTTCTCGCGGACTCAGCTTCTCGGATGGGCGAGGTTGTTTACAGCGAGTGGGAGTTAGCGGATTACAGGTTTCACGGGATTGCTTCTGGGTCTCCATGGGGTCCACCTCACTTCCAATTGTATCAACCGTCGTCTTCCCCTGTACATTTCTCCGTGTCCGGATGCGGCAGCATTAGCAATCGACGCATTACTGTGTCAGTGGCCGACAAAGGTGTTGTTTGCGTTTCCACCATCGTTTCTCCTGATGAAGGTTCTCACAAAGATTTGGTACGAGAGGCCCCGTCGTCTCTTGCTAGTAGACGTACCGCCCGGTTCTCATGTTTACTTTGAAGCCAGCATTGGGTTATGATTTGTCCTCGTGTGAGGTGTTGTCGGATTTGCTTGGGTTATTTCAGTTAGAACGGCCTATTTCTGACAAGACTGTGGTGCCTTTGGATTTATCACTGGCTTTGAAATATCTCACATCTCTACTTTTTCATCATTCTATCATATCAGACAAGTTGTTTACCTTAAAGTGTGTATTTCTCGTGGCGTTGGTCTCTGGCAAGCGACGTGGAGAAATACGCCTATGTACCTAAGCCTTGTTATTAGTGAGGTCAATGGTTCATGGGAGCAGTGGTCCCGAAACTACTACCGCCTTTTTTAGCCAAGACGCACATTGTGACCAAAGGCTTAGGTACATTTAACCAGATTGCCGGGTGTGAGGCCAGGTGTGAGGCAGTATCGACGCCGCTACGCGCGTATAGTAAATGATCGAGTACTTATGTAGCACGTTACAGTGTCGTCTGTTTCTATCTTTTATGCGTAGCATTACGGTAGATCTTTCCAAAGCGTCTATTTCTAATTATACCAAGAAAACCATGTTGTTGGCACATGGTGATGTAATTAAAGAACCTGAATATGTAATTCAAAAGTGATTGTCAATTAAAGCTCATCAGGCTGGACATGTAGCGCACTCCTTACATAATGTTAATGGTGTGTCGATGTGCGACCTATTACGGGTTGGCTGTTGGGCCTCGTCAGACACGTTTATTAAGCATTATTTGCAAGAGTATACAAATGATTGTTGAATACTTTGCAAAGCCTTTGTCCGTTTGTTGCCACTAAATTAGTGATTCATAAAAGTCCTAATTCTTGCAGGACTCTCAGTCTGATGGAAAAAAACCTTACAAGAAGAAGGCCGATAGTTAGACTTTGTGTTGAGGCGCGGTGTGGAACTGCAGCGACAGCATGTCATTTGCCTATCACGTGACTGAGGTGGTGCCGACCCAGCACAGTTGCGTCTTGTACCATGGTCGGCTTTTAGACAGTGCGGTTTTGCACGTGGTACAACATGCTACCGCGACGGATCGGCACATGGAATAGCATGCAATTCAGGTAATTTCTTGTGATTCCTCTCTTTTGGAAAAGAGAGGGGCTGGGATGGGGATATTGGCTCGTATGACGATATTTATATGTGTGTTCGAGCTTTATATTGTTACCAATAGGCCCTTCGTGGTGAAACCCCACTGAAAGTTGTTATTGCTAAGAATGGGCAGTACGGTGAGCCCCTCTGAAATGAAAAAATTAATCAAACTCGATCTTTTTTATTTCTGTCTTTTTTCGACATAATGTCTTGTACGCAGCGTGTCAACCAGTTCGTATGCATTGGGTATTCTATTCCCACCGCCAGTTCGAATCTTCCATACTGATGACTTAGTAGTCTACAAGCCTATATTTTCGAAACTAATACTTAAGTATTTAATTTCTTAATACTCACTTTTATGAGCAAAATATCTTGAAGATATAGAAGCCATCACTCGAATTATACCCATTCACCTCCCACTCAATTGGGATCAAAGGGGAAAAAAAAGAAAACAATAGAAACAAAAAGGGATGTGGATTTTTTTATATTCCAGTAAAAAATTTAGTACATACAAATTACCAACTGTGTGTAACAAGCATTAAAAGACAAATTAGGTTAAATTATGAAACTAAGTTCAATGTACCACAAAAGCACCTAGCAAAATGCTTTGTAGTAATCATTCATGTTTATTTATTACGTCGCCTTTGGTACTTAAAATACTTCTTGTATTAGAAAAGCCTTACAATGATAAATTTAGACAGTTTATTTTATTAAATAAAATTTATCATGATTATATTTGCTACATTAAGGCAAAGTTAAAATTTGGAGGGTGGAAGGGGAGGAAGACATTTGAGTATTCATATCAGCCAAACCACTCATCCATTGAGAGACATCTAACTTCATCAAAACTGTGTATTATATTTAGGATTTAATCTTTCCTTTGTTTATTTCGCCTTTCTGATATATGTCTTACATTTTTATGTTGAAAAGTGTTAGTGGTGCTGCCATACTCGGCAATTCTCCTGCCTGTAAATGGCAAATAATATGCTATAATTGATAAGCTCTTGTCTTTACTTGTTTATTGCGTGTTTCTTACTCTGCTTGGTGACAAGAGTTTTTGTGGATACGTATGTAAAGATATATACTGCTGAAAATAAAGTATCTGGGCTAGTTCTCCGGAGGACCTATAATTCTGTACGTAATACTGCATAGATGAATCAGAACGGTCTAAATCCTATATACTTCAAGTATATTTAAAGCATTTGTGATATATTATTCTGTTCGTATGGTTTAGTAGTAATTATAGTCCCATGCAATATGTTTTTGTAAACAAATGAATAGCGTTACGTTACAAATGTTATAAATGTTTTTCTTCGCATTACGGTATCGCCCCACTGCAGGTTTTTCGTTAATAACATTAGTTATTAAAATTCGTTCTTTTTTTAATTATTTCGAGGTACGCCGCTGTTTACTGAGGTATACGTCACTAACTTCAACATCCTCTCATATCGAGTGTAAAATATAACATATTTATTCATATAGAAAATTATCCCTCTCCCATTCCAATAAATATAATTTGTTTGTTTACGTTAATTATATTTTAACCACTTCTTACCACACACCTGTCTCGATATTCAATAGTTTCTGTTAAAGAAGCAAAATTCTTTTTAAAAATGAATGGAGCCAATAGAACATACCATATGACACGTTGTTTATAGAACAAAATGACTGCAACTAATTTGAAAGTATCGACATGGTCTGACGCTCAATTTAGATTGGTTTACTATTCACCACTCAGCATTTCTGATTATTAATTCCGCGACCAAGGTAACGGCTTTCACTAACTTTTTTCACTTTAATGACAAAAGCCACAGTACCTGGAGTGACACATATCACGGCTGTTGAGTAGTATAAGTAATCTTCTGTAAATACAAGTACTCATCAATTACTATGATCCTAGCTGTTGTGCGTGACTTATGTGTGAAAATTCATAAAATGTGTATAGTGAAGTTATAAACGCGCGCACACACACACATACTCACACACACACATACTTCAACTGATTATGTTTAGCATCTGTAGGAGGAAAAAAATTATAAAGATTGTTAGCAGGAGTGAATAGTGGAATGAAATTTAATGAATTTCAGAAATCTTGATTCATCTTATGGAGTACCAAATAATCTTGGACAGGCTGATAAATAAGACAATTCACTTTATTGTGAAATGTTTTTAAGAACGTCTGACACCTCGTTCCTCCATTGACTCGCATCTACTTCTTTTAGTCATTTTCGATGCATAGCTTATATTGTGAGAGAGTTGGATCACATAACAGGCTGACACATTTCTGTGGGGTTTTATCTTTTGGTCTGTAATAATTTAATAGCTTACTGCGTTCAGGGATTCTCTTGCTTGACTTACATAAGGCCAACTGCAACAGCTTGATTTTATTACTCGGAAAGTACACAATAGTAAAACGGCCAGTAGAGAGTTCACTCATTCAGGCTAATCGTTTGCAAAAATTAAGAAAAGTGTGGCGGCCCAAACTGTACCACATCTAAAATTTACAGAAAAAAACATTTTGACTCAAAACAACTGACACACCAGTTGCCAATTGTTTGTAAATTTTTTATCAATGTTCATTCATTCGGGGCAGCTTTGATGGTTTTTACTCTGCTATATGGTATGCTTATTTGCCGTTTAGAATATTTATTGGCTTATAGTTTGCAATCTAAGATTTTTCTGCAGTTAAAGTGTGGTAAGTTGACGTCATCTGTGAGCTAGGTATCTGCAACGTGTGAAATTTTCGTTTAGGATTTTTAAAGTTTGAATGTAGTATCAAAATTTCGCGTTCTTTAAAAGCAGCCTAGGTTTTCGTTTCAGCACCCGTTAAATTTGCCAAAATTACTTCGGTACTTCTTATGTCAAGTTCGATATTTTCGCTATGACTGAAGGTATCCTTAATCAACAAGGACATTCCCCATTAGGATTGTGCATGAAGCATTGGAGCCATGGAAAAAACCTGATGGCTTGATCTATAATGACAAAAATTAAGAAGACATCTGATTTAGTGATGCTTACTCGTTCAACGAGTCTGATGGTTTCTGATCTAAGGATTTTTTGAGTGTTTAATGTCTAGTTTTGTGCTTTGGATAACTTAATTTTGGAAAATGCGACTCAGCGCTGATGTGGTTTGCAATCGTCTGAAAAAATCCAATGTTAAGTGCACATTAGCTTATTTAATGAAGTGAATTTAGAGTTAAATAAACTCGAAGAAAAGTTATGTATTATACAGGAGCAGCTGTTCTTGCATTTGATTTTGCAGAAAGTTGCGCACAGCACCTCTCAGATATCCTTATTTTCGAACTGCTCGACAATTCGCTGTACCCGGAATGTAAACGTGGAAACAGACGACGCTTTACCGGCTCGGCTCAACAGCGGCGAGTGTTTTAAGTACTTGTAAAACAGTTTACTGCAAATGAAAGAACGGTTACCAAGTGAGTGGTTTGCATACATGCACAGAACTACAGTCTACAAGACGCATGTTTACCTTTTAAGTAAAGACAGTTTTTTTCTGTTCAGACCGGTCGGCGTTCATGCTCAGGGTTGCTCCAATTCGCCTAAGAATTATTTTTACTCTTATCTAAGATTAGCGAGCTGTTTCTGGGAGCTAGCTCAGTTGGGCATTCTGAGTTACCGAGATTTCCAGGACCGCAGTTGGAATTATAGAACAGAAACACCTAAGGAAATAAAAGTTCGTTTTTCTCTTTCAACTCGGAACTGTTCGGAGTAAAACCCTTTATTAGCATGCAGAATAATAAGCCGAATCATGCACACACACATGGAGATATAAGCCAAATCGCACTTTGGGTGTTTCGACTAAAATGCGAAAGAATTTTGAATTTTGACTGCGAGGGAACCGGGTAAAAAAATGACAGAAAAATATACCAGTAACCCAGGACTTTAACAGTGTTCATGCAAATTCGCCATCCCGGAAAGCAACATTTATCCCGAAAATGTCATTTTTGTCTCGCCAATTATCACCTGAGAGGTCGGCTAAATAAAACAATACGCCTTGAAATGGCAGGACTGCCTAAATCAGTTCATGTTCGGCATTTTGGTATACTTTTCTTTCAATATTAGTTGTCTATGTAGTTATCTAATAAATTAATTAGCAAAATTGTTACATTTCGGAATGACAAAATAATATGGCGGATTAAAATTGTCCAAAAATATTTAATTTCCCTATAACTTAACACAAACACTACAGTTTGCTCTGTAATTCTCTGGAAACGTGTCTAGAATTCTACACTTTCGACATTCCAAAGGGGAACTCAATTACACCCAAAACCAAAAAAGTAATCCTTGAAAAACCACCCAATAGTGGCGGACGGTCGTAGGTTACTGGTAGAAGAAATATCGCAAAAACAGCTTATACTTTGAATATAAAAGAAATTGAAACTTGAAACTATTTGTTAAAACCTTTAATAAAATTTTAAAATAGCAAAAGGGTTGTTATAAACCCGATTGCTCTTTGGTATAAAAATAATTTGACATTTAGGCGAAATCACTTCATCATTTCTTTCATTTTTTACCCGGTTATTTTTATTCGAAACGCAGAATTCTTGCGCATTTTTATTGGGAATGTGTGATTTGGCTTATAAATTGTACATACCGTATATACAAACGAATTCACAGTTTGAATCTACAGAATATTTTAGTTTTCGAATGCAAAATATTTGGTGAAAACCTTGAAGAAGTGATAGAAAAAAAAATGCTGATGCTTGCATGCATAATAATATATAATATGATTTTTAAATAAGAGTTAATATATCTCGTAGCGTATGAACGCAAAGAATACGTCTGAATATTATTATACTAGAATTGCAACTTGATTATGTGATAATACAAAAACATTTTAATTTTGTCCAGAAAAAATTCTCACAGGTTTCTATCATTGTTCGAAAGCAATACCTTTTGGTCTAGAACAAACCCAAACCTGTACACATAGAGGAATTATGACGTGTAATTGACTCGCATATTGACTGATGATGTAGTCAGTAGCCTGTACTTCCCAAGAAAAGAATAGGTGAAAGATAACTTCTCAGGGTTATAGGTATGCCAAATGCTCAAAGCATGGTTCCTAACAACGTTCATCTTTCACTTATCTTACTGACTAAAATGGTGAATGACTAGTCATTCACTGGCCCGCAATTTGATAGCATGAAATCATTTCTATGGAACTGCTTCTTGAAGGTAGCAAGTATGGGGGGCCTGCAAGGACGTATCCATGAAGCACCACTACTGCTGCCTGCAAGACATCAAGGCATTTATGGCCTGCAAAAATGGGGTTATGTTTGTCGGAAAAGGATTCGATTTTAAGAGAAGTTTCATCAGGAGAAAGGCATGGTGGCCCCTGCTTAAATTTCTCCGTTCCTAATTCACTGACTTTGATTGTCCTCTGTCACGATATTTACGAGATTACGGAGCTATAAAATCTCTAATAACTTCCATGGAATGCCAGCTTATCTGAATTTTCATTGACATTTGTACACTTATATTTGATGAATGACGCCTGTGGCTGGTTGATTTTTCCATGGATCCATAGTGTAGCAAACGTAAGCACTAACCTTTTCAAAAAAACGTTGAACAACGCATTCGTATGAGCTCATTTTTTCTTTGAAAGAGATGATTGCCTGGCAATTTGAAATTTTCTGTGATATGACGACATTGGTTTAGTGCCCAAATAAATCCAGTTTTCTCATTTAAGTAAGAAGGTACGATATTGACAGAGTTTCAACCCCCCCCCCAAAAAAAAAAAATAATAATAATAATAATAATAATAAATAAATAATAATAAAATAAGAAAGTTAGAAAAACTTCGAGGGTAATGTGATCACAATTGAACAGTTGATCGTAATTAGTTAAATTGCAGATTAATCCACTGGCTGCAGGATATTGTCCTGCCATATATATATATATATATATATATATATATATATATATATATATATATATATATATATATAAAGCTTTTACGTGAATTTGATGCCTTCTAGTTTAGGATCAGACACGGGATAATAGTACCAGACGTTACAGTCACTTGACATTTTTACTTTCGACAGTTTTGTGTTGCTAAGAGTTCAAGTGGGGAAAGCCTACATACTTTGTGGTATTCGATGTTTACGGCGAAGGGGAGGTGGTGGTCCATTTCTTTTTGTCTGCCTTTGTGGCGTAGACAACTAGCTGGCATTGTATGACTAACCTCTAAGCAAATATAGGCGGCGAGTGGGTCATTGGCCCATGACTAATGAGAATTAAGTTGTGCGGGATCTCCTTTCGGACTCGGAGCAACAAGTGAACAGTGTTCTCGGGCGGAGAGTAGGCATTTTTTCGCCTTGACGTTTTTTGTTACAGGCAGTCAGTAAGCATTGTTTCTCGTCTATATTTCTGCAAACAACAATTGGGAATTGTTTCTCCTTTTGTAAGCACTGAGTGGGCATTGTTTCTCATCTCTGAGTTTTTGTAAGCACGGAGTAGGCATTGTTTCTCGCCTCTGGCTTTTTGTAAGCACAGACTGGGTATTGATTCCCGTCTGGGACATTTTGCAAGCACAGAGTGGGTATTGTTTCTCGTCTGTGCCTTTTTGTAAGTACCGAGTGGGTATTGTTTCTTGTCTCTGAATATTTTTTGAGCATGGAGTGGATATTGTTTTTCGTCTCTGACTTTTTGTGAGCACATAGTGGGTATTGTTTCTCGCCTCTGACTTTTTGTAAGCACGAATTGGGTATTGCTACTCGTCTCTGACTTTTTGTAAGCACCGAGTGGGCATTATTTCTCGCCTCTGACTTTTTGTAAGTACCGAGTGAGCATTGTTTCTCGTCTCTGACTTTTTGTAAGCACGGAGTGAGCATTGTTTTTCGTCTCTGACTTTTTGTAAGCACCGAATGGGCATTGTTTCTTGCCTCTGAATTTTTGTGAGCAGCGACCGTACATTATTTCTCGCCTCTGAATTTTGTGAACACCGAGTGGGCATTGTTTGTCTACTGTATCGATTCACTATAAGCGACTCATTATGTGCCCTGGAAAACTCTCCTCGCCACTTAAATAATAAATTAAAATAATAAATTACTTGCAGACTTGTCATGTCACTGCCGCTTTTATACGATGTACGATCCTTTGAACACTTCGCTGATTGATCACGGACAAGCTTTATGCAATTTCTCTATAACATCACATCAGTGATCGATTTTAACTGGGCTTTTTCATAGATTTTTCTTCTTCTCCTTTTCAGGCTGCCTGCATAAGAAGATACGTGTGAATAACGTGATTGAGATAGTACCGCGCCAACTCGGTTTTTTTCCACAGCCTGTTGCTTAAGTGAGTACCGCCGCAAGAATAGAAGCAAATCCGGCTGTGTAGCAAATACGGGAGTGTGGCACGTAGGAGACGATAAAGCCACGTCAGATTAAAAAAAAATAATCTCAGCTCTAAAAAAGTGAAAAGTGACTCGAAGAAAGAAGACACGTGATAGAGCAAAGGCTGAATCGGAGAAAGAAGGCGCGTGAAAAAAGTAAAGACTCAATAGGAGAAAGAAGGCCTGCGAAAAAAGGAAAGACTGAATCGGAGAAAGAAGGCCTGCGAAAATAAGCAAATACTGAATCTGAGAAAGAGGGCGCTGCGGAAGAGATGGAACCGATCGTGGTGAAGAAGATTTGCTGCATCGGGGCGGGTTACGTGGGAGGGCCGACGTGCGCGGTCATCGCGGAGAAGTGTCCCAGCATCAGCGTC
The DNA here is from genome assembly GCA_949752745.1 of Protula sp. h YS-2021. NCBI lineage: Eukaryota > Metazoa > Annelida > Polychaeta > Sabellida > Serpulidae > Protula > Protula sp. h YS-2021. The sequence goes on from OX457025.1 coordinate 36,630,986, forward strand.
AATGTGGTGGACCTGAGCCAGACCAGGATCGACCAGTGGAACTCGGACAACCTGCCCATATTTGAGGTGAGACACCGTTGCCTGTGCACGAGATATGTTGTTGTTTATTTATTATTTATTTATGTATCATTGTTATTGTTGTGATCATTGTTGTCAACCGAGTTGGCAAGACAGAGTGTTGACTGAAAAAAAAAAACTGTCTATATTTGAGGTATGACATCATTGCCTGTCTCCTCACAGTGGGGGTGTCGTTAGGGGACCGGAGGAAAGTGTCACAAATAAAAACAAGGATGCGAGAATTTTCAACCAAATTACATTTATTATGTTCATTTTCATTTGACTTACTGCTCTTCATTCTTATTGCTCTTCTGTAATTTTTGTATTTGTTTTCCCATTTGAAAGGAGACATCGGTTCCCTCTTTTGCTGGAAAAAACAAGACATCGGGTCCCTCTTTTGTCGGAAAAAGGAGACATCCGGCCCCTCTTTTGGTGGAAAAGGATGTCCGGTCCCTCTTTTGCCGGTTTTGCTGGAAAAAGGAGACACCCGGTCCCTTTTTTGCGAGAAAAAGGAGACATGCGGTCCCTCTTTTGCCAGAGAAAAGGAACACCAGAGCCGAAAGTGTTGGACAGTGGCTCCTCCCCCATTTGATAGATTTGGCGTGCCGACTCACCGTACTCTGCCTGTTAGCAAGACACGCCGTGCGTTTGTAAGATTGAACGTTCTGCTTTATCTTTTATGGCGTTTGTTGACCTGTGAAAAATCTCGTGGTCCTATGATTCTTTTTACGTCAGGGACAAAAATTATGTGGAAATAGGAGTCGTCCAGAAAAGAAGCAATTTGCTTCCCGTAGCCAAAAATGAACTATCCAAACTTCTCTTAGTCTGTGGAGCCTTTGTCGCTTTCTGGCAGGTGTTACCCAGAAAGACTGGTGTATAGAACAGCAGGAACCAATGTGCACGCCATCGAAGCAGGGCCATCGAAATGCTGCATCCTTCCTGAAATATTTGTTTCCTACCAAGATGATGTACTAAGACACAAAAAGCGTCCTGGGAACGCAGAAGCGTTTGTGATTTTGCGTCCTTCCCATAAGAACATAAGGTGGTATTACGTTATCGCTGATACGATTCAGAGTGACGACATCTGTTCAGGCATCTGCACCGACATCTGCTCTGACAGCAGCGCCGACACCTGCTCTGACATCTGCACCGACACATGCTCAGGCAGCTGCTCCGACGGCTGCTCCGATATCTGCACCGACACTTGCTCCTACAGCTGCTCCGACGGCTGCTGTGACAACCTGCACCGACTACTTCACCGACAGCTGCTGTTTTCTTTCTCAAGCTAATCTCTTGGGGATTTTCTCAGCGAGTTTTGTGGAGTGACGTCAGCTGCTGTGTTTTTTATTGGCTTCCTTTTGTGGCTTTTTATTCCAGCCCGGCCTGCACGAGATTGTGATGCGCTGTCGCGGCAAGAACCTGTTCTTCTCTACAGAAGTGGAGCGTGGCATTGTGGAGGCTGACCTCGTGTTCATCAGTGTCAACACTCCCACCAAAACGTACGGCCTCGGCAAGGTGAGTAGAGCCCCCCCCCCCCCACCAACCTGTCCTCCACCAATTCGTACTCTTAGTTTTGGCTATTTTCATTGCTGTTGTTATTTGACCCGTTATTTCTGAGTTGTTGGAACCAGAAAGTTTACTTCGAGATATCAAAGGCTCGAGAAAACGGATACTAAGACAATGGGGTTTTGTAAGTTTGGACGCTTCGAGATAACTGGATCTTTGGGATCTCAGAATTCGCGATAACAAGGTTCCACTGTATGTTGTTTTTTCGCGCATAGGGACGCGCGGCGGATCTGAAGTTCATCGAGTCAGCGGCGCGGAAGATCGCGGAGGTGGCGACACGCGACAAGATCGTGGTGGAAAAGAGCACGGTGCCCGTGAAGGCGGCGCAGAGCATCACGCAGATCCTCAAGGCCAACCAGCGGCCCGGGGTACACTACCAGGTGAGTCCTAGAGGCCAACCAGTGGCTCGGGGTACACTACCAGGTGAGTCCTCAAGGTCAACCAGCGGCCCGGCGTATACTACCAGGTGAGTCCTCGAGGCCAATTTCTGACACTTCGCTCTGCAGTCCAATATCAAACAATGCACGTAGTCAGTACATACAAACTTGGTAGTCAGTATCCGCATAGCCAGTAGTCAGTACACGCAAAAGTGGTAGTCGATAAATTTCACATTTTTGGACAAAACTGACCTTCGAAAGACGTGTTGCGCATCTCTCTCCCCCTCCCCCGCCCTACCGCCAAAACCCATACATCATGCTTTCAACTTGTTAACCTTTTACATAAGTGTATTTTAATCGATTTATTTGACCTCACTCCCACCCATCTCCTCTCCTCTGTCATTAGAAATCAATGTTGATGTTTTCATTGTTTGTGTATTTGCTTGCATCTGTCAAAGTGTCGAGTATCTTTTTACAGTTTTTGAGAGATATGTGTTAAATATTTCTGAACTTGACTCGCACGTGCTGGGCAAATCTGTATCAATGCCAGTCCATTTCATAAAAGCCTGACTTGAGGTGACCTTGGGCCATCTCGTGGCCTCGACCAGTAAGCGATCACAGCTTACCCACGTGATGATGAACACGTGGCCTGGAGTGGTATTCTGCTCTGTCCTTATTTTTAAGGATGACCTTATTTTTAAAAATAAGGATCAACAAGCTATTCTGCTCTATCCTCAAACTTAACAAAGTCTTTTAAAAATAAGGATAAAAATTAAGGATGAACCATCTGATCTCAAGAATAAGGACTTCCTTAAATATAAGGGCAGAGCAGAATACCACTCCTGTAGGAGATAGTTATCAGAAGTGACGCTGATGATTACCACGTGATCTTAGTTTTGAATACTTAATAAGTCAAAGTGTTGTTTTCCCTCCTCCTCGCCCCAACCCCCCTCCCCCGCCCCCCAAAACATGAATAAATAAATGAAAAAGAAGAAGAAAAATAGAATTAAGTTATTTACGGAAGAGAAGATCCAGTGTGAACTTTAGTTGCTCACATGCTGATTTCAGGTTTTATCAAATCCCGAGTTTCTGGCAGAGGGTACAGCAATCAAAGATCTAACAGCCCCAGACCGTGTTCTGATTGGCGGAGAGCAATCACGTGAAGGACACTCAGCAATCGCCAGCCTGTCTGCCGTGTACGGGCACTGGGTACCCAAGGAGCGTATCATTACCATGAACACGTGGTCATCGGAGCTCTCTAAACTGGTGGGTACCTCGCTTAGTGCCCAAGTATTGTGTACTTTAGGTACTTAAGTAGTCAACTATGCGGTACTCGTAAACGTCGGCATATCGTGCGGTTGAAGAAATGTAGTACTGGTGAAGTGTTTTATGTTTTGGGTCAATAGCACTTCACGTTGTGTTTGTCACAGATAACTATATTATGCACACCATTATTTGTGTCCTACTCGTATGAATAGGGCTGTGCGGTTAAACCGGTTCACCTGAAAACCGCGGTTTTTTATTTTCGCCGTTCAGTTAATCGGTTCGAAAATGAAAAACCGGTTTTTTTCGGTTTTGTTAACCCAGCCGACTTTGTTATTATTTTTTTGGCAGTTCGCCAAGAAATGCTGAAATGGCGGAACTTTGAAGTTTGGCAAAAACTGGAATATATAGTAGTAAATAACTGAATTGTCAAACCATTTCTCTCAGTCTTTTTCAAATAGTTAGAAATTTTAATCGAAAGTTTCTTAGGTGCTTCTCCACCTGGACTTTGTTTTTTCGCAAATGACAAAAAATGCCGAAATGGTGGAATTTTAAAAATTTTGTAAAATCGTGCAAATGTCGGCAAACACGTGAATCGTCAAAACCGAGCCTCTCCAACATCCCTTTTCGGGTACCCTCTTTTTTTTGTGTTAGAAACCGGTTCGAACCGCGGTTCAGTTTTTCGAACCGGTTCACAGCCCTACGTATGAATATAAATCTTTGTTTCGGCTGAGTTTTAAACACACCCCGATGTACACGTGGCTGCAGTAGGCATTTGTTTAAAATCATTGCGAATAGGGCGAGGGTGCCTTCTATTGTGTACAGAAGTGTAAGGAGCCATTGGGAAATTGATAAGAACGCGGAAACCGCGTTGTAATTTATATAGCTTTAGTCTCCAGTTTTTGTTGATGAACATCTCGAATTAGGAAACATCCTTCAATAGACGGACATTATTTTTGTAGTTGATTTCTATCCTTCGGTATGACAGTCATCTGTCGTGAACGAACACCTCTATCTTGTGAACGTTTCGCCCAGTTCTTAGGCTGTTCATCAGAAAGCGTTGCTTTTTTATTTTCGGAAATGTGAGGCCGTATTTATGTTTTGTTGTTTTTTTCTTACATTTTAGGCAGCAAATGCATTTTTAGCACAGCGAATCTCGAGTATTAACGCCATGTCGGCGGTGTGTGAGGCGACGGGGGCTGACGTGTCCGAGGTGGCCAACGCCATAGGCAAGGATACGCGCATAGGCGACAAGTTCTTGAAGGCTAGCGTTGGTAAGTGAAAAAAAATACACCCTAAGATTCACGGATGGGCGACATGTTCTTGAAGGTAAATAAAAAAAGGTTCTTGAAGGCTAGCGTCGGTAAGTAAGAAACTCATATCGGCATAAAGAAATCACACACGAGCATTTTTTGAAGGCCAGTGTTGGCGAGTGGAAATCACGTACGCCACGGCTCGCGGAGTGGTGAGGTTCTTGACAAGCAGCAGTCGTCACCTACTCCTAGTATTCAGTGTTAGAAAACAAATAAAAAAAAACATGGTATCTCTTAGATACCTGGGTCGAAGCTGTAAAACTTTGGTTTCTCTGACGTTAAGAAGGATAAAAAAAAAAAAAAAAGACTTAGGGAAAAAAAACACGGCGCTTGCGCGTGAATTTCTCCCTGGTCAAGGGCATAGGTTGAAATTCACGATTAGTTCCACTTTTAGAAATTTTACACGTGGAAAATTTTGTGGCAATGTGGGCTTTGTCGTGGGTCTCAGTTGTACTCCGTTTATGTCATAATGGGGTTGTGTGAGCGAGGTAACTCATACTTAACAACATTTAAAAGAAAAAGCCGAAAACGAATAGGTAAATAAATGATTAGCAGTAGTAGTAGCAGTAATAATAATAATAATAATAATGATGATCATGATGATGATGATGACGATGCGCGTGTCGGGAAGTTGGTATAGGTGTCACATATGTGCGTACTGGCTGTAGATTTTAATGCGAGAGGTCTCCGCACTGTATTTCAGCGTGGCTTTGTTTCTTCTGAACACGCAGGTTTCGGCGGCAGTTGTTTCCAGAAGGATGTGCTGAATCTGGTCTATCTGTGCGAGTGTTTGAATCTGCCGGAAGTGGCCGCCTACTGGCAACAGGTGCGTGCGCGCCGCCATCTTGAATACCCGCTGATAGTGCGGATGATGATAGCGCATGCGGCGTTCTATTTATAGACGTGCAAAGTGTAGTACAGTGGCCCCCATTTATAACGAAATCGGTTATAACGAAGTATCGGTTATAACGAACAAATTCGCTGGTCCTAACTTTTTTCACTTCAATGCATAAAATTCGTACTATCCTATAATCGGTTATAACGAAAACATTTTTTTTTTGAAAGCGTAAAAGTCAAAAGCGCATGCTGTGGGGTTCTATTGACACGCCTTACTTTACTAATCCTTAAGGACTAGTCGCCGCGGTGTTAAAGCAAGTACAGGCATCAAGCGCTCACCCTCTGAGCTTCTCGCGTCACGGGTTGTTTGCAAACAGTATCAAAAGCATCTCCCTTAAACATAACTATCCAGAGTAGCCTAATGCCCATACGTAGCACAGGGTTTATAAAAGGCGATGAAAATTGCAATTGATATCAGTGCTTAAAATGGCTACGAAGCGAAAAAACTGGGCATTATTTAGAAATTAGGTACAAAGCAATTAAAGACGTTGGAAAAGGTGTAAAATAAAAGGCGAAAATTGCAAGCGAGTTTCAAATTCTTCCAAGTACTCTCAGTACCTGGTTGAGCAAAAAAAAAAAATGATTGAAAACTTTCAGGAAAGCAATGTCGAACCAGAGCGTAAACGTTTCAGACAAGCTAAATGCGAGGATGTCGAAAGTGCTGTGTACAAGTGGCTGTTGAGTGCAAGGTCATAGGGCTAGCCAATTAGTGGGCCAGTTTTGGCAACGAAGGCCCAAGACTTCGCAGTTAAGTTTCGGTACTCAGAGGTCAGTCGTAGTAATGGTTGGCTTCAGCGCTTTCAATATCGCCATAACATTGTTTAGAAGAAGGTCAATGGCGAATCAAATAAGTGAACGTGAGTGAAGTTCATAAGTGGTACAGAACCAATAAACAAATAATCACAAAGCGCTCCTAAAGTTTTAAGTCCTACATGGGTATATTGAAAAAAAAATGACCGTATAATCAGGAAATTTGGAAAATATCAGTTATAACGAATATCGGTTATAACGAACACTTTTGCCAGGTTCCACAAACTTCGTTATAACGGGGTTCCACTGTATTTATATTCAGGGTGCAGGTCAAGTAGTATATAAAGAGTGTACCACTTAGTGTATACAGGGTGTACCACTTGGTGTGGACAGGGTGTACCACTTAGTACATACAGAGTGTACCACTTAGTATATGAGGGCGTATCGTTTAGTATATACAGGTTGTATCACTTGGCATATACAGGTTGAACCACTTGACGTACGCAGGGTGTACCACTTAGTATATACAGGGTGTACCACTTGGTGTATACAGGGTGTACCACTTGGTATATGCAGGGTGTACCACTTAGTATATACAGGTTGTACCACTTAGTATACACAGGGTGTACCACTTAATATATACAGAGTGTATCATTTAGTACATAAAGTTCGTACCACTCACAGAATTCCTAGTACGTGTTTAATTATTGACCGGAGATCACTGGATCACTTTTTTTGCCGCTGCGCAGGTGATAGATCTGAATGAGTACCAGAAACGTCGCTTCGCCAACCGCGTCATTGAGTCACTTTTCAACACTGTCGCCAGCAAGAAGATCACGCTCTTCGGCTTTGCCTTCAAGAAAGACACAGGAGATACGAGGTAAGCGGAGTCAAGACTATGCATCAAGCAGCTGTTTTTTACAGTCCTGTTTGTATGTTACAGGGAATTCCCTGTAATGATCAGTGAATTCACGTATTCGCTGCGACCGCTAGGGAATACGTGAATTCCCTAAAAAGCCCAGGAAATAGGCGAATTCCATGAAATGAAGAGCTAGAAGGGCCAGGAAATAAGCGAATTCCCTTAAATGAAAGGCCGGAAAATGCGCGAATTTCCTTAAATGAAGGTCCGGGAAATGTGCGAATGCTTGAAGTGAAGCTTCAGGAAATGTGCGAATTCCCTGAAATGAAGGGCCGGGAAATGTACGAATTCCCTGAAGTACAATTTGTTTGCTATAAATACAAAACAAGTGAATATTTAATCAGTATTGTCAAATTTTACTCAAAAATGATAGATACGCACTAATGTTACTAGGCGAGACTAAAGAATGGATCGAGTCTCTTAACCAGGTGAATAATCAAGTCATACACAAGTTGGTTAAGTGGTACCGGGAGTTTCCGAAAAGAAGCTCCCCCCATATAAAAGCCCCGGGGCTCTTATTAGGAAACTGTTTCCCAAAAGAAGCCCCGGGGCTTCTATTTGGAGTTAAAATAAAGACCTGAAAAAATCGTTTCCTAATAAAAGCCCCCATCCTTCCGTGCAAGTCTTTTTAGAACTCGTGTTTACTCGCATTAAGACACGGTGCACTTAATCCTTTGATATGAGGTAGCCCCTAGACATGTTGTGCGTGGTTGCTTAATCCTGTGCTTCGCACAAGGCGAACAGACACCCCCCCCCCCCCCTCCCCACTGGTAGCCTTTACTCCGGAGTATTACTGGAAATATAACGGGGCGAGTACTGAAACGGGCGGCGTGATGCTGCCCCTCCTTCCCTGCAAGTCTTTTTAGAACTCGTGTTTACTCGCAATGCAGACACGGTGCACTTAATCCTTTGCTGTGAGGCAGCCCCTAGACGTGTTCTGCGTCGTTGCTTACTCCTGTGCTTCGCACAAGACAACTCCCTCCCCACTTTACCAGACATTTTTGGTTACTGTTGTTTTTGTGTGTTTTGTTATTTTTTTGTGCGGATATCTGCAGCATGTACCGCTTACCAACAGATTGATGGCAAATTTTTTTTTCCAATAAAAACTTATCGACAACCCCCCCCCCCCCCATCCCCATCTAAAAAATAGAAGCCCCGGGGCTCTAATTAGGAAACTGTTTCCTTATAGAAGCCCCGGGGCTTCTATTTGGTTTATAAATGAGCGCCTGAAATTGGTCAGTTTCCAAATAGAAGCCCTGGGCTTTTTTTCGGAAACCCCCGGTACCCAAAATTTTTATGGTCAAGTCGTACCACTCCGCATCCCGACACCCCCCCCCCCCCCCTCCGCCAAAAAAAAAAAAAAAACAACGAACAAACAAAAAAAACAAACAAACAGACAAACAAACCGTTGTGGTACTGCGGTCAGAGACCATGCACACGCACGAGTTTATTATACAGTGTTGAAACTCGCAGGCTTGCTATCGGTAGATAATCACGACCCCTTCCCCTCCCCACTCTGGTACGACTTAACGATAAAACTTCACTTACCGTATATCAACTGACTTAGATATTTTCCGAACACAGTGCTTGTCTCTGATGTAAACGATCACACCTCGAATCCAATGCTGTTACATTTATCACTAAGTTTCAGTGCTGGTTAGTAGACTTACTTGTTATTTACGGGGTGCTATTCCCATTCATTTGGAATATTTGCTTATTTTTCCGTATCGCACAAATTATCTGAAATGTGATGTGTTTTGCTGTAGGCTTTTGTCCCGGATGTAGTTAGCTATGGGTCCTGGTCTTTTGTGTGGCTAGCTGTGGGTCCTGATCTTTTGTGTGGTTAGCTGTGGGCCCTGGGCTTTTGTGTGGTTAGCTGTGGGTCCTGGTCTTTTGTGTGGTTAGCTGTGGGCCCTTGTCCCTCGTGTGGTTAGCTGTGGGCCCTGATCTTTTGTGTGGTTAGCTGTGGGCCCTGGGCTTTTGCGTGGTTAGCTGTGGGTCCTGATCTTTTGTGTGGTTGGCTGTGGGCCCTTGGCTTTTGTGTGGTTAGCTGTGGGTCCTGATCTTTTGTGTGGTTAGCTATGGGTCCTGGTCTTTTGTGTGGTTAGCTGTGGGTCCTGGTCTTTTGTGTGGTTAGCTGTGGGTCCTGGTCTTTTGTGTAGTTACCTATGGGCCCTGGGCTTTTGTGTGGTTAGCTGTGGGTCCTGGTCTTTTGTGTGGTTAGCTGTGGAGTGTGGGCCCTGGTCCCTCGTGTGGATAGCTGTGTGCTACTTCCCTCGTGTTTTTAACTGCGGGTCCTTGTCCCTCGGGTGATTAGTTTTGGCACTCTCTTGGCCAGCTGTCTGCATTTTTCACGCGGTGCTTGTGATTGCAGACAGTCGACTGCACGCGTTTTTTTACGCCTGGTTCATGCACATTTTTGGCGGCATGCTTGTGCCTACAGGGAGCTGTACACATTTTTCACGCCGTGCAGGGAACCGGCTGCACGCATTTTCATGGCTCGCTTATGCACTTTTCACGGCATGCTTGTGCTTGCAGGGAGTCGGTTTTACGTATTTTTCACGTCGTGCAGGGAGCCGGCTGCACTCGTTTTTCACAGCTCGCTGATGCTGTTTTCACGGCATGCTTGTGATTTCACGGAGTTGGCTGTATACGTTTTTCACGGCTTACTTGTGATTTCAGGGAATCAGCTGTACGCATTTTTCACGCCGTGCAGGGAGTCAACTGTACGCCTGTTTCACGTCGGGCAGGGAGCCGCTTGTACGTGTTTTTCACGGCTCGTTTGTGATTTTTCACGCCGTTCACGCATTTTTCACGCCGTTCAGGGACTTGGCTGTACGCGTTTTTCACGTCGTGCAGGGAGTTGGCTGTACGCCTTTTTAACGTCGTGCAGGGAGTTGGCTGTACGCGTTTTTCACGTCGTGCAGGGAGTTGGCTGTACGCGTTTTTCACGGCGCGCTCATGCACTTTTCACGGCATGCTTGTGCTTACAGGGAATCAGCGAGCATCTACATCAGCAAGTACCTGATGGACGAAGGCGCCAAAATCTCCATCTACGACCCGAAAGTGGAGCACGAGCAAATCATACAGTACGCACAAACGCCTCCTATTTTCTTCTTTAAGTAGTTGATGGAAAAAATAGACAATTTTATTTTTTTTCTTATGAAGGTAATGTACAGAAAGTGACATGGTGTAATCAAAATCTACAAGTTTACGCGTGAACTTAAAGATAGAGCATAAAATCAGACAAACAAACGAAAAGGAAAAAAAAAACTTTCAAGTGAAAAATTGAAATCGATAAGCTGTCCAGATATATAAAATTTATCAGTAGAAAAATATTACCAATAAGGCAAAAAAGCGCAGAAAATGACCGAGCATTGACCAAAAAATGTCTCAAGCATATATAAGCCATGTCTTTGTTGGTTGGTTATGTTTACAGCGACCTCACACATCCGGACATCTCAGAGCAGCCGGAAAGAGGTGAGAGCACTCCTCCCCCCTTCTCGTCCCTCCCTTGTCCGTCCTCCCTCAGCCTCCCCCCCCCCCCCCCTCTCCAGTCCAGCCACCTAAGATAAGCATCATAGTAATGCCAAAGTTAATGTAGCGTAATGTAGTCTAACGTAGCCTAATAAGCCTACAAACAATAGAAGTAAAACAGTGTCACACCCAGTAACGAGTGAAAATATCACAACATGTTTCTGTTAGTTACTTGTGCTTATAAAGCGAGGCCTGATGAAATGTAAAACGAGCATTAAAAAATCAATTTCGTTCGGCATTTTTTGTTACCACGGACACATGTCGCCTCATATTTGTTACAACAGAACGGTGTTGGGTTATTTTCGGCACCGCACGTGTTCCAACGGACACGTGTCAGGTGTTTTAGCCCAGCGCATGTGTGCCTATTGACACTTGTCTACAACAAGTGCCGGGATATTTGGGTTCATAACGGCACGTGTCTGCAATGCGCGGGACGTCTCTTTGTATTTTTGTTGCGCGGCACATGGGTTCCCAGCGGACACGTGTCTGGGTATTTTGGCGCGGCGTATGTATTTTTACGGACACATATCTGTGTTATTTGCGCGACACGTGTGTTCCCACGGACACGTGTCTGTGTTATTTTGCGCGATACGTGCGTTCCTACGGACACGTGTCTGGATATTTTGGCGCGGCGCGTGTGTTCACACATAGGGAGGTCAGCGTGACGCATATCTAAGCGCGCGAGGTTTTCACTCTTGCAGCAGACGCGTCTAGTCGTGCGACACGACTCTCGGCCAGCCAGACAGGTAGGCCTCTCTCCTCGAAGCATGGACTGTTCCCACAGCAATCATTTCTACCTACAGCTTTAACTTTTCCCACGGCATTCACTCGGTCCATAGAATTCATTTTCCCTTCAAAATTCATTCTCCCTACGCCGTTCACTCAGTTAAATCAGTCAGTGGATCGTGATTTGGCCCGTAGCAAATGATATTAAACTCACGGCTGTGATTTGGCTGGTATCACGTTATAATAACCTTACGGCTGTGTTTTCGCTCATACCACCTTATATTTACCTTACGGCTGTGATTTCGCCCGTACCACGTTATATTAATCGCACGGCTGTGATTTGGCCCATAGCAAATGATATTAAACTCACGGCTGTGATTTGGCTGGTATCACGTTATATTAACCTTACGGCTGTGTTTTCGCTCATACCACCTTATATTTACCTTATGGCTGTGATTTCGCCCGTACCACTTTATATTAATCGCACGGCTGTGATTTGGCCCATAGCAAATGATATTAAACTCACGGCTGTGATTTCGCCCGTAGCGCCTTATATTAATCTTACGGCTGTGTTTTCGCCCATATCACCTTATATTAACCTTACGGCTGTGATTTAACCCGTAGCACCTTATATTAACCTTACGGCTGTGATTTAACCCGTAGCACCTTATATTAACCTTACGGCTGTGATTTAACCCGTAGCACCTTATATTAAACTCACGGCTGTGATTTCGTCCGTAGCACCTTACATCAACCTCACGCTGTGATTTGGCCCACAGCATCTTATATTAATTTACCGGCTGTAATTTGGCCCGTAGCACCTTATATAAACCTCACGGCTGTGATTGGGCCCGTAATGCCCAAAATCAATAAAACCATTGTGATTTCTTCTATTTCTTTTGAATCACATTTTGACCATGAATTACGTCTGGAAAAAAATCAACGCGACCATCATTATGTAGTCTGGATACCCCACAAACCAATACATGGATTATGATTCGGTATACAGTACTTCGTATGCAGTACTTCGGTATACAGTACTTCAAATTGTTTAAAATGCTTGTGTAAAACCCGCAATTTTTAAAGTCATAAAAGTGTTTTAATTACTTCAGACATTCAAGTCATGGTTAAAAAAGACAAACGGGTAAAGAGATAGCTCATCGGGTGAAAAGATGACTCATCGGCACTAGGCATGGAACGGGTCCGCGGGTCACGGGTTCAGATTTCCGGACCTGGGTCTAAATTTTGCACCCGTGGAGTGTTACGAAGTTCGGACCGATCAGGTCTTGAGGACAGGTCACAGGGTAGAAAATATTTTGGATCCCTTCTACCCCTTATCCGAACGAAGCATTTATTTCCGGACAGGAGAGAGAGAGAGATGGGGATGAAGAGAGAGAGAGAGAGAGAGAGTGAGAGAGAGAGAGAGAGAGAGAGAGAGAGTGAGTGAGAAAGAGAGAGAGATTTTATTCACCATTTCAATCCCCATCATGTTCGCCAGGGGATTAAAAAAAATTTCCAATTTTTATTTCAGAAAAATCCACTACTGCAACACCAAGTGAGAGATTGTAGTTTAAAAAAATTGTATGGTTTCCACTTTGGCGGAGAATTATCAGTTTATTTTCACTGTTCTGTGTAGTGAAGGTCTAAAAAATTGTTCTTCGTTTCATAGTTGAAGCATAACGGCGAGGTAGGAGAAAAGGCTGCATGTATATTTAAAGTTTCATACAGATATCGTACTTAAGCGTTTAATGTGGTGGAAAGATATCATTCGTACCGCAGGTCACGTGGGAACCGGCGGCCGTATTCACTTCACAGGTCGGGGTTGTTTCTCAACCTCCGCCCCCCTCCCAGAAAAAAGCTAAAAAAAAAAAAGAAAAGAAAAGATTTTTGAATAGTGAATTGATTGGATAACTTCAGTGAATCTGATCATTACAATGCAGGTATCACGGCTAACTGTGCAGTTGACTTTTGTCAGTACGGCTGCAGCCATTGGACCACAGTCACTTGACCACCACTAGAACAAACTAGACAGAATTCTGCTACAAATTGGCCCACTTGCAGAAACCACTGAAGAAAGTATTTGTAGAAATTATTACCCAAAACCTCAAAGTCGAGCAGTACCCTTCTTTATCGTCGCTTTGGCCCAATGGGTTCGAAATGAACCCCAAATCCCTCTGTCTCTAATTGTTTTCGAGATAATAGTCAACTTACTGTTTTTGACCGCAATCCAGAAGGCCATGGTCACCGAGGTACCTGTTATGTAGCGTTGTTTAGGCCAAAAGAGTTGAAAATGAGCTCAAAATCGCTCTATCTATAACCGTTTCTGGAAACCATTTTGTGGAAAAATAATTTTGACCTCAATTTGTACTTGACCTTTGAGGTAAAAAAAAATTTGCGGATTTATCAAGACCTCGTCACCCCCTACATGTGTGCCAAACTTCATGTCCCTCTGTCAAAAAATGTAGGAAGAGTTTTCTGGAAATTATCCAAACGGTAAAAAGAGAAGAAAATAAAAGGGGGAAAAGGGGGCAGAAACTTCGAGAAAAACTACACAAACTTATACCCAGTTACAAAAGAAGTTTGCGAGTGGGAATAAACATATACGTGTAAGTAAAAGCAACCATTCCACCAGCAGGTGCAGAGAAACAACAACAACAAACAAAATGTCAGTGTATGCACGGAGTAGGATTGTACTTTAAAGGCGGGACGATACGGGGTGCTTTCTGGCTTGTTCTTTGTGGTCTTTGCTGTTCATCCATAAGACTATAAGTCATAGTTATCCTATTTCCGGAATCAGAAAATATAAAACAAAACAAGCCATCGTCGAAGGCGCAGACCCCAACCGGACAAAAGAAGTCGCCATTTTGGCAATTTTTTACCGATTTGAAAAATAACACGACATTGCACAACCTCATTATATATATATATATATATTTCTACCGTGCAAGGTAGCATATGCCTCGGATGAATAGTTTCGGAGAACTCGGGTGGAAAGAACCCAAGTCTTACATTGCAGTTATCTCAAGAAATCACAATTTTTGACAAGTCGCCATTTTGGCAATTTTTGACCGATTTGAAAAATAACACATTGCACAACTTCAGTATATATATTTTCACCGTGCGAGGTAGCATATGCCTAAAATTAATAGTTTCGGAGATCTTGCGTTGAAAGCACCCAAGTCTTAGATTGCAGTTATCTCAAGAGATCACAGTTTTTGACAAGTCGCCATTTTGGCAATTTTTGGCCGATTTGAAAATAACACGACGTTGCACTTCAATATATATATTTTCACTGTGCAAGGTTGCATATGCCCAGGGTAAATAGTTTCGGACAACTCGCGTGGAAACCACCCAAGTCTTACATTAGAGTTATCTAATAAATTGGCAAGTTTTGACAAGTCGCCATTTTGGCAATTTTTGGCCGATTTGAAAAATAACACGACGTTGCACAACTTCAATATATATATTTTCACTGTGCCAGGTTGCCTATGCCTAGGCTAAATAGTTTCGGAGAACTTGCGGGGAAACAAAACAGCATCCAAAGTGTGACACACCTACGGACGGACAGACAGACGGACGGACAGAGGGCAATCCTATAGACCCCCCTCCCCGGGATCGCCCGGTTGGCGTCTAATAATGGCACTGTGTGAGGCAGAGCAATACCTGTGGTGAAAAAAATAATGTTAGTGATATGGAGGTACTCACGATGCAGAGGTGTTCGTAACACAGAGGTGTTCATGATATGGAGGTGTTCATGACACAGAGGTGCTCATGATACAGAGGTGTTCCTTAAATCGACAGCTACATTAATGGTCGATAAAAGCGAGCAAACAAATGATAATAAAATTAGTAAATAACGATTAGTGCCTTGGAATAGTGCCCAGCGTTACTAAGACGGTGAGGATTAGCATGTTGATAGAACTTTGTAGTCGGTTCTTTCTATTTCTGTGGTGGTCAAAATGGAGCGTTGGTCAAGTGGCTGGTGGTCATACAGTCCGGTGATCAAATGATCTGTGGTCAAATGACTTTTGGTCAAGTGGCTGGTGGTCAATCAGACCAGTGGTCTAATGACTGCGGTCAAATGACCGATCGTTAAATTACTTGTGGTCAAATTACTCTGGCCAAATGATCTGTGGTCAAGTATCTGGTGGTCACACAGACCGATGGTCAAATGGTCGGTGGTCAAGTCGCTGGTGTTCAAATGACCTCTTGTCCAATGACTGGTCAAGTGATTAACTGATACACCCAGTTACAAGCAGGGATGTACTCCATGGGACGGGCTCAAGCTTTGAAGCAATGATATTTTAACCCCTTAATTATCAGTTTGTGAAATAAACAATGGAGAAGCGTTTAGTTTTGAAAGCTTTGTTGTGATTGGTTGAGTTTTGGTACATATTTAAGCTTTTTTGTGATTGGTTGAGTTTTTGCTACTTAATTAAGCTTTGTTGTCATTGGTTGAGTTTTTTGGTACATGGTTAAGCTTTGTTGTCATTGGTTGCGCTTTTGATATATGTTTAAGGTTTCAGTGGCCTCTCAGTTAAAAATTCTACTATTAAAAATAACAATGTATCAAGCAAATAAGAATTCACATATTATTTGTTATTTGCGAAACAAGGCACTGCAGTGAAAGTCTGTTCCAGAATAGACTTCTCGGTAGATTTCAGTTAGACTTAACTTCATGAGTTTATACCTGGAATAGACGCACTATTTTCGCTCATGGGCAAATTGTTTTTGTCCATTTCGACGTTAACAAGATATCTGTGAACCCTTTGCTTGATACATTCGTAATTTAAATGATGTTAATTATAAGGGGAAACGGCGGGTTTTTGAGGGAGAAGAGAGCGTGAACAAGAAACATATGAGACAACTTATGAGGCGAGGGTGGGGGGGGGGGGGGGGGGAGGTGGGGATGGGGGTTGTGGGCCGATGCATGCGTTATGTTGTTTTTTTTTCAGTTTGGGAAAGGGCGATGGCGCATTCGTGTAAGTGCCTTCCTCGGGGGTAGGGGGAGGGTTGTGGAGGGGGAGAGGTAGTCATGTAGGGGAAGTGGGAGGGTGGCTATGTCGGGGGGGGGGGGATAGGAGTGGCCATATCGGGGGGGGGGGGGGAGGTGTGGTCATGTGGGGTGTGTCCATGTCGGGGTCGAATGAGGAGGGGTGGCCATGTCGTGGGTGGGGAGGGGGCGAGAAGGGTGGTCATGTCGGGGGTGGGGGATTCGAGTCGTCCAGACTTCCACTCCTGTCCGATAAGAAGGTGTGAGACAAAGGGACTAAAAAACGTGCCTGCCACTGTATCAATAATCTATCAGTTTCAATAATGTACAAAATAGATCTCAGCTTTAATGCAGTCTTTGGAGTTGTGATTTAATTTGTATCACTTGTTTTATATCAATTTTTTTTAGTTAAATTATTTCGGAAGTAAAAGCTGCTTGCTTGCCTGCACGCGTAGATTGCTTGTAAATACGTCATAATTTAATTTTAAGGTATTGAATGTAAGTTACACGTAGATGTTTCGCACGGCGAAAACGCACTCAACAAACATTCTTCCCGCACAACCACCCAGCCCCCCCCCCCACCCTCCTCTCTCCTCCCTAACATTCCACTCAATAAAAAAAAGGTATGTAAGTGAAATCTTCATAACGTTTACTTTGCTCACGCCTCCAGCAAATGCCCAGAATGTGATTCACTGCACCTGATTTCAAAAAGGTCGCAAAATGTCACGTTTCAGACAGCGCCACCAGCTACTCCACAACCTTCATCTTTTTGCTTCTGCCAAGGCCTCGACAGTGCGTTAACCCCCCCCCCCCCCCGCCCTTCCCCGCCTCACCCCTCTGCTCGTAAGAGTACCTTTACAAGACAAGATTTATGTGCTTTGGACGCGTAACGTACACATCACTTGGCTTTGCGGCTTTTTCTCACTCAACAACCAATCAGAAAACGCGCTAGCAGTGTTGTCTCTTAGCAACTGAGACACGACACGTTTCATTGGTCCCCTGTTTATGTGTATGCGGGGTGTTTCTTTGCAGTTGAGCGGCTAGTCACGATCTGCAACGATCCGTACGAGGCCGCGAAGGACGCTCATGCCATCATCGTCTGCACCGAGTGGGACGAATTCGCTGTAAGTACTAAACCTGCTCCCTCTCCCCCACCCTAAACCTGCTCACTCCTTCCCCAGCCTAAATCTGCTCCCCCTCCTCCACCCTAAACCTGCATCTCCCTCCCCACCCGAACCCCGCCCCCTTCCCCACCTTTCCCTTCAACTGTAACTGCCTAATCCCTTCCTCCATCTTCCTCCACCTGTATCTTCCAACCCTCTTCCCCCACCTTTCCCTTCATCTGTAACTTCCTACCCCGTCCACCTCCGTCCCCCCCCCCCCCACCTATACCTCCCTCCCCTACCTTTTCCGTCCTACTGTACCTCCCTCCCCTCCCCCCACCTTTCCCTCCACCTGTACCTCCCTCTCCCTCCTACCTTTCCCTCCATCTGTACCTCCTTCTCCCTCCTACCTTTCCCTCCACCCGGGACTTGCTACCTCCCTCCCCCACCTCTCCGAAAGTATTTGTCGTATAGCTTTTTCGTTTGGTATACTGTTAGAACATTTATTGAAGGTGTGCAGCGTTGTATTATTTTTGAAATCGGCCAAAAACTCTCAAAAATAGCACTTGTCAAAAATGGGTGTTTTTCAGGAAATTTGTTAGCACATAGATAGGTTTGGTCCAGACGAGTTCTCTAAAAGTATTCGATCCAGCGTTCTGAAATTTTATGCAGTGAAAATATATATATTGTACATGTGCAACGTCGGATTATTTATGAAATCAGCTAAAATTGTCAAAACTGCGATTTGTCGAAAATTTTTATGGAAACTTGTTTGCACTGAGACAGATTTTGCCCAGACGAAACTGTTCCATCCAACGTTCTGAAATGATATGCAGTGAAAATATATATATATATTGTAGATGTGCAACGTCGTATTATTTTTGAAATAGGCTAAAAATTGTCAAAAATACGACTTCTCAAAAATATATATTTTTAGCCCAATTTACGTTACCCGTTAGCTTACGGGAATACCTATGGCTTTGCAGACGGGATCCGTTAGTTAGATGGTTAGTTGTTTATTTAGTAAACTTTGTTTCAAAATGCATCTCCTCCTACAAATTAAATAAACATGCGCATTGGTCTGAAATAAGAACCGCGCATCGACGGAAGTTCCATAAACATGAGCTCTGGTCAGAAGTGCGAACTGCGCATCAACAAAAGTTAAATAAACATGCGCAATAATCCGAAATGCACACCGCGCATCAACGCACGTTAACCAAACATGAGCACTGGTCCGAAATGCGAAATCGGAGATTTTTTGCAGTGAATATATATATATATATTGTAGATGTGCAACGCTATTTTTTTTTAAATCGACCAAAAATTGCAGGGTTTTCAATTTCATTGAATTTACTAACATCCAGTGACATTATTGTTACACGGGGGATCCTGCTTCACTGATGCTCTGGTTACTCTGACTCTCGTTGGCTTTTCTGTCCTGTCGCCTATAGCTTCCCCTTCTGCTATTATGACCAGAAGATATTCTTACCTTCTTTCATATTTTGTGGCCTAGCCTTTGAGCTATCAAACAGTTTTTCTGTTCGAGTAGCTCAAACCTCTGTAGTGCCCCCTGCAGTCCTCACGCTTGCTGTCTTCTAGTGCTCTACCCTTTCTCTCTTCTAGTGCCCCACACGTGCTATCTTCTAGTGGCCCACCCGTGCCCTCTTCTAGGGCCCCACTCGTGCTGTCCTCTGGCGGCCCACTGGTGCTCTCTTCTAGTGCCCTACCCTTGCTGTCTTCTAGTGCCCCCACTCGTGCTGTCTTCTAGTGGCCCACTCGTGCTCTCTTCTAGTACCCCACTCGTGCTGTCTTCTAGTGCCCTACGCTTGCTCTCTTCTAGTGCCCCCACTCGTGCTGTCTTCTAGTGGCCCACTCGTACTCTCTTCTAGTGCCCAACTCGTGCTGTCTTCTAGTGCCCCACTCGTGCTGTCTTCTAGTGCCATACCCTTGCTCTCTTCTAGTGCCCCCACTCGTGCTCTCTGCTATTGGCCCAATCGTGCTGTCTTCTAGTGGCCCAATCGTGCTTTCTTCCAGTGGTCCGCACTTGCTATCTTCTAGTGCTCTCTTCTAGTGCCCTACCCTTGCTCTCTTCTAGTGCCCTACTCCTGCTCTCTTGTAGTGTCCCACACGTGCTGCCTACCAGTATCCCACCCATGGTCTCTTCCAGTGGTCAGCCCATGCCTTACTCTAATGTCACACAAATGCTCTCCTCTAGCGGCCCATCCATGCTCTCTAGTGTCCTACCCATGCTCTCCTCAGGCGAATATATGTGATCGACCGCGTGTCGGTCGGTCTGTCATCAAGAGCTTGTCAACATGATAACTTAATAACTGCTGCAAGGATTTTAATGAAACTTGTTATGTAGCTTCTATGGGAACAAACACAGATCAGTATTGCAAATGGGCCAGGTTCGTCCAAGGAAAATGGACCAGCTGGACTTAGAAAATTTCAGCCGTTGATTAACTATTGATGGCCGTGTTTAACTGATGGGGGGGGGGGGGGAGCTGTGGGGAGTATTTGGGCTGTGCACACTGCTCTAGTTTCCCACTAACGTGAAAAGCCTGCATTTCTCATTTTATTTTGTTTTTAATACCAGGCACGTTGTGATAGAAATGCCGGCCTCTGGATAGATATGCCAATTACATATAAACGTAAAGCAGTTTTTCAATGAAAGTTTAATTTTGGGCTTAATTCCTGATGCAATTTCTAATTTTGTTTTATTCGATTTATTGCTTTGATTGGACAGACGTACGACTACGAGCGTATCTATGATATCACTGTGTATGATTTTGAATTTTGTGTCATTTTTTTTTTAAACTTTAAACAGACGTACGACTACAAGCGTATCTATGACGCCATGATGAAGCCGGCGTTCATATTTGACGGCAGGATGATACTGGACCACCAGAAGCTTGTCGACATGGGCTACATCGTGGAGACCATAGGTAAACCCGCTTCTGCTTCTTCTTTCTCTTCTTCTTTTTCTTCTTCTTTCTTTTTCTTTTTCTTCTTCTTGTCTTCAGGTTTTGTTTCGTTAATTTAAGAATTTAAATGCACATTTAATGTCCTGATCTTTTCCGACAGAAAGCCCACACCATGCTCACAGTTGTAATTACTTACTGCTGCGGTTCCGTTCAACCCACCCAACCCCCTGCTCTCCTCACCTTACCCCCGCAAAAAAATGTTAGCAGAGATATGTAGACAACCTGCATAACACTTCGGTGCTTGGTTTCCCTTGCAGGAAAGACGATCAGGCGCGATGCTTACCGAGGGCAGGCGGTGACCAACTCGTAAACGCCCTGCCCTCACGTGCCGCATGCGGTGACGTCATCACTGCGCACCCACAGAATAGTGACGTCACGCCACTCTGTACGGATTCACAGACTGGTGGTGTGACGCCACTCTGTGTACGCTCACAGACTGGTGACGTCACGGTGCTTTGTGCCCCGCACAGACTAGTGACGTCAGCGCTCTTTGTACTCACAGGCTGGTGACGTCACGCCACTCTGTACACACTCACAGACTGGCGGTGTCACGCTACTTTGTGCCCCCTCACAGACTAGTGCTGTCAGCGCCCTGTGTGTTCACAGGCTGATGACGTCACACGCCACGTGCTCAGTCATTCCGCTGTAATGCCCAAATCCCCAGGGATTCTGTTTTGAAAATTGTCAGGTGAATTTAGGTTCCATAAATTAAACGCAGCATCGATGAAGTATGTGTAATGAACAGAGGCCATGGCTGTGTCGTTATGTGGCATTATTATTTCATAGGCCTACAGTTTTTATTAAATAATAGTCATACAGCATTGTTTAAAAAGAGGCCACCCTTTTGTTGGTTGCTTATTTACTGCCTAAGTAATGCCAATAAGTGACCGTCACTGTCACTGCCAGGTCACTGTCTGCAATGTAACCTCTAAAAATAAGTCAATCTGCTTTTTGTATGAAACAAGATGGTTGTTAAAACTCGAACCGTGCACCAAGTCATTCCTTGATCTTTCTCGGCGCGCGCTTCTCGGGCCAGATAAATGCCTTGCTGCAGTATTCTCGTGTAACAACCTTACCTTATTCTATTCCACCGTATGCTTTATATAATTGAGGTTTTCTTACAGCAGACGCGCACGCAGTTTGTTTTTGTTTGCTTTATAGAATTAGAGCAGAGTGTGTTCATTGTATGAGCGTCAAACTTATACTAGAATTGATTCAAATTTCAAGTCTTGTTTTTGGGCTGATTGTGAAATTCTTCTGTTTTTTAAACACTATTTATCCCTGAATATAAAGAGTTTTTTTATTTGAAATTTTCAAAAGTGCTATAGCTGAGAAGGAAGCTAAAGGGTCGCAGGATGAATACAATTACCGGAGGGCCTGTGACGTCATAGCAAGCGGTGGAGCCTCGTTAATTCGCCCCCGGTTAAATGGTTTCTTCGCTGAATTCGAATCCAAAATTATAGACTACTAACTGCTTGGGACAAGTTTTTTAACCGGATAATCGTACAGCAAGCCAGTTCGTACACCCGGATAATTGTACACCCGGAAAATTCCTACACCAGGTGAATTTGTACACCCGGATAATTCGTAAACCCACATAATTGGTACATCCGGATAATTCGTACCATATTTCCTGGTCTCAAGTGGAACGATTTAACGAGGGTCTACTGTACCAGGTCATCAAATTTATTGCTGTGATTTACTGTTAATATTTTTTCCCTCGCCACTTAGGTCGAAAGGAGTTGTTCCAGGACATTTATGGAGAAGGAGGGACAGGGAGTGGAGGGGGGGGTGAGGATAAAATGTCTATGTAAATAGTTGGGAACATTTTTCCTAGACCTAGAATAGTTCACCTGTGAATTGTATTTTTGTTTAAATCAAATTGAGTGAAAATTGAACGGTTAATGTTTGGAGAAGTTAAGCGTTGAAAGAACGGTGAGAGAGAAGCTCAATGTCCCTAGACATGTTAGAGTTCTTCTGATTTTTTATTAAAATTTTTATTTTAGCTTTTGAAAAAATATTTTCAGAAGTAGACATGCGTATTCCTGAGTTTTAGGGCATAGATTTGGCAGGCAGCCAATGTTTTGTTGTGTTCAAAGAATTGTGCATAAAATCTGACTAAGCAATCTCGACAGAATCTTCTTTCCAGCTGTTGTTATTTATTTCGAAAGTGTATCAGCATGATTATAATTTTTCAGTGGCCAAACTACTGGTCGTTGGCTTTTAACTTTTATAGCTCTCACTGTCTCTGTCGCTCATTCTCTTCTCTCTCTCTCTCTCTCTCTCTCTCTCTCTCTCTCTCTCTCTCTCTCTCTCTCTCTCTCTCTCTCTCTCTCTCTCTCTCTTCCCCCTCTACTCTCTCTCTCTCTCTCTCTCTCTGTCCCCCTCTCTCTATCTCTCTCTCTCTCTCTCTCTCTTTCTCTCTTTCTCTCTCTGGCTCTGTGCATCATGGAATTAGGAATTGTTGTATATAAATTCACCAATGGCTTGAAACGTATTGTAATATTCGTAAAATGCGCTGTTTTTTTTTTTTTTTTTTTTTTGTGTGTGTTTTTTATAATATACAGAAGATCGTATTACGTCCATAGCCAATGAGATGCACGCAAAATGTGAACATCAGTGCAGTGACGTCATGACGTCAATGTGATGTGCCACCGTGTCATATTGCTGTGACGTCATGATATCATAGTGCCAAATGCTTTATTTATTAGGTTAGGTGGTATGTGTGTGTACCGGTCTGTGATATAATTTCTTGGTGTGTTCGCATTTCCATGACGCCCTTCATGTTGTATGACGTCACTTAATCTTGTTCTGTGACGCCCGGAATGTTGTATGACGTCACGTAATCTTATTCTGTTACGCCCGGAACGTTGTATGACGTCACTTAATTTTTTCAGCTGTTCTATGACGCCCGTAATGTTTTACGTCACTTAATCTTCTTCCGTGACGCTCGGAATGTAGTCAGTCATTTCGGGCAATTTAGTGCATGACTTTCTAACTTTACTGTAAATGTGTTTTCCCTCAAAAATTCACGTTCGAAAGTTTCCACCCTTTTTCTTAGAAAGCCGATAACGATCCCTGTCTATGACGCCCGGAATGTTGAATGACGTCACTTTACCTTGTTCTATGAAGCTCGGAATGTTGTATGACGTCACTTAGTATTGTTCTATAAAGCCCGGAATGTTGTCTGGTGCTGTGCCATAGCGCTCCGAAATGTTTTGCTATGACACCCGTTATGTTGTTCTATGATGCCCGAAATATGCTAACACGTCCGGAATGTTGTGCTATCACTCCCGAAATGCTGTGCTGTGGCACGTGGAAAGTTGTGTTGTGACACCCAAAATATTGTGCTATGACGTCTGGAATGTTGTGCTAGACACTCGGAATATTATGCTGACGTTCGGAATATTGTCCTCTGACGCTTGGAATGTTGTACTCTGACGCCGGAGCGGATTACTCCATTGCTATGACGCCCGCGCGTCTGTAACTATGACGGCCACGCCTATCGTACGCAGACTGTCTAGTGGGTTGCGCTAGAAGGTCAACGCCTGAAGATGCCAGCACAGGCCCTGGTGGGACGCCCTAGCGAGACGCCTTGGGAGAAACACCCACGTCTGGGGTGGCACCTGTTTTCTGCTTCCTGAACGTGCACGGTGCACGTGCCCGCATGTGCCGACAATTTTGCTTTAGTTGTGCACACGCCTAGCACCGTATTTGCGGCACGTGTCATATCCTTTAGTGTTTGGAAATCGCTCGATGTCCTCAGTCGTTGCACGTGTCCAATGACATGGTCCTACATGAGTGGCTGAAGGTGTCTTAGTGTGTATACATATGACTGTGTGTATCCACGCGTGGGCACGTGACTTTGTGTGCATACATGCGTAGGCACGTGACTTTGTGTGTATATATACGTAGGCACGTGACTTAGTGTGTATATATGCGTAGGCACGTGATTTAGTGTGTTTGGCACGCGCAGACACGTGACTTAATGTGCATACATGCATAGACACGTAACTTAGTGTGTACACATGTCTTAGCTTGTATACACGTCTTGTGTATGTATGTGGATGCGTGTATATACGTGTATATACATATTCGTACTCCTGGGCAGTATAACATTTTGGTGACTGGTTGCTCGCTTATTAATCATGTTATATTATCCTCTGTGATTTGCTGTAGCACATGTTTTTTGGTTTGATTCCCGAATCGTATGTGTAACGCAGTTTGCGTGATCGAAGGTTTTATAACACTGTGCTTGAATGCAGCCGTGGGTCGAGCTTAACGCCATAGTTCTGGGAAATAAAGTAATTTAAAACTAAAAATTGTTTTTTTTTCTTGAATGAATGTCAGTTCTCCGGGACTATTTTTTATCTTACATTGACTTACCTCTGCGCCATTTCCCGTGGTTTTACCCGCTCGTATCTTACCCCTTCCACCCCTCCCCCCACACTCCTACAACATCTCCATAAACCATCTCAATAACACATGTCACCATCTCTACCATCAGAAATTTCAGAAAATCAAAAATAAGTACATTTTTTGCAATTGTTCGGAAGAGTTAAGCTTTAAACATATCTGGTAAGTGCCTCTGAGCGTAAACCATAGCCTTCAAACTGAATGCCCTGGCGTTTCCTTTATTACAAGAACTCCAGTGGTTTTATTTTTCTAAAGCTTGGTTATCTCGCACCTTCTCGAAGCGTCTTCATGTTCACTGCATCAAAAGTTTGGTAATCTGTGTGATGTTTCCTGTTTAGGCGAAAAAGAAAACATTCTCGTTTTTAGCCCAGCCGACTATCATCGCTGGGTTATACTGTTGGGAATTTGTTTTCCGTGTGTTTGCGTGCAATTTTCAAATGCTGCTGGGAGGCCTTGAGAAGGAATCCGGGACAGAAGGGCCCTGGACATAAGGGCCTTTCCCAAAAGGGCCTTTCCCAAAATGGCCCTAAATGAAAAGTTGGACAAAAGGGCTTTTGGATTTTTTTCTGGACGTTGTTCTCAATTTTTTTTTTAACGTACATGAAGCCATCGAGACAAATTTTTGGCTGTCCTTTATTATTTTGTATCATATCCATTGCTGCTGGTCACAGTTCAAGTACAGACCTCAAATTCAGAACTCCTTATATATCGGCAAGACACTGACACGCCGAATCCGGGACACCTCGTAACCGGACATCTCGTAACCGACATCTCGTAACCGGACATCTCGTAACCGGACATCTCGTAACTTTTGGAAAAATGGGACATCTCGTAACCAACAAAAAAAGCATGAAATCTTACATCATCCGGATAAGTGAGTGTGTTTAAACAGCACAGTGCAGAGGAACGAAACTAAAGACAGAGATTATCTTTTGTGGCACAATGACTCCGAAATCTGGCATCGTAAGACAGTGATGGGAAGTAATTGAAAGAGTCTTTACAATGATTAAAACATCAAGGCAGTGATTGGTACAAACAGGGATTATCCTGTGGCACAGTGCTTCGGAAATCTCAGAGAGTAATGGGGAGTGATTGAAACAAAGCATCAAGGCAGTTATCTGTAAAAACACAATGAAGTTTTTTTTTTTTTACTATTTTATTATATATTTTATTAAATAATTAAAACTCAAAATCCTAGAAAAAAATTCTCAAGGCCTTTTTGTCCAACTTTTCAGTTTTGGTTGTTTCGGGAAAGGCCTTTTCGGGAAAGGCCCTTATGTCCAAGCCCTTATGTCCAAGGCTCTTTTGTCCAAGGCCCTTCTGTCTGGATACCCATGAAGTGATGTCATCATGTGCCCCCTTCTGTACTTAATGTATCGAACATACATGTATGTTCTGGATACGGTTGGTATAAATGACACAAAAACTCAGTCATTGCTGACGTCATTTACTAAACATTTTAAACGAGCATACCTTTAAAACTGCAGTAAAACCTCTTCAAGTGAACACCACTATTTAATGAACCCCCCGATACTGAACATTATTTTTCGGTCCTAAATTTCCCCATTGGCTTAACTATGTTGAGCCCAATTCTAATGACTGAGCACCCCAATATTGTGAATAATGAACACTTCCTCTGCTCCTTCCGCCAGGTTTCTCTGTGTCGAAGCACCCCTGATAATTGAACTGGAGCAGGCATGTTTACCAATCGGGTTAATTGCATTGCTGAGGTCACCCAGGGGATTAATTGCTGATGCTCAGCCAGAGGTCTTTTGGAGTATTTAAACCATATGCAAAGACAAGCATGTCTCTTTGTATATAAAGTAACAACGACACATGCCGGCACCTGAAAAGAGTGCATTTTCTAGATAGGCCTACCTAAAGAACATCGTACAAAGTTGGAAAGGAATCCTATCAAAATTGTAGGCGAAGAAGCATTTTGAAAATTAGGCACAAAGAATAAAAAAATGCCCCCCCCCCCCATTTGGCCAATTTTTGGAGGACCGTCAAAAAAGGTAAATTTTCAAGGCAGGACTATATTAAGAACATTCGTACAAAATTTGAAGAAAATTTGATCAAACCTGTTCGAGAAGAAGCACTTTAAAAATTGGCAACAAAAATTTAAATGCCCCCTATTTAGCCAATTTTTGGCAGATCACCAAAAAAGTAACTTTTCACGAAAGGCCTACATAGAGAACAACTGTCCAAAATTGGAAAGGCATCCGATCAAAATTATAGGAGAAGCGTTTTGAAAATTGGCAACCGAAAAATTTCAAATGCCCCCCATTTAGCCAATTTTTGGCGGATTGCCAAAAAAATAATTTTTAAAGAGAAGCCTATCTAGAGAACATTCGTGTAAAATTTGAGAGGAATTCATACAAAACTGAAGGAGAAGAAGCATTTTAAGTAAAAGTTTACACACGTGCATACACACATACGTACATACATACGACGGATACCCATCCATTGATGAGATAGGCGGCTGGTCTAAAAAATAGTTTTGAAGACTACAGACAGCTCTTTTAGACAGCTATTTTAAGGACAGAAATTACTTGGTTTCACTAAGCAGCTGATTGAAAATGTGAATTAAACGGTATACTAGTCATCAATTGTGTTTTTAACCTTTGTTTTGAAAAATTTCCTCGAAAGTCCTATCCTAAAACCAAAATCTCTGTTTAATGAACACCCCTGTATAATGAGCATTTTTCCCGGTCCCAAAAGTGTTCACTAAACAGAGGTTTCACTGTATTAAGTCGATTTTAACCATGCTTTTATTGATGACGTTGGTATCGTTGCCATCGTTGTTTTGTTGCCATTGTTGTTGCCGCTGTTGTTTCCATTGTTGTTTCCATTGTCGTCGTTGTTGTTGCCATTGTTTTTGCCATTGTTGTTGTCATTGTTGTTGTAGTCTTTGTTGCTGTTATATCTACATTGACATTCAAAGCCTTTTTATCATTTGAGAACTGGATGTGAAACCGAAAGGATCTATCAATACAACATTTGTTCGAAATCTTACCATTGGCCACAAAGTCTTAAAAGACACTTAATGCATGCACACACTTCAAAAGTGAACGGAGGCGAGCGAGTAGGAGAATGGGAGGTAGAAATAGAAACCCTATAAAAACGCCTATCACGGTAACTTCAGATGAGTCTTCTATTGAAAGTCAAAAGGTCGACATGGCTGAAAATAATGCACATGCTTGTGTAGAATGTGGTACGTTATACAACAGCCAAGAAGCTTTGTTTAAACATATGAAACATTGTGGCGAGGGTGACGATGATAGCAATTCTGAAAGTGAGTCAGAAACAGACTTTGTTTGGTATGATATGGTACAAGAAGTATATGATGACCATGATGACCATGATGATTTCAAGAAAACGTTTCAGAATATGAAGAACAGGGCCTTGGAGATGCGCGTGAAAGGGCAAGTGATGACCTTCGACCCAGTTATAAGCGTCAACTAAAACAACTGTTAATGAGACTATTTAAATATAACCAACGTCTAGTACAAAGCAAACATTTTAGAAGACTTTAATTACTTTGTTGATGAAAAACATAACAAGTATTCAAAGGCACTAAAGGCGTCTATTTAAAAAACGATGTATTCTTTGAAGAGCTTCTAGATGAGGTTGAGAATGATGAAAGCAGCAACGAAACAAATGATGTGGATGAGGATAGTGAGCTGGAAAAGAGTGAAACAGATAAAGAACAATAGACTTATTTGACTAAATTTTATAAGAAAGACCTTGTAAATCAACAAATGTTGTAATATTGTTATTGATGTAAGCGCTGTCTTCAAAGTGTATTAATAAAACCATTCTATATATTATTGCTTTTTGATGTGTAAACGCAGTTTCAACGTTCTTCACATATGAAATTGCAACGTTTACCCTCCATTAAAGACAAAGTCCTACTGAACAGTTGGGGAAAGAAACGTTGAAATCGATCCAGTAGTTTTATATTTGTGCTCGTTTAAAATTTTTAGTACATGACGTCATAAATGACGTCACCAATAAAAACAGTCTTACTAAATACTTTGTTGAAAACATGGTTAAAATCGACGCAATAGTTTTAAAGTTAGGCTTGTTTGAAATTTTTTATTAAATGACGTTATCAATGACCTCATCAGTAACGTTATCAATAAAAAAGCTTAGTCTCACTCAATATCTTGCTAAAAACATGTGGTAAAAAATCGGCCCACTACTTTTGAAGTAATGCACTGTTGAATTTGCCATTTCTACCTTACATATCCCTCTATAGCATTATTGATCACGTTTCAGGGGTGAGGGGTTGACGACGATAATAGGTTTGAAGAGGGTGGATATCATCAATAAAAAATAAAGTCTTACTGAATACTTTGCTGAGAACATGGTTAAAATCGACCCAATAGTTTTATTGAATTTTTTACCAAATGTTGAAATTGGTCCAGTAGTTTGGAAGTAATGCGCTGTTGAATATCTCCCTTACATACTCATCCATAACGTCACCGTTTACGTGGGGGTGGACGATAATAACAGGATTGAAGAGGGGGTGATAACAGATTTGAGGGGGTGGACGATAATAACAGGCTTGAGAGGGACGACAACAATATGTTTGAGAAACTGTACTGGGAAGAAGCACTCGCGTGTATTTTAGAATGAAAGTCTATGCTTTTTTTTTAGACCGCGCACACAGTGTCCAGAACAACGATAAACAAGAATGTCCAGAGACATTGTGACCAGCCGAGATCTAGTGAATCTATGAATAAGCTTGTCTGGTTGCCGAAAGTGGTAGTCACATTGTACAAGCTTGTCCAAGGACAAAGGCCCAACTAACGAAAATCGATAAAAAAAATCCGGCGTGCTTGAACAAGGGAATTTCCCGGAAAAATTGAGCTTCAAAGGACGATATGGCAATGAGCTAGCTAAATAATTAATTAAGCAACGGACCCGAACATAGACTATTTTGCAGGGTTTGCATTTCCGACCAGTGCGCATGTTTATTTAACTTGCGTTGATGTGCGGTTTGCATTTCGGAAAAATCCGCATGTTTATTTAACTTGCCGTTATGCTCTGTTCGCATTTCGGACCAGTGCGCATGTTTGTTTAGCTTGTGTTGATGCGCGTGTGACTTTTCAGACCAGTGCGCATGTTTATTCAATTTGCATTGATGAGCGGTTCTTATTTTAGACCAGTGCGCATTTTTATTTAACTTGCGTCGATGCGCAGTTCGCATTTCAGACCAATGCGCATGTATATTCAACTTTCGTCGATGAGTGGTTCGCAATTCGGACAAGTGCGCATATTTATTTAGCTTGCGTTGATGCGCTGTTTACATTTCGGACCACTGCGCATGTTTATTTAACTTGCGTTGATCAGCGTTGTTTCTTATTTAGACCAGTGCGCATGTTTATTTAACTTGCGTTGATAAGCGGTTCGCATTTCGGACCACTGCGCAAGTTTTTTTAACTTGCGTTGATGCGCGGTTATTCTTTCGGACCACTTCGCATGTTTATATAACTTGCATTGACGCGCGGTTTGAATTTAACTTGCGTCGATGTTCGGTTCGATTTCGAACCAGTGTGCATGTTTACCAAACTTGCGTCGATGCGCGGTCCATATTTCAGACCACTGCTCATGTTTATTCAACTTACAAGTTTTGGCGGATCGCGTAAAAAATTAATTTTCCAAGAGGGGCCTAACTGGAGAAGAATCATACAATATTGGAAAGGAATTCAATAAAAATTATGGGAGAAGAAGCATTTTCCAAATTATGCTCGTTTAAAATTTTTAGTACATGACGTCATAAATGACGTCACCAATAAAAACAGTCTTACTAAATACTTTGTTGAAAACATGGTTAAAATCGACGCAATAGTTTTAAAGTTAGGCTTGTTTGAAATTTTTTATTAAATGACGTTATCAATGACCTCATCAGTAACGTTATCAATAAAAAAGCTTAGTCTCACTCAATATCTTGCTAAAAACATGTGGTAAAAAATCGGCCCAGTACTTTTGAAGTAATGCACTGTTGAATTTGCCATTTCTACCTTACATATCCCTCTATAGCATTATTGATCACGTTTCAGGGGTGAGGGGTTGACGACGATAATAGGTTTGAAGAGGGTGGATATCATCAATAAAAAATAAAGTCTTACTGAATACTTTGCTGAGAACATGGTTAAAATCGACCCAATAGTTTTATTGAATTTTTTACCAAATGTTGAAATTGGTCCAGTAGTTTGGAAGTAATGCGCTGTTGAATATCTCCCTTACATACTCATCCATAACGTCACCGTTTACGTGGGGGTGGACGATAATAACAGGATTGAAGAGGGGGTGATAACAGATTTGAGGGGGTGGACGATAATAACAGGCTTGAGAGGGACGACAACAATATGTTTGAGAAACTGTACTGGGAAGAAGCACTCGCGTGTATTTTAGAATGAAAGTCTATGCTTTTTTTTTAGACCGCGCACACAGTGTCCAGAACAACGATAAACAAGAATGTCCAGAGACATTGTGACCAGCCGAGATCTAGTGAATCTATGAATAAGCTTGTCTGGTTGCCGAAAGTGGTAGTCACATTGTACAAGCTTGTCCAAGGACAAAGGCCCAAATAACGAAAATCGATAAAAAAAAATCCGGCGTGCTTGAACAAGGGAATTTCCCGGAAAAATTGAGCTTCAAAGGACGATATGGCAATGAGCTAGCTAAATAATTAATTAAGCAACGGACCCGAACATAGACTATTTTGCAGGGTTTGCATTTCCGACCAGTGCGCATGTTTATTTAACTTGCGTTGATGTGCGGTTTGCATTTCGGAAAAATCCGCATGTTTATTTAACTTGCCGTTATGCTCTGTTCGCATTTCGGACCAGTGCGCATGTTTGTTTAGCTTGTGTTGATGCGCGTGTGACTTTTCAGACCAGTGCGCATGTTTATTCAATTTGCATTGATGAGCGGTTCTTATTTTAGACCAGTGCGCATTTTTATTTAACTTGCGTCGATGCGCAGTTCGCATTTCAGACCAATGCGCATGTATATTCAACTTTCGTCGATGAGTGGTTCGCAATTCGGACAAGTGCGCATATTTATTTAGCTTGCGTTGATGCGCTGTTTACATTTCGGACCACTGCGCATGTTTATTTAACTTGCGTTGATCAGCGTTGTTTCTTATTTAGACCAGTGCGCATGTTTATTTAACTTGCGTTGATAAGCGGTTCGCATTTCGGACCACTGCGCAAGTTTTTTTAACTTGCGTTGATGCGCGGTTATTCTTTCGGACCACTTCGCATGTTTATATAATTTGCATTGACGCGCGGTTTGAATTTAACTTGCGTCGATGTTCGGTTCGATTTCGAACCAGTGTGCATGTTTACCAAACTTGCGTCGATGCGCGGTCCATATTTCAGACCACTGCTCATGTTTATTCAACTTACAAGTTTTGGCGGATCGCGTAAAAAATTAATTTTCCAAGAGGGGCCTAACTGGAGAAGAATCATACAATATTGGAAAGGAATTCAATAAAAATTATGGGAGAAGAAGCATTTTCCAAATTATGCTCGTTTAAAATTTTTAGTACATGACGTCATAAATGACGTCACCAATAAAAACAGTCTTACTAAATACTTTGTTGAAAACATGGTTAAAATCGACGCAATAGTTTTAAAGTTAGGCTTGTTTGAAATTTTTTATTAAATGACGTTATCAATGACCTCATCAGTAACGTTATCAATAAAAAAGCTTAGTCTCACTCAATATCTTGCTAAAAACATGTGGTAAAAAATCGGCCCACTACTTTTGAAGTAATGCACTGTTGAATTTGCCATTTCTACCTTACATATCCCTCTATAGCATTATTGATCACGTTTCAGGGGTGAGGGGTTGACGACGATAATAGGTTTGAAGAGGGTGGATATCATCAATAAAAAATAAAGTCTTACTGAATACTTTGCTGAGAACATGGTTAAAATCGACCCAATAGTTTTATTGAATTTTTTACCAAATGTTGAAATTGGTCCAGTAGTTTGGAAGTAATGCGCTGTTGAATATCTCCCTTACATACTCATCCATAACGTCACCGTTTACGTGGGGGTGGACGATAATAACAGGATTGAAGAGGGGGTGATAACAGATTTGAGGGGGTGGACGATAATAACAGGCTTGAGAGGGACGACAACAATATGTTTGAGAAACTGTACTGGGAAGAAGCACTCGCGTGTATTTTAGAATGAAAGTCTATGCTTTTTTTTTAGACCGCGCACACAGTGTCCAGAACAACGATAAACAAGAATGTCCAGAGACATTGTGACCAGCCGAGATCTAGTGAATCTATGAATAAACTTGTCTGGTTGCCGAAAGTGGTAGTCACATTGTACAAGCTTGTCCAAGGACAAAGGCCCAACTAACGAAAATCGATAAAAAAAATCCGGCGTGCTTGAACAAGGGAATTTCCCGGAAAAATTGAGCTTCAAAGGACGATATGGCAATGAGCTAGCTAAATAATTAATTAAGCAACGGACCCGAACATAGACTATTTTGCAGGGTTTGCATTTCCGACCAGTGCGCATGTTTATTTAACTTGCGTTGATGTGCGGTTTGCATTTCGGAAAAATCCGCATGTTTATTTAACTTGCCGTTATGCTCTGTTCGCATTTCGGACCAGTGCGCATGTTTGTTTAGCTTGTGTTGATGCGCGTGTGACTTTTCAGACCAGTGCGCATGTTTATTCAATTTGCATTGATGAGCGGTTCTTATTTTAGACCAGTGCGCATTTTTATTTAACTTGCGTCGATGCGCAGTTCGCATTTCAGACCAATGCGCATGTATATTCAACTTTCGTCGATGAGTGGTTCGCAATTCGGACAAGTGCGCATATTTATTTAGCTTGCGTTGATGCGCTGTTTACATTTCGGACCACTGCGCATGTTTATTTAACTTGCGTTGATCAGCGTTGTTTCTTATTTAGACCAGTGCGCATGTTTATTTAACTTGCGTTGATAAGCGGTTCGCATTTCGGACCACTGCGCAAGTTTTTTTAACTTGCGTTGATGCGCGGTTATTCTTTCGGACCACTTCGCATGTTTATATAACTTGCATTGACGCGCGGTTTGAATTTTGGACCAGTGCGCACATTTATTTAACTTGCGTCGATGCTCGGTTCGATTTCGAACCAGTGTGCATGTTTACCAAACTTGCGTCGATGCGCGGTCCATATTTCAGACCACTGCTCATGTTTATTCAACTTACAAGTTTTGGCGGATCGCGTAAAAAATTAATTTTCCAAGAGGGGCCTAACTGGAGAAGAATCATACAATATTGGAAAGGAATTCAATAAAAATTATGGGAGAAGAAGCATTTTCCAAATTATGCTCGTTTAAAATTTTTAGTACATGACGTCATAAATGACGTCACCAATAAAAACAGTCTTACTAAATACTTTGTTGAAAACATGGTTAAAATCGACGCAATAGTTTTAAAGTTAGGCTTGTTTGAAATTTTTTATTAAATGACGTTATCAATGACCTCATCAGTAACGTTATCAATAAAAAAGCTTAGTCTCACTCAATATCTTGCTAAAAACATGTGGTAAAAAATCGGCCCAGTACTTTTGAAGTAATGCACTGTTGAATTTGCCATTTCTACCTTACATATCCCTCTATAGCATTATTGATCACGTTTCAGGGGTGAGGGGTTGACGACGATAATAGGTTTGAAGAGGGTGGATATCATCAATAAAAAATAAAATCTTACTGAATACTTTGCTGAGAACATGGTTAAAATCGACCCAATAGTTTAATTGAATTTTTTACCAAATGTTGAAATTGGTCCAGTAGTTTGGAAGTAATGCGCTGTTGAATATCTCCCTTACATACTCATCCATAACGTCACCGTTTACGTGGGGGTGGACGATAATAACAGGATTGCAGAGGGGGTGATAACAGATTTGAGGGGGTGGACGATAATAACAGGCTTGAGAGGGACGACAACAATATGTTTGAGAAACTGTACTGGGAAGAAGCACTCGCGTGTATTTTAGAATGAAAGTCTATGCTTTTTTTTTAGACCGCGCACACAGTGTCCAGAACAACGATAAACAAGAATGTCCAGAGACATTGTGACCAGCCGAGATCTAGTGAATCTATGAATAAGCTTGTCTGGTTGCCGAAAGTGGTAGTCACATTGTACAAGCTTGTCCAAGGACAAAGGCCCAACTAACGAAAATCGATAAAAAAAAATCCGGCGTGCTTGAACAAGGGAATTTCCCGGAAAAATTGAGCTTCAAAGGACGATATGGCAATGAGCTAGCTAAATAATTAATTAAGCAACGGACCCGAACATAGACTATTTTGCAGGGTTTGCATTTCCGACCAGTGCGCATGTTTATTTAACTTGCGTTGATGTGCGGTTTGCATTTCGGAAAAATCCGCATGTTTATTTAACTTGCCGTTATGCTCTGTTCGCATTTCGGACCAGTGCGCATGTTTGTTTAGCTTGTGTTGATGCGCGTGTGACTTTTCGGACCAGTGCGCATGTTTATTCAATTTGCATTGATGAGCGGTTCTTATTTTAGACCAGTGCGCATTTTTATTTAACTTGCGTCGATGCGCAGTTCGCATTTCAGACCAATGCGCATGTATATTCAACTTTCGTCGATGAGTGGTTCGCAATTCGGACAAGTGCGCATATTTATTTAGCTTGCGTTGATGCGCTGTTTACATTTCGGACCACTGCGCATGTTTATTTAACTTGCGTTGATCAGCGTTGTTTCTTATTTAGACCAGTGCGCATGTTTATTTAACTTGCGTTGATAAGCGGTTCGCATTTCGGACCACTGCGCAAGTTTTTTTAACTTGCGTTGATGCGCGGTTATTCTTTCGGACCACTTCGCATGTTTATATAACTTGCATTGACGCGCGGTTTGAATTTTGGACCAGTGCGCACATTTATTTAACTTGCGTCGATGTTCGGTTCGATTTCGAACCAGTGTGCATGTTTACCAAACTTGCGTCGATGCGCGGTCCATATTTCAGACCACTGCTCATGTTTATTCAACTTACAAGTTTTGGCGGATCGCGTAAAAAATTAATTTTCCAAGAGGGGCCTAACTGGAGAAGAATCATACAATATTGGAAAGGAATTCAATAAAAATTATGGGAGAAGAAGCATTTTCCAAATTATGCTCGTTTAAAATTTTTAGTACATGACGTCATAAATGACGTCACCAATAAAAACAGTCTTACTAAATACTTTGTTGAAAACATGGTTAAAATCGACGCAATAGTTTTAAAGTTAGGCTTGTTTGAAATTTTTTATTAAATGACGTTATCAATGACCTCATCAGTAACGTTATCAATAAAAAAGCTTAGTCTCACTCAATATCTTGCTAAAAACATGTGGTAAAAAATCGGCCCACTACTTTTGAAGTAATGCACTGTTGAATTTGCCATTTCTCCCTTACATATCCCTCTATAGCATTATTGATCACGTTTCAGGGGTGAGGGGTTGACGACGATAATAGGTTTGAAGAGGGTGGATATCATCAATAAAAAATAAAGTCTTACTGAATACTTTGCTGAGAACATGGTTAAAATCGACCCAATAGTTTTATTGAATTTTTTACCAAATGTTGAAATTGGTCCAGTAGTTTGGAAGTAATGCGCTGTTGAATATCTCCCTTACATACTCATCCATAACGTCACCGTTTACATGGGGGTGGACGATAATAACAGGATTGCAGAGGGGGTGATAACAGATTTGAGGGGGTGGACGATAATAACAGGCTTGAGGGGGACGACAACAATATGTTTGAGAAACTGTACTGGGAAGAAGCACTCGCGTGTATTTTAGAATGAAAGTTTATGCTTTTTTTTTAGACCGCGCACACAGTGTCCAGAACAACGATAAACAAGAATGTCCAGAGACATTGTGACCAGCCGAGATCTAGTGAATCTATGAATAAGCTTGTCTGGTTGCCGAAAGTGGTAGTCACATTGTACAAGCTTGTCCAAGGACAAAGGCCCAACTAACGAAAATCGATAAAAAAAAATCCGGCGTGCTTGAACAAGGGAATTTCCCGGAAAAATTGAGCTTCAAAGGACGATATGGCAATGAGCTAGCTAAATAATTAATTAAGCAACGGACCCGAACATAGACTATTTTGCAGGGTTTGCATTTCCGACCAGTGCGCATGTTTATTTAACTTGCGTTGATGTGCGGTTTGCATTTCGGAAAAATCCGCATGTTTATTTAACTTGCCGTTATGCTCTGTTCGCATTTCGGACCAGTGCGCATGTTTGTTTAGCTTGTGTTGATGCGCGTGTGACTTTTCGGACCAATGCGCATGTTTATTCAATTTGCATTGATGAGCGGTTCTTATTTTAGACCAGTGCGCATTTTTATTTAACTTGCGTCGATGCGCAGTTCGCATTTCAGACCAATGCGCATGTATATTCAACTTTCGTCGATGAGTGGTTCGCAATTCGGACAAGTGCGCATATTTATTTAGCTTGCGTTGATGCGCTGTTTACATTTCGGACCACTGCGCATGTTTATTTAACTTGCGTTGATCAGCGTTGTTTCTTATTTAGACCAGTGCGCATGTTTTTTTAACTTGCGTTGATGCGCGGTTATTCTTTCGGACCACTTCGCATGTTTATATAACGTGCATTGACGCGTGGTTTGAATTTTGGACCAGTGCGCACATTTATTTAACTTGCGTCGATGCTCGGTTCGATTTCGAACCAGTGTGCATGTTTACCAAACTTGCGTCGATGCGCGGTCCATATTTCAGACCACTGCTCATGTTTATTCAACTTACAAGTTTTGGCGGATCGCGTAAAAAATTAATTTTCCAAGAGGGGCCTAACTGGAGAAGAATCATACAATATTGGAAAGGAATTCAATAAAAATTATGGGAGAAGAAGCATTTTCCAAATTAAACGCCAATAAATACCCCTCAAATACTCCTCATATCGCCAATTTTTGGTGGATCGCCAAAATGAAGAATTGTTCAAAAGAGGACCACTTGGAGAATAATCCTACAAAATTTGAAGAGAATCTGATCAAAATTGTGTTTTAAAAAGCAT
Source organism: Protula sp. h YS-2021 (assembly GCA_949752745.1). Classification (NCBI taxonomy): domain Eukaryota; kingdom Metazoa; phylum Annelida; class Polychaeta; order Sabellida; family Serpulidae; genus Protula; species Protula sp. h YS-2021. The sequence continues at coordinate 36,668,957 of OX457025.1, forward strand.
TTTGAAAATTGCTGACCATAAAATCACAAATGTCCTCAATTTGGCCAATTTTTGGCAGATCGCCAACAGGAGTAAATTTTCGCGGTAGGCTTACCTAGAGAACAATCGTACAAAATTGGAAAGGAATCCGATCAAAATTGTGGATGAAGTAGCATTTTGAAAATTAGGCAACAAAAAATTAAAAATGCCCCCAATTTGCCCAATTTTAGGGGGATCGCCAAAAAAAGAGTAAATTTTTAAGGGAACACTATGTTAAGAGCATTCGTACAAAATTTGAAGAAAATCTGATCAAAATCGTTCGAGAAGGATTTAAAAAATTGGAAACAAAAATTTTAAATGCCTGCCATTTAGCCAATTTTCGGCAGACCGCCAAAAAAGTAATTTTTCAAGACAAGCCTACCTAGAGAAAAGCTGTTCAAAATTGGAAAAGAATCCGATCAAAATTGTGGGAGAAGAAGCAGTTTGAAAATTAGATACCAAAAAAATTTAAAAATGTCTCCCATTTGGCCAATTTTTGGCGGATCGCCAAAATAAGAAATTTTTCAAAAGAGGACTGCCTAGGGAATAATTCTACATTATTTGAAGAAAATCTTATCAAAATTGTGTGAAAAAGCATTTGGCAACCACGAAATTACAAATGTCCCCTATTTGGCCATTTTTGGCGGATCGCCAAATGAATAATTTTTCAAAAGAGGCCTACTTAGGGAATATTCGTGCAAAATATGAAGAAAAGCTGATCAAAATTGTGGAAGAAGAAGCATTTTTTATAAATTGGCAACAAAAAATTCCTAATGTCCCCCATTTAGCCAATTTTTGGCGGGTCGCCAAAAAGAGTCACTTCTCAAGAGAGGTCCACCTAGAGAAAAACAATACAAAATTGGAAAGGAATGCGATCGAAATTGTGGGAAGAGAAGCAATTTGAAAATTAGATACCAAAATATTAAAAAATGTCCCCCATTTCGCCAATTTTTAGAGTATCGCCAAAATGAGTAATTTTTGAAAAGGGGCCGATCTAGGGAATATTCGTTCAAAATATTAAGAAAATCTGATCAAAATTGTGGGAAAAGAAGCATTTTGAAAATTGGCAACAAAAAATTTCAACTGTCCCCCATTTAGCCAAATTTTGGTGGGTCACCAAAAAGAGTGATTTTTCAAGAGAAGTCTTTGTAGAGAACAACTATCCAAAATTGGAAAGGAATCCGATCAAAATTGTGGGAGGAGAAGCAATTTGAAAATTATATACCAAAAAATTAAAGAATGTCCCCCATTTGGCCAATTTTTGGCGGATCGCCAAAATGAATAATTTTTGAAAAGAGGCCTACTTAGGGAATATTTGTGCAAAATATGAAGAAAATCTGATCAAAATTGTGGAAGAAGAAGCATTTTTAAAATTGGCAACCGAAAAATTTCAAATGTCCCTCATTTGGCCAAGTTTTGGCGAATCGCCAAAAAAAATTTTTTTTTTAAAGAGAGGCCTACCTAGAGAACATTCGTGTAAAATTTGAGAGGAATCCGATCAAAACTGAAGGAGAAGAAGCATTTTAAGTAAAAGTTTACACACGTACATACGTAAATACAGACGACGGATACCCCGCTATTGATAGGATAATACCAGCCCGATATAGTCGGCTGGTCTAAAAAGGAAGCACTCATCCGTTGTTTTTTTTTTTTTTTTCAAACTGAAACTGTGATGTTTTTGGACCACTCATGCGGTGTCCATAACAAAAAAAACTGCTTATGAAGCATAAAACGGAAATGCTCTGTTACTACGGAACGCTATGATGAACCGCTATGACGTTTCTAGAGAGCGCACACAGTCCATACATGGGCACACACTGTCCATATATAACGACATACATGGGTGCAGGCTGACTCAAACTTTCTTTTCTATCATTTATACCAACCCTATCCAGCACAGACTGTTCTGGATACATTATACAGAACAAACATCGTGTTTTTACACAAAACAGACACCCTACCCTACTTAACTCGAACCCTGAATTATGCAACAGTTTAAATTTTCACTTTTCATCCCAATAACCAAATCTTTGGTCTCCTTTGATTAAAATAAGGGAGGTCTCTTTTTCGACACAGCTAATTATTAGTTCATTTTAACAAATTTATTTGGTATAAATTACATAAGAAATTTTGTCAATTATGCAATATCAGTGCATAACGAATCCCAGTTAAATCTTCGTGTAAAATTGTCCGAAATTGTGAAATCCTATGCGAAAAAGTGTTGCAGAAAAGGCACAAACTGTCAGTCTTGTTTTTTTTTTTTTTTTTGGATATTCCGGAATTTACAAGCAAACATTTCCATCCGCTGCCACACAAAAAAGGTCTTGAAGCTTTGCAGTTTCGCAGGCAAGATAGCTCATAATTTGACCAAAACCAAGTGAATTTGAAGCTCTCCACACTTATGTTGAGTAGGAATTTGAGCTAAGTTATCGAACAGGCGCACCACTGGTCAATTGTACCTTTCAAGTAAATAACCATACATATTTTGGTCAATGAATTTAGCTTTTCAATAAATCCCACACGCATTCTGTTGGCGAGTTTTTCTTTTTTCACAGATATCACCAGGTGGATAAATTTGTTTAGCTGAGGACGGGGAGGGAGGGGACTTCTTGCGTTTAACGTTTGAAAGGATTCGTGGGCTCCACCTGTTATCCTAATGGTATGGCCATGAAGCGAAGGGTGTCTGTGTATACTTTAAATATGGAAGTGTCCCGCATGCTACGGCTGGAAACAGGCCTAGATTTTGTAAAGACTTCGTCCATTTACATTATCCACGACTTCACAACTGTTCAGTATTCAGTGCAGTTCAACAGGACAGAAGACCCCCCCCTCCCCCCCCGCCAAAAAAAAAAAAAAAAGAAAGAAGAATGTCCAGGGACATCGCACCCAGCATGGGCAATTTTCAATGTATTTCACATTAATTTTGTCATACTACCATGTTAATTGTTATAAAACGTAATATTTTTATATGTATTGTAAATAAACTTGCTAACTCCCCCATTGTTTGCTTTTCTTCCATGTCAAGCTTGGTTACGTTTAGCTGCAAAGATGGGTTCACTTAACCAGGGACTTACGCGACGCAGTGTTACAAACAACAATGTCCAGAGACATTACAACCAGCCGAGCCCAACGCAAGTAGAGTAAACTACTTAACCAACTAATTGTTGCTTACAAAATCATATTCACCTGTTGTACCAATAAAATATGGCTGCACCAAAGATATTTTTCGGTAAGGTGGACCCCTGTCTGAGTATATTACCCTCCTTCCCATCCCCCAACAAAAAAAATCGGTGAAAAACTAGTTAATGTAATCACTAGGCTGGAATTTTATTTATTATTTTTTTAAATATAGATACTTATGTTAAAGGTCACTTGTCTCTATTTTATTGCAAAAACAAAATGACAGGAATTCACTACGACTAACGCACCACCAAAGCAACTATCATGTTTTTATAGATCAAATTTACTAAACAATGAAGGCAGACATAGCTTTCTCTCTCCTTACAGCTTTTAATTGTGACCAGTCACTCAAAACACGACTGACTTCAAGGATCAGGCCGGATCCAACTTTTCGTGAAGGGGAGAGGGGGGAGGTTTCAACTTCCGACAGCTCGAGTTTAATAAGTTTTTTTCTCGAATTTGGGGGGGGGGGGGTCTTCTGTTAACACTGCATTAAGACACGCATACACAACACGGCTTTTTCTACACATTCAATCGGGTCAAAAGTGTTCAAGTGTGTCGGGATGGCGGTTGGGGAACGAGGGGGAAAGGGAAGGGAAAGGAGGGGCGACAAAGACATATGTTAGATTCAACTACTGCCCCTCAGATATTACAGATATATGTAAAAAATATATACTAAAATATACAAATTTCTGACAATTTTCAGTCTTTTCGGCCGATCGCAAAAAAAAGTAACTTTCCGGTAGAGGACCACCTAGAGATTGAACATGTGTAATTTCAAGGAAGATCCGATCGAAACTGTAGGAGATACATTTTGAAACATTGTCTAACACACACACACATATACATACCGCCGACGGCAAAAAGTGATCGGTAAAGCCCTTCTTCAAGAAAGTCGAAGCTGGGCCAAAAAAAAAAAAAAAAAAACCCGGCCGGCCAGCGACTTTTGTTCAAATTTTTGCGACCCGACATTGGTCAGATTTTTTTCTTTCCGCAAAATCTTGGGTTTAACAAACGTTTATACATACAATCGATGGATTTACACATTGCCACTTGGGTGAGTTGAAAGCGTTTATTGTATGAAATTCCAGCACCGAAGCCGTTAAATTTTTGGAGAAACTTCAAATCTAAAACGCCATTCACGTAATTTTTCTGCCTTTGGAATTCATCTGTTCACTTAATGATTTTATAGCTGGCCTGTCAATTACTTTTACCAGTAATTTTTCATTTTTTTCAATAGAATGGGCGAAATTTACCTCCCTCCCGCATTGAAGCCTTGACCAGTTAAAAGTTTCACGCTTTCCGAAACTTGACAGTGGGTAAGGAGGGGGATTAAAAACTAGAGCGGCCAGTGGACACAAAAAACACCAGTACAGGTAAATGTCACACATTTCTGCAAACAATAATTCACTGTTAAAAATTCAAAAATAAAGAAAAAATAGGGCGACCAGTGTCACTTGAGCTTCAGTGAGGCAGGATCCCCAGTGTAACACGTCATTGGATGTCACTAAATTCAATGAAATTGAAAACGTTACATTGCCTGACAGTTTTTGGTCGATTTGAAGAACCATGTTGAAGGACATGACCCAGCCGAGTTACCAAACTGTGAAAGATAGAAAAGCTCTGAAACGAACACCGTTAGGCAAAAAAATGAAAAACTATTTTTTTCTGAACTAACTTTTTCAAAATTTTAATACACAAAAACGAGTTTTCCCGGGCGGAAGCTACCCGAAAAGGGATATTGGGATTTAGACGATTGACGTTTGTACTGACATTTACACACTTTTATAAATTTTTAAAAGTCCACCATTTCGGCATTTTTTTATCATTTGCGAAGAAAAGCAAAGTGGAGAAGCACATAAGAAACATTCGATTAAATTTTACAACTATTTGAAAAAGACAGAGAAATGAATGGTTTGACAATACAGTATACTACCATTTATTCCGGTTTTTGCCAAACTTCAAAGTTCCGCCATTGCGGCAGTTTTTGGCGAACCGCTAACAAAAATAAAAATAATCCCTGGGGAACATTCATGCGACAAAGTCGGCTGGGTTAAAAATAAGACAACGTTGCACACCTCCAACATACGTATTAACCGCATGTAAAACGAAAAAGCACCAACATGCATAGTTATGAACTTGCAGCCTGGACAAAATGTCACGTTTGTACATTCGAACTAAATTTTTATCTATTTTCAAAATACTGTCATTTTGACAATTTTTCATCAAATCGAACAAAACCACGACGTTGCACACCTTTAATATACGTGTTAACCGCACGCAAAATGAAAAAGCATTAACATGAACAGTTTTGGAGTTACGACCTGGACAAAATGTCTCATCTTTGAACATTAGAGTTAAATTTTATATCTTTTTTAAAATACTGTCATTCTGAGAATTTTTCACCAACTTGAACGAAAATACGACATTGCACACCTTCAATATACGTATTAACCGTATGTAAAACGAAAAAGCATTAGCATGAAAAGTTTTCTTCGAGTAACAGCCTGGACAAAAGATAGTATACTAGGGCAGACGGACAGAGACAAGCTGAAAACTATATTAATCCGTTACATGGGGGATAATGACGTCATACGATTTCAGCAACGAAGCGTGTCAGAAGTCGACAGAACCGTCCGATGGATCAAAGGAATAAACAGACCAAGCTTGAAGTCGAACGGCCTTTTCGTTTTTGAGATAGCTCGCACACAAGTTTGTTCACGACACATACACAGAACGTACACACACTCCGTCTCCCCTTGATGGGGGGAGGCATAATGATGGGTACGATTCTATTTATCGACATTGATTTTTCGAACACTGTAAATGAAAGAAAAGCAAATGAAAGTAGCTGATTCTTTTTATTCTCTGAACCCCTACAGAACTCATCGAAAGCACAAGTATTTTATATGTCTGTCTCTTCCAACAAGAGTTAGTACGTGCCTCGGACTCATCGGCGTATGGAATCGATGTATCGATAAATCTAACTGGCGCACCGACGTAAGGAAATGAAGGAGATAATGCAGCAGTGCACAGAACAGACGCATGGAGGGAGGTGGAGGGGGTTTTGGAACTGACGCATCGCGTTCGTAGACATGTCATTATTGTCTTCAATGCTCTTTTACTCGAGGGTTGCACAGTTCCGTTTTAACTGGAGACATGGAACATTTTTATTCTTCCTCGGAGCACGTTTTCGATCATATTTTGGCATCCCGTGCATCGGGTCCTGTAGTAGCGACGTGGTTTCGAACCTCTGGACCTTAAACACAAGAAAATGCAAACACCTGTTAAAGGACCTTGAGAGGTGAATCACGAAATAATATCAAATAGGATAAGAGATATTCCGCTTATAAGTTGCTATTTTACGACATCTGTTCAGTAATTGAGATTTTACTGTACAATTTTAAATGTTCCAAGTGAAAAGTTACACATTTTCATGAGAACAATCCAAAAATAAGCCCTCATCCCATTGTTCCACTCTGAATGTTTTTCTAGATGTAACTGAGCGGAATCCTTTGAGCAGTTACTAAGACCCGGGGCATACAAGAAGCGTCGCTGAACGAATGGACTGGGGAATTCCAGTGCGGAATGAAATACTGACAATTCAGTTCCATTTCTTAAACTAAAAGAAATTTTTAATCTAAAACCAACACTTGAGAGGTTTTGAATCTAAAAGACAGAGAAATGAAATTGATTTTTTAATTTAAAACTAACACTGAAAGGTTTAAAATGTAAAAGGCCGCGAATTGAAATTGATTTTTTAATTTAAAACCATCATTAAAATGTTTAAACCTGGCAGCGAATTCGTCAAGGGACCACTTTTTAAATTCAGTTTTTTGTACTTTGCTCGACTCGTACTGAAGTGGCGAAATGAATTGGCATTCGGGTGCAATTGGTCATACATATCTTCAAGGCATATTAGTTCCTTGATAGAGTTAGTTTTAGTATGGTGCTTGTCAAGTGCTCGAAAACCTGCGGTTATATACATAACGAACTTAAATTTTTATGTATTCTGTAGTAATTTTGTGGTTTTCAATGTGCACGTTGTCACAAATCCAAACGGTTCATCTTACCCACTCAAGCAGCACTCTGAATTCTGGCGTTAAAAATAACTCAAAAAATTGTAACTGGGTATTTTATATTGAGCAGATAAGGCTGGGGAGAAAAACAAAGTCTGGTTTCTCATCCCAAAAAAAATTTACCCGGTCGGCCAGCGAGCCTTTGTCTCTTTTTTTTTTTTTTTTTTTTTGCTTTTTGGAAAATTTCGACGACATGGCTGTCATTTTTTCCCTCCAAACTTAGTCTTGTGGTGTTATGATCGTCTGTGTGACATGACAAGCTTTAGGATAAATTTCTCCTCCGAAAGGCCGTTTTCACTACTTTTCTCCCTTCTGTTTACATGTATTTGACTTTTAAAATGTTAAACACAAAAGAACTTAGAGAAGCTATTGCAGTGAAAAACCCGTTCGAATTTCCATCTGGAAAACAACGAAAGCATCTGAGAAACCCCAAGAAAATCTATATTTCAGCCTTGGATGTTACTGGTACGACAGATTTACGATGTAGTTACGACAGCAACAGGCCCATGAGATCAAAATACAAGGAGATCAAAATACATGTGGATATAACATTGCCGGTTGGCGACAGAGCGAATCCGAATGGAAAATCATTTCACGCGATCAGAGCTGCGAGATGCACTTATAAAAGAAAATAAAAATTTAAAGCATTAAATATCAGTAAAAATTGGCCAAACAGTCAAAATTGGCCAAAAGTGGCCCTTTGAGGAGGTCTGGCTTCTACATACCTTGAATTACGCAGACCCCATTACGTGCAGAGGTGGTTCGAGCGTCTGTCAGATTGTGGTGAAGTGTCGTGACCGTCCATCACCTAAACTTGGTGTTAATTTCTGAAACTGCGGAATGGGACCGAACAATGCGTTGGACAACCCCCCCCCCCCCCCCCACCTCCAGAAACGTATTATCAGGTTGGGAGTAACAGCGGTCGATGGACAGGCCAACGGACACGACTAATACAAAACCTGTAGTCTCCCTCCTGTAACTAAAGCCAAGGTTGAGCCCTAACAAATCAAAGCCTGGCGGTGACCCAGAGGTCACGAGAGGTCACTAAAAATCTTATCAGAGGGGGGCATCTGTACGGCAAACCTGCATTCATCAAGATCCGTTCCGTGTCCACTTTGTTCCAATATTTTTCACAAGATGAGACGAACATGCAAGGCGATAAAAGTAGAGATTTTAAGTCCAGAGGTGACCTGTAGAGGTCACCAAAAACAGCCTAAGGCCATAGGGGATGAACACTCTTTCTCATGTTTTGGGCCGAATGCTGTTTACAAGAAGTGCAGGCTCCACACATACCACAATGTTGAAAGATAAAATTCAAACCCAAGCTGTGACCTTGAATGGCTTCACAAGGTTAATAGCCAATCAGCACCGACAGCTCATCCACATGGACACTCGCAATGATTTTCAGCAATGCGTTTACATTCTAGCGTTCACACGCTTCTGCAGACGCGATTTAAGATACACACAAGGCCAGCCTTTGAACCACCGTCGTCCAGCTGTGACCTTGAAATATGGTCACCGAAATCGAGCAGCAGTCGGAGAGGTCATCGATTTGAAGTCGTGTTTCATCAAAATCTGTTCTCAAGCGTTGGTGGAACTGTCATCACAAGAACAACGTGACACACGGCCGAACATGCGGACAAGTCAAAAACATCATACCTCTCCTCACCTAATCCAGACACAGCACATAAGGTAGAGGCACTTCTAGCTTGATGAAAGTACAGGAGTTAACGGCACGGCCGACCCTTAGCAGGTTACAGTGTGTCGACACACGTTCATGACTAGAAAACAACGGTATCAGTTAAAATCGACCCAATAAACAAGAACGGGCAGGGGCATTATGATCTGATGAAACTCGACTACGTCTCGAGGAGTACGTCTATCCCCCGTGGGGGATATGGTGTAAGGCTGTTGCGTGTTTACCACGCAAAATTTAAAAGTGGAAGGATAGATAGACGTAGTGTCTAACATTTAAACGAATCAAACCATTAACCAGCAGGCGCGTGAGACTGCCGTAGGTACGCTAAGAACAGCGCCGATTTTGAAAAATCTGCCATTTTGTCAATTTAGTCCCATCCTAAAAATTATTGGTTACTGCACTGCGGAAGAGTCCAGAGAAGCCGTGTACAAAGCTGAAACGAATCCATCCATCAATGTAGCCTGTAGGCGTGTGAGACTGCCGTATATACGCTAAGTCAAGCGCCGATTTTTAAAAGTCCGCCATTTTGTCAATTTTTTTTTCGTATCCGAAAAATCCTTAGCCACTACACTGCGGAAGGGTCCAGAGAAGCCGTGTACAAAATTTGAAAGGAATCCATCCATTAATGTGGCCTGTAGGCGCGTGAGACTGCCGTATATACACTAAGTCCAGCGCCGATTTTCAAAAGTCCGCCATTTTGTCAATTTTTCCCCGATCCAGAAAATTCTTGGTCACTGCACTGCGGAAGGGTCCAGAGAAGCCGTGTACAACATTTGAACCGAATCTATTTATTAATGTGGTCTGTAGGCGCGTGAGACTGAAGCGTGACAGACGGACAGACCGAAAAGTTCAAAACTATATCCCTCCGTTCGACGGGGGATAATGAGTATCCACAGCACACCGCCAAAAAATGGTAGTAGCATTTAAAAAACGGTAAATTTTTTAAAGACCGGCGAGAGACAACATTGTGACCCCCCCCCCCCCCCCCCGTCAAAATTCCATTATAAAATTCTACGAACTTTTTACACCCTCTTCCCATTATTATATACTGAAGTCTCAGACTTAACATAAGACCTACAACTCCAGAATTACCACAAAAAAAAACAAAAAAAAAAAAAAAAAACAAGCATGTCCAAGGACACGACCCAGCCGATTTACCAAACAAGAAAAAAGTGAAAAACTGAAACGAATACTGTTAGGCCAAAAATTGAAGTATGTAAAATGCATTTAATTCGAATTTGGAACCTAACCGAAAAGCGATGTTGGAGAGGTTTGGCTTTAAAGATTCAGTAATTACCGACATTTACACAATTTTACAAAAATTTTAAAATTCCACCATGTCGGCATTTTTTTTTTTTTTTGTCCTTTGCGAAAAAAGCAAAGTCCAGGCGGAGAAGCACCTAAGAAACTTTCGATTAAAATTTTATAACTATTTGAAAAAGACAGAGAAATGAATGGTTTCAGTTATTCATTACCCTTTATTCCAGTTTTTGCCAAATTTCAAAGTTCCACCATTTCGGCAGTTTTTGGCGACCCGCGAAAAAAATAATAGCCTGGTAGGCGAACCCCTGGGGAACATACCTGCGTAACATCTAAACGATTGGTGTTAAACTGAAGGGGGAGTAGCATTTTAAAAATGGGTCAAAACACGCACAAAAAGTGCCGCCATTATGTCAGTTTTTCGTCAATCGTCAAACAAGCATGTCCAAGGACATGACCCAGTCGAGTTACCTAACAAGTAAAGAGAAAAATTGAAACGAATACTGTTAGGTCAAAAAATGAAGAACTTTGTTTCTGAATGTAACTTTTAATACATGAAAACGAGTTTTCCCCGGTGGAAGCTACCTGAAAAGGGATGTTGGAGAGGTGGGTTTTGATGATTCTCGTATTTATCGAAATTTACACAATTTTACAAAATTTTTAAAATTCCACCATTTCGTTTTTTGTTTTTTTTTGTTTTTTTTTTTTGTCATTTGCGAAAAAAAGCAAAGTCCAGGCGGCGAAGCACCTAACAAAACTGTCGATTAAAATTTTACAACTATTTAAAAAAGAAAGAGAGAAATGAATGGTTTGAAAATTCTGTTGTTTACTACCATTTATTCCAGTTTTTGCCAAACTTCAAAGTTCCGCCATTTCGCGAAAAAATAGCCTGGTAGGGGAACATCCCTGCGTAACATCTAAACGATTGGAGTAAAACTGTAGTAGGAGTAGCATTTTAAAAATGAGTCAAAAAAGTGCCGCCATTTTGTCAGTTTTTCGTCCATCGTCCAAAAAAGTAACAGCCCGGTGGGGGACCACCCAGGGAATATTCCTGCGTAATATTAAAACGATTGGAGCAAAACTGTAGGAGAAGTAGCATTTTAAAGAAAAAAGTTTAACATACGAACATACATTCAAGCTCCCCCCCCCCCCCCCTAGTGATACGACCGAACCCAGTCCGACAAACACTAGCTCCCCCCCCCCCCCCTTCCAACCGAACAAAATCCAAACGATCAAAAACTTAGTTCACTGTTCGTTGCCATATGCAGGACTTTTCTGGTAAAATTTTTTCCCCCTCTTTTATAGCCGGGGGGGGGGGGGGGGGGAGTGTGCAGCACTTCTTACCAGCACTGTGACGCTATTACCTCACGGCTCTCAGACATGATTTCCCCCATCCTGGCAAGCAGATCCACTTCCGACTCGCCAAGTGCGTCGGTCCTCTCTCCATCACCTGCTGTTTTTTTTTCTATGGGGCCAACAGCGGTCCACAAAACACGCCAAATCTCTATATATAAACTATCGTGCCAAAAATTTGGTAAACTTGCCAAAATTTGGCCAAAATACACTCAGTTTGTGACCGGAATTAGGTCTCAAAAGCGCAAACACCTGATGATCAGGTGAAAACAGCAAACGCAGCAAAAGCGCCAAATATTGACCAAAAGATCTCCTTGGTACAAGTAGCAATGTTTGGACATCTGCATTTCCAAGTCAAGACATTAAAAAAAAATTTTTTTTTTTCTTCTTTTTTTATAACCTTGAATAGCAAAACATCGTGAGAAAATGTGATGTTTTTCAAGAATTATACAGTTTTTATGATGAATGCAAATACTTGTAAACTGGGCGAGTCTAACAAGTGAACCAATACGTCAACAATCGAGACCCCGGAGAGGGCCTCTGTAACACTTCTTTGAACACATCACAGTTTGTTTTTTGTTTAACTTTTTGTTGCTTAACGGGCGAGTTGCTGCAAGTCTTTTCGATTTTTTTTTCTTTTTTTTTTTCTCTTTTGCGATTTTTTTGCTGTTTTTTTCTCTTCTTTGAGGCATGCGTCCTATTTAGTAACTTCAAAAGGTGACTTCTTCGTAATAACTACTAAAACCAAATCCATTGTACATTTCTTCGAAGGCTGTTTTTTTCAGTGAATTTTGTGTAATAACAATTTTGAAGCAGTTTCCATAGTTTTCCAGTTGTGTTGGCAATTAGGTGGGGAGGGAGAAAAAGAAAAAAGAAAGAACAAGAGTTAGAGTATATACACAAGTAGAAGAATTCAAGAGGTAGAATTGTGTAGACGCATTTTTTTCGTAGCTCCCTTAAATTTTGTACAGTTTCTTCAAGTATAAGTCAGTGAAAGGTTTTGATTTCCGATTTTTGCTACTCGTTTCCCTCGGGTTCAAGTTTCTCAAGTTTTCACCTGTCTACACCTTCGCAATGCGCAGCGAGTTTCTGGTAGACACCCACCAAAACAATGACGCCACACACTCCGTTGACCACGACGTCACAATTATCGTCGATCACTTTTATTTTAGAAGATACATACTGGAGCTATGGCAGCCTTTGTGAGTGACCTGCCCACTTTTCTACAGTGAGGTTTCTCCGGTAGCACTAAAGCAAGTCGTGCCTAAATGGCCGCCACAAAACCACGACATGCTGGTCAAGTCATACAAGAGATTGGGAAGGAAACTGCTTTTCACAAAGCACTTTTGTTTGTGGTATTACAGGCTTTGCAGTCTCCGGGATCTGCTCTTACTTGACGCATAGCAACACAGCGGACGACAAAAGAACTGCCCCTAGCAGGATTCCGAGCAGGTTGAATCACGTACGAAAATATAGCGCTTGCAGCATCAGAGCAAGGGCCAGAGTGTACAGGGGAAAAAAGAACAACTTGAGAAACTCGACCACTGAGGTATCGCAATTTTGTTCACACTGTTCAGTATATCCTGTTTGTAATTTGTTCTTAAAACGGAATTCTTTCCATAAAGCCAAACACTAAATACACTTTCGAAGCATATACACTGATTTTATTCAGAATAGATCTGACAATGTCAAAAAAACACCACGTCAATTTTTTTTTAATTTAGCTCAATTTTGTGCCACGCAATTGTTGCAATTTAGATTACTCTGAAACAGATGAAAATATATCCCAAACACGAGTACAACCCGTAAATTTCCGAGAAACAACTGTACAATAAAAACCGAACTTTCAGATAAAACAGCTCTAAATTTCCAGTCACTAATTACAAAAAAAAAAAAAAAAACCTTTTTTTTAAAAATTCCTACAGGTAACACTATAAATCACCACTATAAATGCATATACTACACGAAGTTTCATTTTATGATGTCTCGATTATTCTTACATTAGATAAAAGCGTTCCTTAAATACGCCAAAAAAAAGTTATCCAATAACCATGCCAAAGCTAACCTTTTCTAAAAAATAATACCCAAAATACAGTCATGCGAATTCAAAGTTCTCAAATTATTTACCAAGAACTTTCTCCTGTCCAATACAAGTTTGAATTTGAAAGTTTTCCAACGTTTTCTTCTTTCAATTTTCTGTACAGAATCTGTCCATTACAAGTTTGAATTTGAAAGCTTTTGAACGTTTTTTTTTCCTTTCAATTTTTTCTGCACTAAATTTTTGTCTCAACGCCTGTCACAAATTTTGTTTTCGACACCTTGAAACAAAGAACCTCCTTAATAAGGATTGTAAGCAAACTTCGAGGCGGTGTGGCAGGAAACCCCATCGGGTAAGGGTCTCCCCATGTCTTTACAACCGCCCTCCCTTTGCTTGTGTAAAAGGCAAGCAAACCTGTATCCTGTCCCATGCCACCACCGTTTCGCAAACACAGTTCATCCAAATATAGTACCTCGCTCATGCGAGTACCTGTCTTTTCCGCGACTCGAAAACTAAAAAATTCACTTTTAGGCCACTTTCAGCCCTTTTGTGACACTTGAATATCAATCAAATTTAAAAACCCATTTCATAAATAAATCCAGCGCGTCTTCGATGAAATAGTCAATCTATGTACATTTTTCTTGGCATGATTATAATCAGAATATCGAAAATGAAACATTTCAATTTATCTTACATAATATTTCTTAGTCCCAACACTATCCAAACATAAACAACAAATTTTTTTCAGTGTTTTTCAGTTTTTTCTTTTTTTTCTGGTGCAAATTTTGTTGTTTGTACAAAGGTGGGCACACTGTCAGTCTTGCCATCAGACTAGCAGTAGAAAGGAGTGCTTTTTACGCCGCTTTTTTTTCTCTTTTTTTCTTTGCGCAAACCTAGCCCCACGTGGTACCGTACGAGTCTTGATACCACTGCTGATCATTGGTGAGTGGCTGCTGGGCTATGGGCTGCGCCCCCCAGTTATCCTGAGTGTTGCGTTTCTTAGACTGACCCGCATTGTGGTCCATGCCCATCTTGCGCTTGGCTCCCAAACCGCCAGCTCCGCCGCCCCGGGGGCCACCGCGGCCTGCCATTCCCCCTCTACTGCCACCTCGGCCTGCAGCACCTCGCCCGCCTGCACCTCCGCCGATGCCTCTAGCGCCGCGGCCCCCGCGAGGAGCGCCCCCCGCTCCCCCGCGGCCGCCCCCCCGCGCTAGGCCACCGCCCCGCACCCCACGGCTCTGAAAGCAAACGCAACGTCACAAAATCGTGAACCAACTCTTGCACGACAGTTTGCACAGGCTTATCATTTTTGCACAACACATCGAGGAAAAAAAAACTCCTTAACAAAACATTGCATGCAAATGAAGTGGAGTGACAATTTCTATCTCAGATTTTCTCACTAAATATGCAGCTTACCAAATAATCTTTTCATTGAGAGAAAAAATAATAATTGTAATAACTGAATTTGACGAATAACGTTACTGTTAGAGAACTTTAAAGAATTTTTTAATATTCATTCACACTACGAAATTAGGAGAGCACACATGCGGTGTATTACTATTCAACTCAGATTAGTCACGCGGGGTTTTGCTTCTTTTTTTTTTTTTTTGCTGTTTATTCATTAGGAACCACACACGAGAACGATCCCAAACAGAACATGCAGGCCTCACTCTGAAGACAGAAACACAAAACAGACTGACGACAGGTATGGGACACGAGTTGGGGGTGGGGGACACTTTTATGGCAGCAATACGGTGGCGCTGTGGGCGCTGTTAATCCGCTGATAGGCACCTGCCGAGCCCGGTTAGGGACACTGCGTATGGAAAAAATTATTAGGGTACCCTGAGGTAAGTTGCTATCAGCTTCCAAATGATTTTTTCGTGTGTAATATGAAAAAAGAATAAAATAAAATTTAATTATCGTTTTTTCACAATCTGAAAAAGCTGGCAAGACTCGCGTAATATTTTGCCGCTTATTTAAATAATTTAATCAAAAAGCAGGCCTTCCCGCGCTCCTCGGTTAAAAAAAAAAACTGGTTTCATAGGTTTTTGGCGTCAAAAATATAGGTTTTAATAGGTTGTTGTGGCGTCCTACAAGCTACTTTTTATAAAGTTTGACGTTCTAAAATAATAGTTTTAATACGTTTAGGGTTTTTAACATAATTTAATAAGTTTTTTATATTTTAATAGTTATAATTTATATACGATAAATATACTTCTTTAAACAACACTAGATATTCATGAGTTTTTGGTAATATTTTGTGCGAGAAATGAATAACAATACAAATACAGAGGCAAAAAAAAAAAAAAAATAGCAGTTTAAAAATAGGTTTTAATGTCATTTTCGCAAAAAAGGTCCATTTTGAAAAAAAAAAATAAAAAAAAATAAAAAATAAGTGTTAACAGGTTCCGCTGGAATGCCTGCAAAAGTCTGGTCCGAAACTAACAGAAAAATCCGTATTGCATATCCAACACAATTTCAAGACTCTTCGAGAATTGCCGCTCTTCCGCCTTGTCACTTTTTCTCCGAGACCCATGGGACACTACCCTCTTCTGGCGAGAGTCCAAAATAGGGTACGTACTGTAATCTCTTGTATTTTCTTTTGCCAAGAATGGCACTACTCTCGCCACTCTAACAGCCTCGACACTACAGAGATTGTCACAAAACTAAAATTATAATCACAGTCTGTTTTTTAAGCACATTCAGAGGCTTCCATGACGACATATCACTTGGCAACTTACCAACCATCGCCCAACCAAAAGTGCATCATTCACACTGTTAAGTCACACATGAAGAGCTTATCCTTTACATGACAGCCGAAACGGAAACTGGTGAATTTCCAACCTTTGATCTGGATCCGGTTTACAACTTGACGGAAGCCAGGTTCCAGGCCTTGGTTTGAGAAATGGCACTCCAAACAAAAAGGGCTTAAGTAACAGAAAAAAAGACAAGTAAAACCTTACCCCTAGACACTGATACTAGCTAGGTAACACTACAAATTGAAGAGAAAATCACCTACAGGCGGGTACTGCCCCATCATTCTGCCTCTCTGGTTCCTGTAGCCCCCTCCCATTGGAAAGTCGTAGTCAAACTCGTAAAAGTCGTTGCCGTAAAAATCACCACCGCCGTAATTGCTGTAGCCGTAGAAATCGTCATACGGGTCTGTAGTAACAAAACACACGATGTTAAGCAAATCACAGGCGACACCCCCCCCCCTTCCCCCCACCTCCCCAATAGCGAGCGCCTGCCTGTGCACAACCGTCCCATTCACATGGACAAAAGCAGACTGAACTTCCTCATTACTATTTTAAAATTCTTAAGTTTTTTTACAACTTCCTCGACGGGCATCTCAACAATGAAGCAGCTAAAATGCGAAGGAAAACCTTCCTATATTCCCCTTGTTTATTTCCAGCGACCTTTTGGTCAGATTTACCATAAGTGCGCTCCTGTCTACAGTACGCAGTTCCAGCCACGCACCCATGTTACAAGCGCACACGCACAGAACAGTGAACTCACCCCAGCCGGGACGGCCACCACGCATGCCGCCGCCGCGGGCACGCCTCGGGCTCGGGCCCATGGGGCCGCCAAATCCCCAGCCATCGTCGAACCTACTGTGGAAAGAAGAGAAGCAAATCATTTTCACTTTTACCTCCACAGACAGTCGCCAATGCAGTAGAAATCAGCTACCCGAGGACGCAACACATGAACGTTTTACATCTAGTATTTTAGTACCGCCTCAATTATTCCAGCACCGCCCTACACAGGTATTAAGTACCGATCAACACTGAGTACCAACCTGTATAAAATATTAAAATGCCGCCCTACATTAAACATTACAGGACGGCTCTACATCACATAAAAAGAACTCTCCTGAATCCAATAGTTAAGTATTGGTAAAATGTCTATCTGAACTAAATTCACAGCGCATTTCCCAGCAGCGTTTAAGCTGACCGTGCCAGCCAAGGCATTCGCTGTAAATTCGCCCAGCCTAAACATACACTACGAAAGACTTTAACCCGATTGTTATCTGTGTCTTGTTTAGTATGGGTGGCCGAGAAGCATCAGCCTTTATACATTTTATACGAAACTTTTGGAAACACAGGTATGTGATGGAACTTGTGCCGAAAAAAGAAACTGTTTTGTGACCAGTTTTACGTAATTACTTTATTCTTTGCCAAGGTTTTTAACATTCATGCAAACCGCCGGTCTAACTTGCAACAAAAATAGTAATCAACATATCGTATCCCCCCATACTCCTCATATCCCTGTATATAATACAAGATTCGCAAAACCGTGTGCGGCGGCACAATTGACTGACTACTGCCCACACAAAAGCAAGGCGAGCGAATGCAGGCAATGGGGTGCAGACAGCAGGGCGAACACCCATAACGGTGACTGGCCACAGTATGAGGACAGGGAGGGTACGGGAAGACCTCACCCTCGCTGTACCATCATGTGCATTCGCTGCTGCTCCAGCCGCTTCGTCTTCTGCTTCTGGCGACTCTCCGACGGCGGCTTCGCCAGCGAGATCGCGATCTCCGTGTCGCTCAACGCCTACAATGCACAGCACAGAATGACACGCGACTAGAGTTGGGAAAAAGGCGGCAAAAGACCTACTTAAACATCATCATCTGCTGCTGTCGCTTCTGCTTCTGTTTCTGCCTACTGTCCGATGGCGGCTTGGCAAGTGACACGTCGATCTCCGACTCGCCGATGGTCTGAAACATACCGCCAAGCAGAAACGCGGGGGCGCTATTACAATCACATCTGGCTTCCTCAACCACTTTCTCTTCCTTATGCTCAAGTCCTGATCAAAGCCCTTCACATCTCTCCGGACTTATGGAACAGATAAAAAATAAATGCGGCCAGGAAGCAATCACCAGCGGCCAACGCCCCTCCCGCACCACCAATCGATTGAACCGTTTAACTGCATAAAAACCGGAAATCAAGTATAACAGACGAAGCACCACCACCCTTGTCCACCCCACCCTCACACCACCACCCAAGCCATGCGATACAGGGCTCCTACTGCCGCAGCCTGTTTTCCACGACTCTTCAGGACTGACCCTTAAAGAACTTCGACCTAGGAAACCCAGCGCCAGTGACATGTAACTACTACAATCAAACTTGTCACATCTCCATGTCTTTCTTATTTATACCGAAAACTGCTTAGTTTTTAATCCCTTATTTCAATATCCCTTTGAGATTTAACGATTTTTGCGTCAATATACAAGTATATATATATATATATTTCACTAACAAGTCCAATGAGTAGCATATATATATATTTCACTTACAATTCCATTGAGTTCTTCCATTGCTTTGATGGCATCTTCACGATTTTCGTAGTGGACAAAGCCGTAATCCTTGATCTTCTTTATCCTCTCGATTTTACCGTACGGCTCGAATTTCTCCCGCATCTGCTCCTCCGTGACGTCCGCCTTGAGATTGCGCACGTATAACACTTTCACCTAAAAAGCGTACAGAATAGGAGCGTGAACACTCGATCTCGCAAGACAGAGAAAGAAGTCTCGATATACATATTTTTTTATATAAAAAAAAATTTACCCCTCCCCCACCCCCGCTCTGCGCGCGGGGAGGATAGGACATGTAAAACTAATCTTAGGTCAACCCTCCCTCCCTCCCCCTACCAGTGACAAAAAGATATGTTGGTTTTCGTGTTGATTTGATCCCTCGTAGTACCTCAGCTTCAAAGACAGAAGTTATGTGGGAACAAAAATATACGGACTTTGAACGATAGACGCGTACCTTGGCCATCGTGTCCTCATCAGGTTCCTCCTGGGGGTCCGCCCAGTCCACGATGATATCACAGTTCCACACGCGCGTACGCCCGTTTCCAATACGCCGCTTCGCCACCGACGCGTCCTTGTGCGATGCGTACTCGAGGAACGCAAAGCCGCGGTTCTTCCTCTTCGAGTCGTCTGGTGAGCTGTAGATGATGACGTCACTCAGATTCTCTGCAAGTAACGTAAGAAAAGCAAAACGTTTAATGGCACGCTGGGCTAAATTTGTCAACCTCAGTCTTGACCTTATCCCTCTTTCTTTAATATTTCACTACAGCATACATAATTGTCATCTTTTTTGCAAGCAAAATTTAGGTGCTGGACTTACCCGTGATTTTCCCGAATTCTTCTTTAATTTCTTCCTTGCTCTTGCTTTTTGGAATGTTGCCCACGAACAGGCGTAAGTTGGCGACAGACACGTTGACTTTTAACCTTTTGTTCGGTTTGATTTCAAAATTGTCCAGCTGAAATTCAAAACGTTTTTCTTAATGCCATAAGATAAGGGACTGGAACTGATCAAAAAGAGTTCGTAATCTCAATTTTTTTTTTTTTTGCACCAACCTCCTCGACAGCAAATCTTATGTCATTCGTTGTGGTTCATGTCTACTCCCAAAGCCCAGTTGGGAAATCATAACTGAAATCGAAAACCTGACCTTCGGGACACCACGTCAGTTTACATTTGCTGATTGCACGCCTTTCTACCTGTTTGACAGCCTCCTGAGCGCCCTCCCTCTCAACGAAGGTGACGAAGCAGTAGCCGCGGTTGGCACCAGTCATTGGGTCCATCATGAGCCGCAGGTCCCAGATCGTGCCGCACTTCTCAAAGAGCGGAATCAGTTCGTCCTCGAACACCTCCTTGGGTATCTTACCACAGAAAACCTGCAAACATAAACAGTAGTCAGCGGTCAGCAGTCTTAAATACAAAACAATTTCATTATAACGGTACGGCTGGAACTTGTCATGTCGGAATATGCAATCGTTTTACAACAGCTTAGCTTGATCCACAAAATTATCTCGTCACCATCGCAATAATAGATTTAAATTTAGCTAGACTACTGTATATTCCGCAATGTACTACTGCTACTGTGTTTCAATGCATTTTTATGGTATGCCAGCTACAATAAAGAACATCAGATTATGTGCCCTTACTTGAAAAGGAACTTAAGAATATACATGTATTCCGAAATCAGCTTTTATACGCCTCTCCCAAACCCCTCCTTACCTCGTGGCCGGCCCCCGGCTGTGGAGTATCCTCGCCGGGAGGGGGGCCGCCATACTTCCTCTGTCCAACGGTCACGTCCAGACTGTAGCCAGTTCTCTCCAAGATTTCCTGCAACACCATTGTTTACTGAATAACAAACTTTTAAACACCGCTTAATTCATCACTATGCAGTCAATATCTCTCCAAAATGAAGTTTAGCACTTACTTAAGCGTCTGAAATTTAACTAAGAGACCCACCACCGATGTGTACCGTGTAATGTTACGCGTTGCCGTATTTCGGCTGAAAAAAGGGTAAAGCCCCACATTCGTGGATATGAGATACGGATCATGCTTGAGAAACACTCTTTCTTGATCATTTGTGGCAACTGGCGTAACACCTTAACTGTTCGGTGTTCGGCCGTGCAAGAGGAACGCGGGGGGGGGGGGGGGGCGTTAAACGGACTGGTCAGTGGTTCACAACAGTTCTTACTCATAGATATAACAATGTTGGTATTCACTTGGGTTGAGGGAAATGTCGAGATGTTAAGTTGGCATTCTGGTAATGTGCTTTGATAAGAAATGCCCACCTTGATCTTGGCCTCGTCTGGGCCCGCTTTCTTTGCCCCGCCGTCGGCGCCGCCGCCCTGCAGCTTGTGTTTCTGCCTGTATGTCTTCATAACGCCGCACAGGTAGGCGCTCTTGTTGCTTACGTGCTCCAGGTTACTGTCGCGGAATTCGCGCAGCACGGCCACGCCGCCATCACTGTGGAACTCCTTCAGCGCGTCGAGCGCGCGGGAGTCCAGGTCGTCGTGGGACAAGATTTCTGCAAAGTCACACAAGACTCGGCAATAAGACCATTCAATAGTCTTTCTTACAGCACAGTCAGGAAGCTTATTAATATTCTGATGAAGCCATCCGACACACAGTGCACACCCGTGCGTCATTCTGCACAAAGAGATGTCAACACGTGATCCTTCCGAACCCACGGCACATCCAAAGCCCTACGTTACGTGTCGTGGTCTATCAAAACTGACTAATCGATAAGTAAAACATGAATGACGAAGATCTGTCAGTGTTAGAGTATGCAGTCTCAAAAATCCCAGAAACAACACTCACCATCTCTGTAAATGGAATCTAGTTCACTGGCAACTTTTTCCTCGATTCCATAGTCAATTAGTTTCTGATAGTCTTCAGTGTGTTCCACCGATTCTGTTTTTACTTCAGCTTGGCCGTTAGTTGTCATACCTAAATACAGATCACAGCTAAAATCAACCTTGTGCGAAAACTGAACTGCAGAATAAACAGGTTTTGACTTTTGTGGAATAATCTCTAACGTAAACCTAGAAGAACCCAATAAATTCAGAAAAAAATGCTACCGGTACCAATGCACAAACTTGTCCAGTTCTTAGTTGTAAATAAACAATTCATATTAATTTTCTGACGTCACATCAATGGAACTCTTTCACACATCCCTCGGCGTGTCTCCAAACAAAACGAACAAAAAAAAAAAAAAAAAAACACTTAGTGCTTTTTGCGAGAAACTGTTCACGACCCATATAGGCTTGCATTACTCAATAATTCATTACTGTTCCATGAGATACACGGAAATCTCCAGGCAACTGAATCTAATGTTATGTACTCACACATGGGAATGGGGTCGAAAAAAGTGGTCCAAAAAAAAAAAAAGGCCGAAGATTCCTATGTGTGGTACGGAGTTAACCGAATCCAGTTAAATCAAGTGTCTTTGTTTTTTAATTTTACTGATTTTTTTTTGTTCAAATTCGTTAAACTATTCCGAGTTTCAATTAAGATTTTCTTCGAGCAAAGGGGGTTCAGTCCAGTTTTAATGCATAAATAGCTTGGAATATAAAAAGATCTGGTTTATTGTCAATGTGTATAATAACATTTATGTTCAAAAGGCATGGAAGAAATTAGAACTTAAATAGTACAGGTGTGCAGAATAAATTTATGCCAAATTCTGCATCTACCAATTACAGTACGTTAGTGTATACAGTACAGGAGTCAAGGACAATTCCCCAGGACCACTGCCCATCCGACAATTACCCCAGCATGACTACGCCCCCCCCCCCCCCCCTGGCTCCGAGACAACTGCCACGGGGATTTTTACAACTCATCACAAACTACAGCCACACAGGCGTATGATTCCCTGTGTAACGAGGATGGCATCAAATCGGTGCTGAAGTCGGTTTGCGAAGTGCCACACTAGTGCCACTTTCATTATGTTTTTCACAATTAAAATTCCCAAGAACATAGCCGGAACGCTGAAATCTCCTCGCCCTTCGCACGTTTTGTAACATACACACAGTATGACATAGTTAACAGGTTGAGTTTGTATGCATGCCTAACTTTCAAATGAATGGCTAAGTTTCGACCTCCATTTTGGCTAAATTAATGAAAAGTCGGACAAACTGAATACGCGGTGCACAACTACAATACATGAGTAAATCTGTATAGGATTTGTATGTGCGTGCTTTACCCGTTCGTCGGAGTTGTGCATACAAGATCACTTCCCAAAACGTGACGGACGGACATACCAAATTCTATCTCCCCTTCGCCAACAAAGTTGGGCGATGGGATAAAAAATTGAAAGTTTTAAGTTTCAGTTTCTTTCATGTGCCGAGTATGAGCTGTTTTTGTCTATATTCGTAACCTGGGTTAAACCCGCCTGTGCCTGTAGTGTCGCCACCTCCCGAAAACAAATGATCTGGAAATCATATTTTTTGTCGAACCTCCCGACAATTGCCACTAGTTTTCCAATGCAAAATACTGAGCTGCTGTAAATAAACTTAATATACACATATCAATGTCAGGTTTGCGCTCACATGTAACCCTTGTAGCTGTCAGTAGTCATTTTGAAAAATGGGTTAGTATTGTTTAGAGTATGCATTTAAAATACTGATATTTCGGGATATTAAAATAAAATGGCAAGTTCTAGGTATGCTCGAAAATCATACGCATATAAAATTTGCATTATTTAGTCGCAGTGGAAAGACCAGAGTTGTTGCGCAAAAACCATTAAAAAGTGGCGGACTGGGTTACTGTTATTTCTTCTATCATTTCTTTCATTTTTTACCCATACCCTCAGTCGAAATTCTTGCGCATTTTATTCGAAACGAAACCCTCGGGGTGATTTGACGTGCATCAACAGACGATAAAACTTGACAACGCTGTCCGATCGATCCAAGGAATACCCATGCAAGGTTTGATCTCGTTATGACTTCCATAACCTAGATGTCTGGCACTCAAGATCTCGCACGATTTTACGTAGCGACACCATACCTTAGAGACAAGCAAGAGATAATGTTTCGGACCGATCATGCAACAATCCCATAAGTTTGAATTCGCTTCGATGTCCAGCGGCTGGGCAATTGAGCTCACGACATTTTTACCCAACTGTTAAGCTTTAACAACGTATTATGCGTCACAAGTTAGCAGAACCGTCCGACCTACTCTAGCTCCAAGAAGCGGTACTCTACAAAGTTTCCGGGCACCGCTTCAAAGCCTCGCTATATAACGATAAGCAAGTCAACTGCGCTCGCTCTGAGGCACCCCTGTGGCTGCTTTATGCGTGAATCAACGACCAATAAGTTTTTATTGGCATTTACTAAAGGCCCTCAAAGTACAACGGTAATGATATACAACTTCTGTGTTACGCTTTCTTTAAAAGAAAATAACACGGAAATAACTACAATTCTCCCGCAATAACTGACATTTGTTTGTATACAGGGAGCATACTTTATTACGTGAAAGAGAAACAATAATTTTTGCAATTATCCACCAAAAAACTTTTGAATTCATATTTTAAAAGAATGTAAAAAATAAAACGTCAAATATTATGGGTATACAAAATAAACTTATACCTAACTTTGCATTTATCAAGTATTTTAGTATATATTTTACAAATAAACTATGACCCCTTTATTTAAATTTTTGGTCATCTGAGTTTGGTCATGTGACATTTAAAGGCCAGAATGTAAACAAACATTTGACACGTGGGTGCGGAAGCTAATTTTTCTGCACTTTTATGAACAAATAAAAAATATACAGCTCACTAAAAATTGTGCCTGTTTTGCAAAAAGGGCATTTTATGCATGAACTTTCAGTAAATGTTTGAATTATTGGGACTGGTATCCAGGATTCGTGCCTCAGAACACATGAAGTTGACTCCTATTAGTGGGACAATGGAAGGCTTCGTAGCTCTGACAGAGAGATATACGATGTTATACAAGTCAGAGCTACTCGGAGCTAGACCTACTCGTACCCAACATGTGAATATGTTTCTGGCAAACAGAATTCTGTTGGTTTTTGCCAGTTATTGTTCTACGAGTTCTCTCTACTTACCTCAACCGAATTCCGAAATATGTCGGCAAGTCAGAATACGAATTCGCTTACAAGCAAAAACAAAGATTATGGCGTACCGAATAAATGTGCGAAAAAACTGTTTTGACTGGAAACCGGGTGAAAAAGAAAATGCTCGACGATTAAAATCTATAAAGGCAAGACTAAGTTTTTGGTAAGTTTGCACGGACTCCGACGACAGCCAAGCGTCCGTGGTGGAAACGAACAAGCTTCGTATTTCATTTCAATCGTGTACAAACCCAGAAAAAGACACAAAAATGGATTCATTTGTGGTATTTTAACGCTGCATGCATGAATCACATTGTACGATAATACATAATATAATGCCCTGTACAATTCCGCATAATACTGAGGACAAGAGAAAGAGAATATTCCTCTATCTTGATCACTAAAGAAAAATACCTCCATTTCCGGCACATCTTCTGACACAACTCGATTAAAAACACCTTTTTTAAGATACGTTGTAAATATTATACAAAAGCAACACACTGATAAATATTCTATCCAACCCTTGTCTAATATACTTACTGGGAACGGTATTTAAGTTCAAAAATTTTGAAAAAGAAATATCGTATGCTCTTAATTTTGAAGCCGCGACCAAAATGGCCGATTACATGTGACTTGCGCGGGGTTCAAAGGCGCAAAAGCAAAGCAATCATAGTCTTGTAAAATAATTTTTTATATATATAACTGATAGTTAAGACGTATGCGATTTATATTTATATAGAATGTATTTTATATTGAATATTTTGATTGTAATTGAACAAGATGAGCAAAAGCCACATTCACTTTATTGCTTTGCTACACTAAATCAGGTTGCAAAAACTTTACAGTTGATGGCTCAGCTGAGAAAACATTTTCTCACAAGCAGAGACCTATGAACTACCAATGCCGCTGTAAATAATTTAATTATGAAACAGATGGAATCTTTCAGAATATGAGGAAAGATCTAAATACTTTTTTCTAATCACATACAACACAGTGATAAAACATTTGAAGCTAACATTGTTGATGATTTTGCCTGCACTTGATTTGTAAAAAAAAAGTGTAAAGAAATCTATATTCTGGATACTGTAAAACGAAAAAAAATTAATGTCAAATTTTTCTCAAATTTGAAATAATTCTCGTAATTGAAGCAGTTTCAAATTATGATTTTAGTATACATTAAATTATTATGCCTTTCTCAATAATGATATAAATTTCTATGTGATGTATGTGAAAAATTATTCTTTTATTTCAAAATAGTAATTTCAGTAAGGAATTTATCATTCAATCAATCAATCAGTCAATCATGTAAAGTATCCGAGGAACTATCCCAATTGACAATTTGCTTGTAAGGAATAAAACAATCAATAAATCAATCATTCAAGCTTTCTTTTTGGAACAACTTGATCAGTGCGCAAATGCGCATAATGACCCAAAGAAAAAGGCTTCGAACCCTCTTGCGTACAGCTACTGTTACAGACATTAAAACATCACTGTGATGTTATATTCATTGCTCATATATGTGCACTTGTGTGTAAAAAATAAGAAGAGAAAATAAAGACACTTTCCTGTGACTTTCAAAATTTCCACAAATGCACCTCAGACTCAAGAGATTATGAGCAGAACATAACCAAACACTTTCCTACGACTTTAAAAATTTCCAAAAAAGCACTTTATATACAGCAGATAATAAAGAGTAGATTGTGCTGCGATGTGGAATTGGTGTTAATGTGTCGTTGCAAAAGCGAGACTGTTTTTGTCAGTGCCTAATTTCTGATGCCTTCAATCAAGAAGTTTTAACATCTGGGAACACTTGCGCAAAACCATCCCAGTCCTAAGCACACATCATTTTATGCATAAAACTGAAATAACGATGTTGTTATTATGTGTCAAACAATTTTTTTAAAACAGACAAAATTTCGAAAATGAGTAGTAGGGAAAGACGATTTCTGGATGATTATCTAGCAGTCTCGTAATACTTCTAGATGACCATCCAGATAGATTTAGCGCTCATTTCGCACGATCTGTTGGTCCTGAAAAGGACCAGGATTTGTTTTGTTTTTTTTTTTTTGTTTAGTTTAAGATGATCCTGTCTTCATGGATTCTTCCATCCTTACACTGGTCTCCATTGAAATTGCAGTACGTGGTCAGAACTCCACTCTCTGGCCAGGTGACAAAGTAGTTTCTGGTTCTTGCAGCACCCAGGGTGACGTAACATGCGCATGATGTACACAACTGTATGCTCATCCCCTGCCCTCTTTCAG
The DNA here is from genome assembly GCA_949752745.1 of Protula sp. h YS-2021. Classification (NCBI taxonomy): domain Eukaryota; kingdom Metazoa; phylum Annelida; class Polychaeta; order Sabellida; family Serpulidae; genus Protula; species Protula sp. h YS-2021. Next base: position 36,696,218 of record OX457025.1, read on the forward strand.
CCAACGTTCGCACTTCCCGCATATGGAGTGGTATACATTAGTGCAGTACACTGTAGTGTCTTGGTGTATTTCCATATTCTATATTTAGAGTATATTCCAGGGGATGCCCTCAGTCTCGCTCTGTGCGAGAAGCCCGCATCATGTCATGTAGTTTGAACGAATAAAGTTTGTGTAAATAGACAGCAATCAGTTTTTCTTTTAGGAATATTATATTGGCGACGAGGATTATAAAGAAATAGAGAAGAGGATGACGAAATTTTGATTCGAGAAAATGAGGGATTAGCGAGAAACTGAGGTGTTTATTGTAACACGAGACATTTTCTTTGTTTGATGGGTGGATCCGGATGCATTAATTCATAAGGCGAATGTTCCTTAGTTTTGTGGATATCTTGCGGTAAAAGTGACCGAATGACTTTAAATAGGTATAAATTACGTTTGGAAGAAGTGGATTGTGATTTTTAAGGGAGATATTCGGTGATATTAGATGAACTGTTTTGACAATGTGGGATGGATATTAGTCACATGATTACAGGAACCAGGATTCCCAGTGACGTCACGATTTAGGAAGTAACAAACACCTGTCCAAACACTGAGATATACAAAGAGCTGTCATTCTGTGACTGAAGTGTAAAAACACAGCGAAACTAAAGCGCTATGGCTGCTAACGATTTGACGGTGCTTCCAAACTTTAACCCACATGGGGATAATCTGTCAACAAACTGGAGAAAGTGGAAACGTGCATTTAATTTGTATTTAACTGCCAAAAACGTTACGGATGATAAACGCAAAGTAGCCACAATGTTGCATACAGCAGGTATGGAATTTCAAGAACTGTATTACACTTTAGCAGGCGGTGATGAAACGAAGAATTTCACAGACAGTATTGCAATGTTAGACGGCCATTTTATTCCAAAATCGAACGTCATTTTTGAGCGATACCAGTTCCGCCAAATGGCTCAGAAATCGGACGAGACTGTGGATCAATTTGTGTGTCGTCTAAGAAAACAAGCAGAATCGTTTGAATATGACGATATTGACAATACGGTGCGCGATCAGTTGATTGACAAATGTTTCAATTCTGCGTTAAGAAGAAAGTTTCTTGAGAAAACAGGTACAGCAACTTTAACAAATTACTTGGATATTGCTCGAGCGTTCGAAGCGGTCGAATCGCAGACGAAGGCTTTGTCGTCGGAGCCGAGTGGTCAGGTTAACAAAGTAACCGCGCGTAGTAACCCACCCCAGCGCTCAAAACAAGGTACAAAACGGTGCTTCAGGTGCAATCGAGAGGGACATTTTGCAAAAGATAAAATATGTCCAGCCCGGGATGCTACATGCTCGTCATGTGGGCGAGTGGGACATTTTGCTGCATGCTGTAGGTCAACGTCAGATCAACGTCAAGAAGGAGGAAAAACGTCCAATCAACGTCGTGGAGGTCAGACGTCAGATCAACGTCATCGAGGTCAAACTTCAAATCAACGTCGACGAACAAACCAACCTAGACGTCAGGTATCTCAGCAGGAGGAAGGCGACCGGAAGTCACGTGTTCAAAACGTGACCAATGAGAGTGACACAGGTGGAAACAAACATGACGATAATTATGCTTTTTGTATTGGTGCGCAAGGAAATAAATTCGGGTACACTGATTTGGAAGTGGGAAATGTGTGCATGCGTGGGGTTTTAATCGACTCAGGGGCATCTTGTAATATTGTGGATCAAAACGTATGGGAGTCATTAAAAAGGCAAAACGTTTCATGCACGTCCAAAGCAGAGACCCGAACGTTATTTGCATATGGTCAAGAAAAACCGATGGAAACATGTGGTACACTTAGAAGTGTTATTTTATTGTAAAGAAACCGATCGAAGGTGCGTAGATGAGTTTGTGGTAGTGAAGGGAACCGGATGTTCCTTAATTGGTAAAAGTGCCGCGGAGAGATTAAACGTACTCAGAGTTGGTCCTCCAGGGAAGGAAAATGTGTGTTCTATTGTACGTGAGGGTAGCGGTACTGACATTCTGAAATCGTACAGGGAAGTGTTTACAGGTGTGGGGAAACTTAAAGATTACGAGTTAAAGCTTCATATAGACAGGGAGGTAAAACCAGTAGCGCAAAATATGCGTCGTATCCCGTATAGTTTGAGGGAAAAGGTTGACAAAAAATTGGATGAGCTTCTGGAATTGGATATTATTGAGGAGGTTCCCCCAAATACGCCTTCAACATGGGTCTCACCATTAGTATGTATTTCAAAAAGGGAAATGACGTGAGGGTGTGTGTCGACATGCGGCTCGCAAATCAGGCAATCGAACGCGAACGCCATCCAATTCACACAGTGGATGATATTTTACAAGATTTGAATGGGGCAAAGGTCTTTTCAAAGTTAGACATCAAAATGGCCTTCCATCAGGTTGTAATCAAGGAAGAATGTCGTGACGTAACAACATTTGTGTGTCATAGGGGTTTAATGAGGTACAAGAGATTGAATTTTGGGATCACTAGTGCATCTGAGCATTATCAACGCATTATTCGAGACGTGTTACGTGCGTGCAAAGGGATCGCAAATATCGCTGACGACATTATAGTGTACGGCAGTGATCTTGAAAGTCATGATACGAACTTGTTTGCAGTGTTAGAGTGTCTGAAACAAAGCGGGTTGACGTTAAATCCCGAAAAGTGTGAATTTCGAGTGCCAAAATTGACGTTATTTGGTCACAGTTTAAGCGGTAATGGCATAGCACCAAGTGAAGAGAAAATTGCGGCAATACAAAATGCACAAGCTCCCAAAACCGTATCTGAAGTACGATCGTTTCTTGGTTTAGTACAATATTCAGCGCGATTTATTCCAAATTTTTCAGAGTTATCCGAACCATTACGTAGATTAACGAAACAAAACGTGGTGTTCAAATGGAGAATTGAACAACAAAAGGCATTCAATAGCCTGAAAAAGGCTATATCTGGGGCTGAAACTTTGGCTTACTTTAAATATGGATGCAAAACTCGTATCGTTGCGGACGCTGGACCGACAGCTATTGGCGCAGTATTAGTCCAATTACAGGATAATATTTGGAGAGTTGTCAGTTACGCTTCGCGTGCGCTGACAGATGTAGAGCGCAGATACTGTCAAACTGAGAAAGAGGCTCTTGGGTTAGTGTGGGCATGTGAACGATTTTCGTTGTACGTATTTGGTTCCCAGTTCGAATTAGAAACTGACCACAAACCCCTGGAACGTATATACAGTACGAAGTCAAAACCCTCTGCCCGAATCGAAAGATGGGTTCTTAGGCTACAAGGTTATGATTATAAGGTTGTCTATCGGCCGGGCAAAACGAACATATCCGACGCATTATCACGGCTGAACGTTTCGGGGAATAAAGATAACTCAGGTGACCAATACGATTTTGTAAGTGTATTAGCAGAAGAGAGTGTCCCAATAGCACTTTCACCTAGAGAGGTAGAAAGGGTATCAGAAGTGGATGATGAGTTGTCTATAGTGCGGGAATGTGTAAGCACGGGAAAATGGGATAATTGCAATTTACCACCAAAAGTAAAATTTGTTTACTTAGCAATAAAAGAAGAACTGTGCGTGTTGGGCAAATTACTACTGCGCAATAGTCGAATTGTAGTACCTCAAGAGTTGAGAAAAAGAGTTTTAGATTTGGCCCATGAAGGTCATCCAGGAATTGTTAAGATGAAGAATTTGTTACGCACAAAATGGATTCGGATGTTGAGAAGGTGTGCAAAACATGCCATGCTTGCCAGGTGGTTGTCCCCGAACCTATGAGAAGAGCTGAACCACCATCTGGACCATGGCAAGATTTAGCTTGTGATCTGTTAGGTCGTATGCCAAGTGGAGAACAATTACTTGTAATTGTGGATTATTATAGTCGTTACTTTGAGGTTGTTGCGATGAGAAGTGTTACAACGGAAAATATCATCAAGGTTTTGGAACCTGTTTTTGCACGATTTGGCTTACCGTTCAGTTTGAAAACGGATAATGCTGGGTATTTTGTATCCGAGGGATTTAGAAATTATTTGGGGAATCATGGGATTATGCATGTGACATCCCCACCATTGTGGCCTCAGGCCAACGGAGAGGTAGAAAGACAAAACAGAACGCTTCTCAAAGCAATGAAAAGTGCTGAGGTGGAGGGAAAGAAATGGCAAAACGAATTAAATAAATTCCTTTTGGCATACAGGTCAACACCTCATTCCAGTACCGGGGCAGCTCCGGCATATATGATGTTTGGGAGAGAAATAAAAACTAAATTGCCAGAAATTAGAGCAGACAAATCTATTCTAGACGAAGGTATCTGTGAAAGAGACTGGGGAAACAAGCTTTCGGCAAAGTCTTACGCAGACAACAAACGGGGAGCAAAATTCAATGATCTGGCTGTCGGTGATCATGTTCTGATTCGAAATCAAAGAAACGGGAAATTACAGCCAACTTTTGAAAGCCAGCCAGTCACGGTTAAAAATAAATCAGGCTCAGAAATCACGGTACAAACCAAGGAAGGGAAAGAATACAAACGAAATTCGTCATTTGTAAAACCATATCTGGTAACCGCCGAAAATGAAAATGATAAAACCTTGGTAACATCTGGCACGTATAAAACAGAACATCGACCAGTCCGCGATCGGAGGGAGACAGACAGATATGGCGTTCCGATAACAGATGTAAAAACATGGCGTTAAGTAAACTTTGTGTATTAGAATATGTAGAAATGTGTATTTGGACTTTTGTAGTGAATTGGTACTGATAGCAATTGATTAGAACGCAGAATGCATAAGGTGATTAATGAATTTTGAGATTTATATTTTGTTTGCGATTACAAAATTTTGATTAATATTCGTGGCGTACAGAAATTTTGTTTTAAAAGGGGGAGGGATGTAGTGTCTTGGTGTATTTCCATATTCTATATTTAGAGTATATTCCAGGGGATGCCCTCAGTCTCGCTCTGTGCGAGAAGCCCGCATCATGTCATGTAGTTTGAACGAATAAAGTTTGTGTAAATAGACAGCAATCAGTTTTTCTTTTAGGGATATTATATACACTGCCGAGAGTGTATACTGGTTTTCTTCCTGCCTTGAAGGTTGACCTCGTCCAAGACATAATGTATGGCGTGTGGCTTTCTCGAAGTCATCTGTTACAATTGTCTCTAGCCGCCATTCTTTAACAATTCTGGAACTGAAGGTGATTGAAACACACCGAGGCCCGCCTCTCCTGGAATCTAGGTGGAGTCCATAAAGAAACAGCCCGCAAGGAAACGTTTTTTGCCTGGAGCAACATCTTCATCTTCAACGAAAACGATGTTAGCAAGTTGCACATCTTGAATGATGGGTTCAAAGGGCTTGAGAGTTAAGGAACCGTGAATCTCCCAGTCTGTACTAGCCATGGTGAAATTGTATACAGACTGAGAGAAAACACGTTCTATATGGAACGTAAGCAATCACTGATCTCCCTCCCCCACCCACCTAGGCGAGAAATTGAGATTATTGTATAGTTTTATATTTCAGATCATTCGGAACAACTTTCATTTCTGGACCCCCTGGACTGTACTAGGTTTTTGAAACACCCTACCCCAACCTTCCAGGTGGCAAATTCAGATTTGTGTATTGTTTTTACGATTCCGCCCCCTAGGAGCAAAAACATATTTTTGCATAGTTTCTCGCTTCAGACCAAGCTTATTGTTTCTCATTGTCAACCAGCCCCTCCCCAGAAAGTTTAGAAATTGCTATATACGAGAGGGCAAACCAGTCAGAGCATCACTATTTGTCAGTAAATTAACATAATTACTCTGAGTGACTATCAATATATGGAGATTCCAAAGAATTTGCCGATTTATCTCTAGGGCTTTAGCTACGGCTATTTTCGCCAAGCACCGTTCTGGACTTATTACAGGAAAAGTCCTTCCTACTCACCATGTTTGCGGTGTGATACTGTTATGCGTTATCGGCCCACGTCTTATCACAACGACAAGTGACTGAAGAGACTGCATATCAGTAGCCAACACTGGGACGCAATAAGATGTCGCTGCAGTAACCCGAATAGTAGGGGAAAACAAGAGTTTTGGAAGAGAAAGTGACGTCAGAAATCAGCACAAAAAGTCATATATAAGTTCCGGAACAGCAATGACATCATTACAACAAAAATGACTTGAACTAACAAGACAATCACAGTGATGAGTAACTGCCGTCCAGTAACACTGACAGAGTGTTACAAGTGTTACAAGTGCTGGGTGTGGATAGAATATGCGGGACAGCCTCACAACTGTCCCGTACACCACAACCCAGCGCGTCGATGCTGCTGTAAGACCAGTGGTGGCCTTCTGTGGTACAAGTTTGCAGCGACGTTGCCTTGGCCGGGACCGGTGTGCACAGACTGCTGGTGTGGCGCAACACTCAAAAGCATAAAATATTACAACTTCCACCCCTTCAAGTGTGCAGGAAGGCCGTTCACCATGCAACAGTTCTAAAAATACCAATGCAATTGTGGGAACTCAACATGTGGTGAAGAGCCATCTACTAAAACTTTCGGTCTTTTTAAGGACCACATTCTCTTAAGAAATGATGCTAATCAGTCTGTGTGGGTGTATAAAAGGAGACGTCTGAGAATACATTTCATCATATCAGTTCTACCGATTGATGAGACAACAACAATGGCAACTAATTTAGACTCACCAGTCCTTTGTTATGGTTGCGATGTAACATTTCCATCTCTGGAATTGTTCGAGGCACATACATGTAATCCAGCTGAGATGAAACGTGCTCGTGAACAGCTCATTCGGGAGAATGAAGCCAAGAGACGAAAGATGGAGCAAGAAGGTATAGAGATTCCTGATTCAGTAACCTGCCATGGATGCACTGTGATAGTTCCATCTCTGAAATTGTTTGAGGCACATGCATGTGCACAATCACCACCTAAGATGGAGATGGAGATACAGCTACGTTAGTGCCTCTGGAAACAAGCAGTTTTATCCCACTACCGAAGAAAGTGAAGAATACAAAGGCTGTGCTAAACATTAAGAATGAAGACAACAAGTGTTTCTTATGGTCTGTATTGGCTCATCGTCACCCTCATGGTGACAACCCACATCGCGTGAATCATTAAAAACCATTTGAGAAGGAATTAAAGGTAGAGGACATGACATTTCTCACACCGATTACCGACATTTCAAAAATTAAAAAGGAGGACAATGCATCCGTCAACGTGTTTGGATATGAACAAGATGTAGTTGTTCCGATACAACTTAGTCGAAACATCAGTATCAGAGAAATCAACTTACTTTTGATTAGCAATGACAAGAAAAGGAATCACTGCTAAATCAAGAATTTCAGTAGACTTATGTCTTATCGTACCAAGTATAATGGAGCAATGTTTTATTATTTCAACTATCTTCACGGGTTTATGCAACAAGATCTTTCAGATGAGCAAGCATGGGGCGCAACGTTTATCATTCCCCAAGGAACCTTTTATCAAGTTTAAGAATGTAGCCAAACAAAAGCGAGCACCTCGTGTGATTTATGCTGACTTTGAATGTTTCACCCAAAAGCATGGAGAAGGAGACAAGTATCAACATCATCACCCAAGCAGCTTCGCCTATGTGGTTGTCAGTCAGTACGACATACGTGCACCAGTCGTGTATCGAGGAGACAATGCCGCGAAAGTCTATTTAGACCATATGGTGAATGAGCGTGATCGTACTGTGCGCAGTTTAGAGATGCCAAAGATATGGTGACGACTCGTGAAGACCAAGAGAATTTTAAAAACGCTGTTGATTGTTACATTTGTCATGAGCCTCTAGGAGCCGATCGTGTGAGAGATCATGACCATATCAATGGCAAATACCGCCGAGGTGCTCAAGTGAATGTAATTTGCAATTTCGACTTAGAAAGGATAAGCAGGGGATAAAGATTCTTTTATCATCCCTGTGTTTTTCCACAATTTACGAGGTTGTGACAGCCATTTAATCATAAAGAAAATTGGAAAATTCAAAGATAAAGTGATTACGGTCAGTCCCAACACCATTGAGAAACGTATTGCATTCACCATGAGCAATCTGAAATTTACGGACAGCTTTCAGTTTGTGAGTACCTCTCTACAGAAGTTGGTATCCAACCTTGGGGCAGAAGGGAAAGATAACTTCTACAACATGACGTCTCACATTCACGAAAGTGACCAACAAGACTTGTTGTTGAGAAAGGGAGTGTGCCCCCTACGATTACGTGGATGAGCCATCCAAGTTTGCTGAAACACAACTACCGTCAAAGGACAAGTTTTACAGTCAACTCAGCGAAGAGGACATTGGCGATGACGATTATGCTCATGCGAAGAGGGTGTGGGATACATTCAACTGTACTACATTCGGTGAATAACTATACCTGAAATCAGATGTGCTTCTGCTGGCTGACGTGTTTGAAAATTTTCGTCAAGTATGTCTTAACACGTATGAATTGGATCCTGCCCAATACTATACAGCGCCAGGACTGTCGTGGGATGCTATGTTAAAAGCGACAAAGACGAAGTTGGAATTGATTAATGACATTGACATGTACCAAATGGCTGAACAATGTCTACATGGAGGAATGTCTGTGATTACGCACAAGCATGCGAAAGCAAATAACCCCTAGCAGATTACAATTCTGAGATACTAAACAACTACCTGATGTACCTGGACCCAAGCAACTTGTATGGCTCGGCCATGGCACAAAGCATGCCTCAAAGTGGATTTATGTGGAAGAGCGAGCCAGAATCCCTCGACTTCATGGATGTGGATGAAGATGATGATATAGGATACATTTTAGAAGTGGATTTAGAATGCCCACATACAATCCATGATCGTCATAATCACTACCAATGGCTCCAGAACGGAAATGTGTCAAAATTTGAGAATTGTCTGAGTACAGTCCGAAGATACTGGAAGATCTGAACATGAAAGGCAAACCCAGTGAAAAGCAAATTCCTAACTTGTGTGACAAGAAGAAATATGTACTTCATTACAGGTATTTACAACAGTACGTCTCACTGGGGTTGAAAATCACCAAAATACATCTCGCCATCATGTTTGAACAGAGCAAATGGTTAGCAAAATACATCACCTTGAACACGGAAAAGAGAAAATTGGCTAAGAACCCATTTGAGAAAGACTTCTTCAAACTGATGAACAACCATGGAAAATGTGAGAAAGCGAATCAATGTTGAACTTTTTTCCAAGGAAAAGCGGTTCAAGAAACTCGTTGTCAAGCCTTCTTTTCACAAATTCACAATTTTCAACGAGAATTTAAGATTTGACCGCGGTGCATTTGCGTACAGTGGATCTGCTGCTGGACAAACCTATTCAAGTTGGCTTCACCATTCTCGACCTCAACAAAGTGCTTATGTTTCACTTTCAGTACAATTACATCACGGTCAAGTATCCCAATGCCAAGTTGTTGTTCAGCGACAGCGACAGTCTATGTTATGACATAGAAACAGCAGATATCTACAAGGATATGTAGCAAGATGCTGACCTGTTTGACACAAGTGACTATCCGCCAGATCATTTCCTGGATTCCAACGTGAACAAAAAAGTGCTTGGGAAAATAAAGGATGAGACGGCAGGCATCCCCATTGAAAAGTTTTGTGGACTTGTACAGTTTAATGTATGGTGGGAAAGAAAAACATACGGCCAAAATCATCACTCGCGCTTGTCAAAGACGCATAGAGACAGTTTGTTCAACCAAATTCAAACGATGGCTATAGGACACAACACTCGAAGTTATGGCCACCAGATTTTACGGGAGAAGTTGAGGAAAGTAGCCCTCTCCCCATATGATGACAAGCGATACGTATTGAATGATGTCTATTCCACCTTGGCGAATGGACATTACAAGGCAACATTATAAAAGGGGGGGGGGGGCGGGCTCTCCAACTTGAGAGTTATTTGAGGTGTCAACACTGAAGCCTTAACATGGAAGTTGCAAGAGATCTGATATGGATACTATTGCTGATACAGACAAAGACTTAAAAGTTAAAAATCCCACCACCACCACCACCACCAAGAAATTGAAAGTGGAGACCCCGCCAACAACACAGTCGTGGGAGGGAATGCTTTCTCTAGGAAATGCAAAGTATATCAAAGTTGTGAAACAAAGCAATGAAGAAGTGGTGAGCATCCGCAAGTACCTCAGAGATGAGGGATCTGGAAGAAACCGTCCTACGAAAAAGGGTGTTTTGCTGACAATAAATGAATGGAAAATGTTGAAGAAGCAAGTGAAAGAAGTGGATAAAAGCCTTCGAAGACAAGAAGACATCTCATAAAAGGGTACTATAATCATGACTGCATTAGTGTTTAACGGTGGTGCTGAATGATGTCTATTCCACCTTGAATTGAATGATGTCTATTCCACCTTGGCGAATGGACATTACAAGGCAACATTATAAAAGGGGGGGGGGCGGGCTCTCCAACTTGAGAGTTATTTGAGGTGTCAACACTGAAGCCTTAACATGGAAGTTGCAAGAGATCTGATATGGATACTATTGCTGATACAGACAAAGACTTAAAAGTTAAAAATCCCACCACCACCACCACCACCAAGAAATTGAAAGTGGAGACCCCGCCAACAACACAGTCGTGGGAGGGAATGCTTTCTCTAGGAAATGCAAAGTATATCAAAGTTGTGAAACAAAGCAATGAAGAAGTGGTGAGCATCCGCAAGTACCTCAGAGATGAGGGATCTGGAAGAAACCGTCCTACGAAAAAGGGTGTTTTGCTGACAATAAATGAATGGAAAATGTTGAAGAAGCAAGTGAAAGAAGTGGATAAAAGCCTTCGAAGACAAGAAGACATCTCATAAAAGGGTACTATAATCATGACTGCATTAGTGTTTAACGGTGGTGCTTTACTCGCTGCAAATGACATGAATGAAGTGATGATAAATGCTGCTTGTCGGTTTAAACCTGAAGTGCGGAAAGACTTTAAAAACATAGCGTTTAAACCTTTTAAACGCAAACTTGGAAATAAAGATGAAGTGTTAGTGGTAGGACATGATTCTGACATACGTGTTAGATTCTGGGAAAATCTTTTACAGGATTGTCCAGAGGATAATGATGGGGTTGTGCCAGATACTCCATATACATCATTAATTGACTTTGATATGATGAATTGGCAGTCTTACAATTCCTAGAGGCTATACGACATCCACTCTTTGCCATTATCCGAGCGTAAATACCCTTCACAGACAATACAAGCTTATAGCTGGTTCAAATGTTGAACGAGATGGAGGAATTTTTATCGGATTATGAATTCATTACATATGGATTCTCATATATGAGAAACGCATATGATGACATTGTGCTAAGACATTTTGGAAAGTATATCATACTATCACCTGACGAACAATTCGTGTTGAAGGACCATCTAGAGAAGCTGAGGATACCTGGCTTTCTCCTTGTGCGCTCAAATAATTTAGAAGTGCGTGTGACTAAGAACTGTCTAGACGTGTTTGTACAATTTCGCCAACATGACGAGCTTACAGAACACTATGACTACATCACTCTCAGCACAGTGGAGTGGAACGCGCTGTTACAATCACTGGATTCGGAAGAACCTGACGCTTGAATTCAAAGAGGAAAGAGAACAAATCAGGCGGGGTACCAGATCCATTCAGCTGACACATCCTATGTGGGTTATGGTGATAGACATAGACATGAATGAAGATGGATATGAGCTTAAACTGTCTGAAAATGAAACTGTTAAAGTTATAAAGTTTGATGATGTGAGCTATGTGAGTTTTCATAGCATCTACAAATGTGGGTATAATGTTTATGATACATATATTAATTTAGACCATAATGAATGGCATTCATTTATCAATATATTGAATGCATTTGTAAAAACGTTTGTAAAATAATTGATCGATATGTATTGAATGTGTTTGTAAAAAAGTTTGTAAAATAATTGTTTGACATGTAAATAATGTATAAGACAATAAAAAGAAAGTTGTATGAAACTTGTTTTTTTTTATTTATCATAAGTGAAACTTAGCAATTACCAACAACTTAACTGATACAACTTAACTAATATAACTCTATATACAACTAATGCAACAGTAATAAAACAATGGTTTATAATGTCTATATACAAAATCCTTTACAATTAAATCACCATCACTTCTTTTCAATACATCTACAATATCAAACATACTACTCTGGTCTCTGACGCTATGCAACATATAATATACACAATAAAAACCACATGTAGATGATATTGGAGGTTGTAATGGTATGGAATTGTAAATACAGTCATTACTTAAAAACTTTTCTGAACGATTATCTAGAGGTAAAAGTCCGTAAGAATCAAAATATTCTACAGGGTCTTTGTCAAAATACATTGCCACCGAATGCTCTCCTGGTTCATCATGAACGTCTCTGTTGATGACATAGGCACCGCGTTGTAAAGATGGTAATTGATCCATGGAAAACACGCCTTGAAACAAGTCTTTTGTCATCCAATCATGGGTCAATATGGCATTGATCTGCTTCGTGTTCATGACTGGTAGTCGAATTGAATGTTGCGATTTGCACTTATTTCAATAATGTTATCAAATTCAGCATAGACTATGACATTGACTGTATTTTGCAAGGCCCCGGCAAAATTCATCTCCAGCCGTAAGTTTCCATGTTTGATAAGGGGATAGTGGTCATCACAATCATAATCAGGTGTTAAGTCGAAAGAAAATAACGCATAACCCCCAGGCCCATCTTCCCGTTTTATGATGGAACTTTTCTCACCATTCAATTTATCAAAAGATTTGTAAAGAGATTCAAAAGCGTCAAGATATTTGTTCCGCATAATGTCAAGCTTGAGAGATTTGGATAGGACTGGTTCACCACTCGTGTACAGTTGCATGCAGTCAAGATCAAAATGTTCGAAATTGTATGGATTTCTCAGTGCTGTTCCAGCAAGGGATTCATTCCGAACCAGCACAATGACATCGCGTTTTCTTAATTGCCCAAAAAGATGTTATCTTTCACAAAAGATTGAAATCCTGCTGTAATGGCCAAAATTTTACATTCTTTTCTAGTAATAGGTAACTTGGCAGGACTTTTCATCAATGCATTTGTATATCCTAACTGAATACCTGGACTAACCCTCACTTTGCGAATTGTTAAAAACGCCTCTTTCACATCTACCTAAGGTGTTATTTGCAGCCATTAATACATATTCATCTTTTTGTCTATGTAAACGCAATTTCAAACTAATGCCATTGGGAAGATAGCGATCCTGCTCAATCAAATCTACCCTTAAACCACCTGTCAGCATAAACTCACGGCTGAGACGCGTATGCAAATAACGATTATGCAAACCATTATTTCCTTGCTCAGCTAGATCACCACCGTCAGGATTTACATGAAACCCTGATACATATCTTTCATGATTAGCTCTTTTCACCTCAGAACTATTCATTGACCCGGCAGTATCTTATGCATGAGACGCATGGAGCGCTCAGAATTGAGACTTTCTTCCGAGTCATGAATGGGGTGAGAAATAATGCTGGTATAACCATGGGTATTGTTACTATGTGATACCAATCGATCATTTAGAAATAATTCAATATTAGACCATAGCTCATTAAACAAATCATTGATGCATGACATATTATCATCTGTACCACACGCTGTTGCATCATCCTTTACAATGCGGCATACAATATGAAGTTTGCTGTTTTTTAAATCTAGAAATTCTTCTGTACTTGTAGGAATGTAATATTCTATTGAAGCGCCCTCTCTAATGGTAGTCAGGGGTTGATAGTCTACATTATAACTTTTCTCTACATTAGTTTGCGTTGGTGGTATGTGAAACCATTCCAATGGAGAAAGACTGCATTCACAAGAATGATTATGAATCAAAGACATTTACAAAAAAAATCTTTTTTATGTTTTGTTGATGTTATCCGTCTGGCTGCTTATCGTCTTCTGACACTTTTCGTCGGTTGCACTCTCTTTTGTCCTCCAAACACATCACCAATCACATGCTGTGCAACTCGGCCCGTAACATCTTTCGCGACGTCTTTTGCAGCCTTTTTGAGATGTGGCGCAACGATCTTAGCTCCTGCCTTAAGTAGTGGAATAGCTTTGCGAGCCAATGCTCTCAGTATTGAACCAATTCCATCGCCATATTGGACTCGCGCTCCTTTGAAACCTGGTAATTCCCGCCCACTTGACGAAGAGAATGGTTTTGCGATATGCAGACGGATCATGTGTGTAAGCTTTCCTAATGGTTTTGGTTGAGAATGAAGTTTACAGAGCACCTTTCCAGTTTGAAATGTGACATTATGGCCTGTATACATCCTTAATGTTCATTGCAAATTTGGATGTGTTCACAGGAACATAATGAGGTTCTTCCTAAGTTTTCATAATAATATCACCATCAATAACATAATAATCTCCAAAAACTTGTGGTTCACCAATACTTCAATATACATAGATTGTATAAAATCCCTGTTTCATATCTGTTTTATGTTCAGCAGGGCCAGATTGCCCATACCATTGATCTGGTACAGATCCTAAAATCTCAGCTAATCCAGCGGAGAATGAAATTTATAATTCATAAAAAGAAAAAGTCTTCGTCTAATTTTATCATACTTTAACCAAATAGCTTGTTTAAGTTCATCTTTCATAGAATTAGCCACTTCTTCATTGACTGCAGTACATATTTCTAGTATGGATCTGTAGTAACCATAGGGAATAGTGACAAGGACAGAATCTACAAGTGGTTGTTGTCGATAGTGAATAGAACAGTCCATTTATGTATCATGGATGTCCATGTATGCGGAAATTGAATTTCAGCTAAGGCCTCTTCATATATTCCTTTCAGATAGATGGTTCGAGGCATATGAATTTGATAAGTAGAAGCCTTGTTGTTTGGATAATAGTTCATACTAGCATTACTAGGCAAAGGTAAAAACATGTTGACTCCATGATGGCTAAATTGTATATGTGCGTTGACGGAATGGATGCGTATATACATAACTTTGCGCGTCATTCACACCACTGCGAACATGATGTTTCACATGATGTTTCACATGGTCTACAGTGTTGCTGTCTATTACTTCTCCTTCACAACAAGTACTTGCACACCTTATTTTTTACAGGAATATGATTTGTAGTTTTCGTTTCATTTTCTTGACAACAACATAACTCTTTAAGCCATGTTAAAGATTTTCCCATCATTCAGGAAACTGTCTTTGTTGACGCTGTTTCATTTCTTTTGAAATGTCATCACGAGTTGTCTTTTTACTAAACATAGTTTTTGGAATTTTAGTATCTACAATTTCCTGGATAAACTGATTCCAACCATATGGTGGTTCTCCTCGTTCTTTTCTTCTTGTAGCAACCAATGCCTCTTTCATCAAATCAATAATGTTGGAATTTGTGATCACATCACCCATTTTAAATACAAGTTCATTTTTCCCTGCCATTTTGTACCATGTTTCTTAAGCTCTGCTAAAAGTTGTGTTACTTTTCCTGATAGATAGGTTGAAAATGGATTAGAAATAACTTTTCTGGTTTTTCAGATGATGATGGAACAGACTTTTGTTGTTGTTGTGATTGATTTGTTCGTAAATGACGACCAAGAACTTGAGACATTTCCATTGCCCTTTCACAAGTTCGTTTCCCACGTAAAAGTTTATTCACTTTTGTTTTGATTCCACCATTTTTCTTTTCTAATAACATTCTATATTCATATTCAGGAATTAGGACCATTTTCAAGTATGTTTCATTTTAACAGCAGCTGGGCTAACAAGGGCAATGCAAATTTAGCGATAGCTCCAATGAATCCTCCTTTCTGATTGATCAACTTCTTTTTTCTTCGAAGTGATATCTTCTTATTTGCTAGAGCGCGAAGGGTATGACGCTCACGCTTGAATTCCTTATACCTTTTTGAGCTTAAGGGTAATATATTTAAACAAATTTCAAACAAGCTAGTTAATTCCTCCTTAGTAGCTTGCTGTAGCGAGGAGTTACGTTGTTTAGGCCCACTGCGTGCGAGAAAGTGAAGAAAAGGCTGAATAGTTTGAATATGTTTAGACATCTTGACCGCGAATGGCTAAAAGACTTGGTTCTTGTCCATATACCGCTTTATCAACATATACATAATGTGTATCTTTCGGTAAAATGCCTGTACGAATACGCAGTTGATCATTTGTCTTTGATTTTAAATCAATGAATAAATAACCATGTGGTTTGCTTATAGCACCTTGACAGGCTTCTATGAGAAATTGAAATCTTCCAGGATAAATTTGTCGCGCTAATATACTTATTTGTTGACTGTCTCTAGGATTTTTAAAGAGAATGATATAATGTGTATTCAAGCCAATACTTCGCATTTCTTTACCATTATGGAATAAATTAGATACAATAAAAATGATGCTCAGATTTTGATGACTGCTGCCAACACTAAGTTGTAGTTAAAGCGCTCTTCAATATCATCTGGAATGCCTTGGTAAAATTCCACACCTTTCATTCCCGTGTGCAAAGGCTGATCTGCTGCATAGAGCCATAAAATGGTTTTTGGAGAGGGTTTAATTAACTATTGTTCTAGAATTTCCTTGACCAGAGAAGTTTTACCACTGCCTGTAGGTCCAGAGACCAAACATGTAAATGGATTCTTCATTTTTGAATGTCTGTTTCTGTCACCCAACTGTTAAACTTGTTTGGCCAACCTAACCACTTGACAAATAATTCTTTAACACGTCGTCTTTTTCGTGTTTTCAAGATTTTTTTTCAATTTTGTAGATAGATTCAATATCTTTTGTCACTTTCTGCAGTTCTTCCTCATAGAAATGTCCTTCAATATCTTCATCCAAAAAGTCTTTCACACGATACAAATATATTCCTTGCTTCTTACAACGATGTGTGACAATGAAGACTTCTTGCGTTCACTTTATGTGATAATTCCGTTGAAACACATATTTTATGTGGGAAATTGGAACATGATCACCAATTTTAAATTTGTAGGTTTTCTTCTTCTTCGGTCTTAAATTCAATTTGTCTACATCCATATAATTCCACGCTTTAGATTCGTTTTCTTTACAAATATCTACAGGAGCATCAGTCTTGGATCAAATCGAGCAAAGTGATATGCTGCTTCCACATCAAACTCCGTCAATGTCTGAAAACACACACTCTTTGATGAAATCCTCACGTAAGTTTGCCAAGTTCAGTGTGGAATGAGCAAGTTCCCAATAGATGTTGATGTGTTCCACTTGTTGTTGAACAGTCCCAAAACGTGCCAGTTCACTTATCATGTAGTCCACGTACTTGTTCTTGAAACACGTTTCAACATCCATTCTTGTTTCACATTTCAATATATTTGTTAAAAACACGTCTGCACACTATGGTTAGCAAATGAAAAGTTTCCAACCACGCTTGTTGCAGAACTATTAGTCAGGTAAACTAGTCACATAACACCACTTTTTATACCCCTTCACACAAAATTTCTAACAGCTTTCCCATTCTATTCTGACCAGGATATGATGGAGATGACAATTGTTTAACACCAGCTCCCCACCTGTGATCATAAGTTGCTTCAAGTAAAGTCTTATCTTTACATTCTTTTAACTTTTTGCGAAATAAAGTACACTGATTCAATTTTACATACAAAACATCTTGCATTTCGCTTATCTTCACTGTATGCCACAAAGATATGGCTTTATCACTTTAGCCATACGTTTCGCTTCATATCCATCTCTGCATGAAACAATAGCTGAAGCAATATTTTGACAGTGATGAAAAACTGTTTTCTCATACTGATATAAAGCTTCACTCGAGTTGAACGTATGTCCATCCTTTTCAAGTTGAAAAGTTTTCAAGTTGAAAGAATATCCTTATGACCGGTAAATAAAAACACATTCTCCATGTTGACTTTTTTTCAAAGTCATTCACCAAGACTTTGTTTCTTTGTTCATTCCGTCGTTGACATGTTTGTTTCTTCTTGTAATAGAATAATGATGAGCATGGTGAGCTTCTTTTAAAATTTCTGCTACCTCTTCTATCATTTTCTTCCTTTGTTCACTTTGAAACAACTCGCATAAGATTAAATTTGCTAGAAAGAAAAAAATATTGTTATGTCTTCAAATGACTCTTTGAAACAACTGACAGAAGATTAAATTCGCTATGTTGTAACTGAGTTGTTAAAAGGTTGTTGCTATATCTTTAAAGTTGTTTAAAAAGGTGTTTTTCTCTTTCCTGATCTGTGTAGAGCTGCTCAGTTTTTTCTTGTTTGCAACAATCTTAAATAATCAACCACGCGAAAGTACACGTCTATATCAGTGCGGGCAGATTAGAGCGCAGAATCAAAGTCAAAGTCCTCAGAGTCTTCTATTCCAGTTTTATGACATTCTCCAATAAATCTTGAATGCAGTTTAGTCACATCAAGACTGTGGCGTACAACATCCCAGAAAACGTCCAAATGATAAAGTTGATAGCCTGGAGTTCTACATCAAGCAAGTTTAGCAATCATAAGTCAACATAAGCCTTTTTAAAACACAAGTGCATCTTTTCGGTATGCCTTGAACAGCAAAATGTGGCTTCTACTTTGCATCACAGACTTTAAGTACTTCGCATATTCTCCAATTGAACTTCAGCCAGTCTTTTCCTGGATAGTTTTGACACCTTCATCCGATGGCCCTTTTGCAGCTTGATGATAGTTTCCTTATCATGACATTCCGTATATGGTTCACCCAATAAGACTGAGTTGATGTTATCCATCTCCTGAAGCAGTGTCTCCCATTCACCATCATTCATATTGATGTAATACGTATATTCTTTCCCTTCAAATAGTGACGTGCGTACAAAACTCACATAACGCATGTCTAGGTATGAAATGACTTGAAGCCACTCCGTTTGCGTTAAGTACAGTTTGAAGCCAATGTTGCGTAAATTTTTAAAGCTGTGACACACAGTCTTCCACAAGGATGGTGCTAAAGCAGGCCATTTCTCTCCATGTTTGATTAGAGGGAATGGTCCAAATTCTCCATGTTCCACAGTAACGTTTAAGTTTGCACTAATTTTAAAGCTGCTTGTCTTCTCTATGGCTGCACATTGAATGATGACTTCACTTCACCCCCACTCCTCTTATACCATAAAAATGGCAGAGTCAGCTCCTTTTACTGTTCTTCAAACATTTTACAAAGTTCTGCATTCACTTCACCTCGTCCATTGTTGAATCGAACAAGTTCTGATACATTCGTTGGTAATGAAACATCATCATCATAATGTAAAATAATTCTAGCATCCACAACTAGCATGAGTTCAACTGCCCAAATTGTATTGGCGTTAATAAATGCTGAATCAATGTCGTAAGTGTTTCCTGATAAATACAGTTCTTCACATTCACCCAGAAACGAGTGGATGAAACTATTTCTTGGAATTGTCATTCCAACAGCTTCCCAGTGTTTATGCAAATTCTTCACTTACAAAACCCAATCCGATTCAAAAGCAGGAAGCTTTAAAAACACATAGTCAGTATAGTTCATTTGGAAGACATCATTCATGGTCTCTGCACATCTATGAAGAAGTAGTGTTGGCATTGTTAACATTGAAAGCAGGTGAAAGCTAACACTTATAAATTCATACGCTTAGGTTTGGATTTTCTCCACTAAAGTGTCGAACATGGTCTAACAAAGCCTGTATAGATTCAGCGTCCATACCTCAAAAAGATAAACTGCTGAACGTTTTAGTGAAAGAATGGCTTAAATCGGCCAAGTAGCTTTAAAGTTATGCGCTGTTGAAGTTAGCCATATGACTAAATAATCTCCTCGGGGAGGGGTGGGGGGGGGGGCAGAGGTAAAAAAAACAAAGAATGTTTAGAATTGTCTGAAACGTCTAAGTGACGTCTAAATTTGCAAAAATTAGGGGCGGGGGCTTAGAGATAAAAAAACTAAAAATGTTCCGAATCGTCTGAAACGTGGAAATATGCAAAAATCCGAAAATGAGGGGGGAGGGGGGGGTGCAAGGTTAAAAAACCCAAAAATGTTCAGTATCGTCTGTAACGTGTAAATATACAAACATCTGAAAATTAAGAAGGGGGTCAGGGGTAAAAAACCCAAAACTTCAGAATCTTCTGAAACGTGTAAACATGCAAAAATCTGAAAATTATTCGGGCAAAGGTAAAAAACCAAAAATGTTCAGAATCGTCTGAAATATACAAAAATCTGAAAATGAATTAGAGGTCAATAAACCAAAAATGTTCAGAATCGTCTGAAACGTGTAAATATGCAAAAATCTGAAAATGGGGGGAAGGGAATCAGAGGTCAAAAAACCAAAAATGTTCAGAATTGTCTGAAACGTGTAAATATGCAAAATTCTAAAAATTACGGGAGGTGTCAGGGATAAAAAACCCAAAAATATTAAGAATTGTCCGAAACGTGTAAATACGCAAAATCTGAAGATGAGCGGGGGGGGGGGGGTCAGAGGTCAAGAAATAAAAAAATGTTCAAAATTGTCTGAAACGTGTAAATATGCAAAAATCTGAAAATTAGGGGGATCAGAGGTAGAAAAACCAAAAATGTTCCGAATTGTCTGAAACGTGTAAATATACAAAATCTGAAAATTATCGGAGGGGGAGGAGGGGGGGGGGTCAGAGGTAAAAAAAACCAAGAATGTTCAGAATTGTCTGAAACGTGTAAATATGCAGAAATATCGAAATGAGGGTGGTCGGTACATCGTATGTACTAGGGATAGGTTAGGTGGTCTATGGGGAGTCGGTACATAGTATGTGCTGAAGGGGTTGGGTCGGCACATAGTATGTCCGGGGGGGGGGGGGTCCGCACATAGTATGTCCTAGGGAGTGTTTCTGAGAAGCTGCCTCTCCGCGTGACCTCATTTTCCAAGCTATATAAGTGTTCTCTTCACACATTCTCACACCACTTGTCAAAATGGAGCTCATCCTTGATCTTACTAACTCGCTGAAGTTAATGAAATGAGCATCCCTGAGTAGTGGGGGTTCATTTAGAACATCCTGATTTTGGATGTGTTGCGTGACAGAGACAAAATTGAGGGAATCGGCAATTTTGAGCAAGCAGTTTTGAGTTGTATTGTGTTGAAGTGGGGCGCTGTGCACTTGAGTGGGGTTGGGGTTTTGAGGGGTGGGATGAAACAATGGGTTGACCAAACAATAGGGGGCAAAGGGTGTGAACGCATTCTATTGTTATTTTGGTGAATAGTTTCAGTGGGAGAGTATGAATAGGTAAAATGTTAAATCAATGATTAATTTGAATTGAAGAGTGGCAAAAACAAAAGAAATGTGATTGTTTATTTAGAAAATATATATCAAAGGAAGTTGTTGGATTAAAATTGGTAAATTTGAGCAGCTAATCATAGTTTTCGGAATATTGAGCAACCACTCAGGAACCGATTATTTCGGCAAAATAAGAATTGATTGATTTGCCACAGGTCCCCCCCACCCGTGTCTGTTTGTTATAAATGCAAAGGTTTGCTTGGCAAAAAATTATCGTCCACTTGGATAACGACAACAACAAGACCAACAGTAGCAGCAGAGCAGCAGCAGTAGCAGCAGTGATAGTGTACCACATCAGCATCGAATAATATGGAATTAGCAGGAGAAATGCTATTGAAAATCGACGAAGGTGAAACGCCGAAATCGCCGAAGACTTTTGCTGAGCTGCAATGCCCACCATTACTTGTATATGATAGGAAGCGAAAAATAGACACAGAAAAGAAGTCAGCAGTTAGGAAACAGCTGAAATTTGATGACGAGGTGATTTGCATTAAGGCAGAACAAAGGAGTAACGTTGAGAAAATCACCGAAGACAAGGAAAATAGTTGGCTTTTATTTTATTTGTTAATGTATTCTTTAAATGTTTAATCATTAAAACACAAAACACAGTTAACTTTAAGATTTAAATTAAAATAACGGTGAACTTAATGACAAATGCTCATATTTATTTGTTTATTTCTTTTATATGTGCTGTATGTGCTGTAAAGATGGAAGAGGGCTGCGCACAATAAGGGATCTGAAAAACCCACTGAAAGATTTTTTGAAGGCAAGTTCATGTATTTTCATAATAAATAAGTCAATGAAATTATTATTATCATTATTATTTTTATTATTATTATTATTATTATTGTTATTATTATTATTATTATTGGATTCAACGTTCTTGGTAAGCATGTGATAGTGCATCTGGTAAGCATCCACAAGGTCTATGATTATGACTGCAGACTAAGTCTTCAAAATACCTGTATATTGATATGTTTGCCGATGTAGAAAATAACGATACATCATTCTTTTGAGAATACGTGTGACTCTTTCAATAAAGTTGGCTTTCGTCTCATTCTTGGTAGTGTTTGCATGAATGTCTTCTTTCTTTAGAAATTGCTTTACCCATCTATTCTCAAATTGTGTTCCATTATCTTACCTTAATATTCTAGGTCTACTTCTTGTTTCTTGAAAAACCTTTTGGAATGCTTAAATGACACAAGTATAGTTCTGTTTGGAATAGGTTGTACCCACAAGTGTTCAGAAAATACACCAATGACAATTAGTAGACAGTGATCGCCTTCGTTATGTTCTGCAATGTTGGTCGCATATGCCACATATCATCAATGCCGCCAGTAATGATTCGCTGTCCTTTAAATTTATATTTCACTGATTGAAGTAAACTAAAGGGATCTTGGTCGTGTAACCAATTTTTCACTTTGGAATATGTTACAGTAGCTTTGTTTAATTTCAGTAGTTTGTATAATTTATTAGGTCCAGCAAATGCTCCAGGAATTCCAAGTTTAAAGTACGTATTAGTTAAGTAGTCTTTCCACATTGCCATAGTAACCTGAAATGAAACCAATCATTCACGCAACAAAACTTTTATTGGTATGCAAATACGAATTATGTAACTAATATTTGAATAATTCAAAGAAAAATCCAGTTAAAAATTATGTTGTACACTACAACTCATACATAGAAAGTTTATTGTTCTTCAAACATTTTTGGAAATATCTATATTCACTTCAACTCGTCCATTATTGAACGTGACAAGCTTTGATATATCCGTTCACAGTGGAATATCATCATCATAATGTAAAATAATTCCAACAGGCATTGATAAATCCTAAATTAACTTCATAATTAATCCCCGGAAAATTTAGTTCTTCACATTCACTCAGAAATCATTGGATGAAACGATTTCTTTGAATTGTCCTCCCAGCTGCTTCCCAATGTTTATGCATATTATTCACTTCTAGTACCCCTGATTCAAAATAAATAAGCTTTGAAACGAGACGTCAATATAGTTCACTTTGAAAACATCAGCCAATGTCTCTTTACGTCTGTGAAGAAGGAGTTGAGATGCTGACATGCTCCACTTTTCTTCTATATAACAATCCGTTAAATAATCCAACACACGAAAGCACACTTCTATATCAGTACGAACTGCAGAATCAAAATCAAAGTCCTCTGAGTCTTCTATTAAAGTTTTATAACATTGTTCAATTAACTTGTTGTGTAATTCAATTCTGTTTAGGTTGTACTGCGCCAAGTTCCAAAAGGAATCTAAGTGCCGAATCTGATCTTTCTCAAATCCAAAGTCAATTCATCAATCATTAAGTCTACATAAATAAGTTTGAAAATAACATACACAATACAAATCACTTATTAGTAGGAGGAAAATAGGGGTTCTGGATAAGTTTTCTGGACCAGAATACTGGACCAGAAACCTCATAGGGGTTCTGGACCACTCTAGTGGTCCAGAAGCCCTATGGGGGTTCTGGACCAGAATAGTGTTCCAGAACCCCCAAATGGATTGTGGATCAGAGGAAACAATAGGGGGAAAACGAAAGTTCTATAGCAATCAATCATCGTGACGTCATGATGATGTCATCAAGCTCCGCCCCCTGTAAAGTTTCTATATGTCGTGCATAAACACAGAGCTAATACATATTTAAAAAAGCAGTGCATCTCTTTATGACTACCATTTTCGAGGAATTTCCGGTGGGTTTTTAGATTTACCAGATTTCATACACAACAGACCGAATCCAGATAGAGGCTGGTTGTTGAATGTATTTTTAAAAAGCAGTTCTTCATTTTTATGAGTGCTATTTTCACCGAATGCCTATTGGGTCTGCGGAGTAAAGAGGTGATATACGAAAACAGACCGAACCTCTGGGGAGGTTAAATTGGTTCCCACAAGCCACTCTAGAGTAGGGCACTTAGTAGGCACTAAAGCCGACAAATTACGGAACACAAAGTTTTTTGAGGGTACGGTCGAAAGGTGAAGGACGAATGGATTACTCGAAACCGGTCGTTTATTAACGACGCTTGCCGCGTTGTTATAAAACAGCTGACCTCTAAGGAGATCAATCTGTTATGTATAAACACAGAGCGGAGGAATATGAAAATAGTCTGAATATGGAGGCCTCGGGTACTAAAAACAAATTATTTGTTCTCATGTTACATTTACTGTAATGACCACCACCTCATTTTTTAAAAAAACGCAAACTTTCATGTTTTATCTGGGTCTGATATTAGATAGGTGTGCCTGTGTTAAAACAGTCAATGAAAATCAGCGATAATTAGGATCTGTGAGATAAAGGGAATAAGAATTCAGTTGAAAATTAACCCAAACCTTTCAGTTTACCGTTTAATAGATATATAACAGGCGTTAACTTGTTTATAAAGTCGTTGCCTACAAGTAAGAAGTATAGGAATTCAGTGTCCTCCAAATCGGACATATCTCCCCGTTCTACACGTACAAAGTAGCAAGAATCAGCTTTGACATACATAACTTCATACATATCTATTCCAGAACTGCAAAGCCTTCCTTGGTTCAGCTAATAAGGGAATTCGTATTTAGGCATATTCCGAAAAAAATTCGTTTCGACTGAATTCAGTTCGTATAAGGATATACAGAAATTAAAAAAAAACTTCCAAAATAAACAACATTCGATTTTGCCTGAAACATTTTCACATATTGCCTGTTAAAGGGATGGAATACTAATTTTTAAAACATCATTTGATAGCTTTTAAAATTCACAACTGTGCTTTAATGAAAGACATTTATGGAATTGCGATGATTTCCCTTATTTTTAGCCCTCAGCCAATATTGGTTGAAGGCTATTGCTATCGGTCTGACCGTCCGTGTGTCTGTCCGTAAACTTTTTTGTTCGGGAGATATCTCAAAACATATTTATAGGAACATCACAAAACCTCACAGGAAGAAAGTATATATAGCGTAGATGTGCAGCGAGGGGTTGAATTTATCCTGTGTCCATCCGTCTGTCCGTCCGTGGCACTTAAAACTTTTTTCTTGTCCGGGCGATATCCCAAAAACAATTCATCGGATCTTCACCAAACCTTACAGGAAGGAAGTATATATAATGTTAATGTGCAATAAGAGGTTAAATATGTCCCTTGTCCATCCATCTGTCAGTTCGTTACACTTTAAACTTTTGTCTTGTCGGGAGGGGGGGATATCACAAAAACCACTCTTTGGATCTTCATCAAATCTTACAGAAAAAAGTATATGTAGTATAAATGTGTAACTTGGGGTTTAATTTGTCCCATGTTCATCCGTCTGTCCGTTCGTCGCACTTAAAACTTTTTTTTTCTTGTCCGTGCAATATCTCACAAACTATTTATTGTATCTTTACCAAACCATACAGGAAGCAAGAACATAAAGTGCAGATGTGCAAAGGGGGTAAATTTGTCTGTTATCCTTCCGTCTGTCCGTCCTCCGCACTTTAAACTTTTTTCTTATCCGGGTGGTATCTCAAAACGCATTGATCGGATCTTGTCCAAACGTTAGAGAAAGGAAGTATTTGCAATGGAAGGTTAAATTTTTCCCTTGTCAGTCCGTGTGCGTCCATCACATTTTAAACTTTTTTCTTGTCCCGGCGATATCACCATAACCGTTCATCGGATCTTCAACAAATCCTACAGAAAAAAGCATATATCGTATAGATGTGCAACGGGGGGGGGGGTTAATTTATCCCGTGTCCATCCGACTGTTCGTTCGTAAAACTTTAAACTATTAATTTCCGGGAGATATCTCAAAAACTATTGATTGGATCTTCATCAAACCTTGCAGGAAGGAAGTATATATAGTGCAGATGTGTAACGGGGGATTCTAGGTAAATCTGTCTCGTAAAATTTTTTTCTTTGGTGGTGCGCCAAAAATTGGCCAAATGGGGGCATTTTTTTAATTTATTGGTAGTCAATTCTCAAAATGCTTCTTCTCCCACAATTTCGATTGAATTCCTTTAAAATTTTGAACAAAATTCTCTCATAAAAAGTGAATTTTTTCGGTGATCCGGAAAAAATGCCTAAATGAGGAGATTAATAATTTTTCAGTTACCAATTGAAAATACTTCTTCTCTTGCAATTTTGAGACTTTCTACATGTATTGTACGAATATACAGTAAGAGGTTCTCTGTTGATTTTTTTTTTTTTTTTGGTGCTGCACAAAAAATGATCGAATGGGGGTAGGAACGGACATTTTTTTATTTATTTGTGGTCAGTTTTGAAAAGTTTCTTGTCACAAAATGTTTATCGGATTTCCTGCCAATTTTTCGCGATTGTTGGTTCTCTTTGGAAAATGTACTTTTTTGCCAATCCCTCAAGAATTTACTAAATGCCGGGGCATTTATATTTTTTGGTGAGCAATTTCCCACATGCTTCTACTCATTTGAAATTTTGTACGAATGTTTACTGTGTAGGCCTTTCTTGAAATTTTTTGGTGTATCGCTGTTTTTACAAAGAGAGAGCATGAAATACGGCTATGCACCGACAGATAATTTTTTTTATTTACCTGAACAATTCACAAAAGTTACTGCGCATCTGAACATAATATTTTGTTGGATGCATATATAAGCAAGTATTTGAAAAATTGAAAAATGCTATTACACATCTGAACATACTGTTTTGTTCGATGCATAACTAAGCCAGTATTTCATAAATACTATTTATTTTAGTAAGAAGGACAAAAAAATGAAGTATTTTTTGTTTTTCTTAAAAATGTGAAAAGTTAAGATATTTTCAAAAATTCGGCAAGTATTCAGCTACTTCCAGCTACTTTCTTTATTTCTCATGGGGCCATGGTATATCAGTTGATGTACAATTACAAATACGTGACAAGTATTTCCTAATAACTTTTTTTTTATTTCAGATTTTGTTACACCTCGTAAACAGGTTTTTGTTGACAAAACACTGCCACTTCTCAAGGGTTGTTTTGCTTGTGATCAACAGTCACGCGGTCATCTGAGAACTATTAATAATGCCGCTCTGAAAGGAACGTATAGACATTTAATAAAGGCTGTCCTTCTTATAGAGTTACCGGAGAATACTTTTTATAAAGTTTGTGCGAGATGTATTGCAAAAATGTATGATGTAATTGATTGGCGGAAACGCGCTCTAGAAAAACTCACTGAGAAAAAAAGGAAATTTGAAGACTTTTTCACACCATCACCGTGTAGGAAACGAGGTAATTTATCTGAAACACCACGCAAGTTATTTTCATCGCCTCTAGCTGAACCCATCACAAGCTGTAGACGGTCGCTAGACCACACTTACAATGCAACTCCAATGTCCACATTATGTGACGAAGTGCATGATTCTCTATCATATATAACAGAATATAAAGAAGAGGTGATCGATATATTGCGGGAAGAGAGAGTGCATGGAGAAGTGGAGAGGCAATTCCTATCGAAATTAGACTCTGAGGTTGAAACATTACTGAAAATGGAAAGTGGGAGCATTCTTCGCTCAAATTCATCTGACGTTAGTAATCTATTACAAGCAGCAACTGACGAAGTGGTCAAAAGAACACCACTTCTATTTAAAGTTCTCAGTACTGTTGCATTTAATCCTATGAAAACGAATAACCACGTCATTGCTGTTGTATATGCAATGCTCATGAATCATCGTTCTCAGAAGTTGTCAGCTTTTCAGAAAGTGATGTTTGCTGCTTGTATCCGATGTCATGCAAGTAATCAGCTTTTAGAAATATTGGGAAAATTAAATATAACACTATCTCACAATTCCAAATACTTTTTCTTGGAACAACAGGCAAAGGCATCTTGGCAAAGTCTCATTGATGAACTGAGAACCTTGTGTAATTTCAAAATTACAGTAGATAACATTGATTGGCGAACAAATGCCAATGAAATAAGATGTGGTCAAGGCAATAGGGACGTCCACTATACTCACTGGACAATTTTGCCAGACAGATTCACAGAAAATGAGCTGGCCAGTATGTCAAAACGTCCAGTCCATGATCATCTAAGCGAGTCCATATTCTTTTTGAATGATGGGGAGCACAAGGAATTCAGGTAAAATGTAGTGTGAGTGGGCAGTGAAACAGTGAAATATTAATTATGTAGAATCTTAGTAATTTTAAGGGGCAAGTTCTCAAAGAAATTGACAGTGATGTTTAAGAAAATAAAGATTTCAATGCCAAAAAAGGGCCCTTTATATTGGTGATTGTGGGTCAGTTGTTCTACATTCATGATGTATTTTATTGCTTTCGCGAGCTTTTCAATTCAACAACTCAAGACTAAGAACCGTCTTTAGCACCGTTATCGGTATAAGAACCTTTTAAAGTTGCCGACTTTTATGGTTAATGTTTACTGAAAGCAATAAACATCTCATGTGGTGCATTATTGTGGTTTGGAAGTACTGAAATTCAGGACCTTTATCCTCTTTTAATGCCTGATCCAAGTCTTCCAGTCTACATAACGACCGGTGACCGAGTGGTAAATATTAATACTTCAAGGACCACATAAGAATGTTGAGTTCGAAGCAAGACAAGGTTATACTTTGGACTTTTTGTTCTAAACAGTTCTGTCATCTATTGACTGCTTTGTACACTCTTAAACCTTGACCGCTAAATTACATGAAAAAATGTTCAATTATTACCTTTGGGCTATGTACACTGCCTTTGTTGCAGACATTCCTGTACACACAATTACCCAATTGAACATTTTGAATGCATGCGCACCGAAGGTTTTCAGCCACGTCTTTAAAATAGCATTAATTGCCACTTTTGTAAATAACAGGATTTTAATTTTTCAGGACAATGTACACCATACTGGTTGCACATATTCTGATAGGTGCTATCTCCCAACTGAAAATTTGGAAAACGTGTGCACCAGAGATATTCAACCACAGGTTCCAGCATATAACTTCACGGAAATCTTCTGTTTTTCCAATGGAAGTATCCGTTTATTGGCTTTACTTCGTCTCGCTCGTGTAGTCACATCGGAGCGGTTAATTGTCACTTCAAATACTCCCACAATTGTATTTGGATTGCATGCATGCATTTATCTTATAAATGTTTTTCTCGATTTACCAAAAATTTTTGAAGTTGCGTTAGCCAACTTTCATAATCTCTCTTCAGAATTTTTAGTAGGGTTTCCTTCAAATTCTGTATAAATGATTAATATCTAGGCTTTTTTTTAATTTCTCATTTCTTTATTTCACAAAACATATAAATTTACAGGAATTTTAAACTTTCTGAGCCATTTTTAACATGCAATCCTTCTTGTGGCTGAACTGGAATAAAAACATAGCAAATTTTCTTCGGGGAAATCTTTTCTTCAAAGAGATTTTTATGGGATAATACAACCATTTTCATACGTAAGAATCTTCTCCTTTTGTAGGAATGACTCTGGAAAAAATTTTTTTTGTGCATTCTGCAGACATATACAGAAAATAATTATAAGAAATAATGGAAATACAGACATATTTTATTATATTTTAAGCAACTCCTCTCATTTACAGGTAATAATATATGAAAATGTTATGGGAAGCTAAGTAAAGCCTCCTCATTCAGACAATATGTTGTGAGCATGACTTGGCAATAGCCAATATTGTTGGCATAGTCTGTTTAATTCACGTTGCGATGTGCGTATGTATGTAAATTTCATGCATGCCGTATTTGCTGTGCTATTCCCATCACTTGTGGATCATCCATCGTCCATTTTTGTGTATGTTTGTCGGTGTACATTTCACGGAAAAGTGACTGATGTTTTGATACAAAAATTACTTCAAAAACTTTTTATGCAAAATGCTTTAAACTGCCTATTATTATGCACATACTCTGCATAACAGTGCTTATTTTGACAGGTGAATCAAGCATTTCGCCTATACCTAGTATCTTTCTTGTAGATATTAATTGTTCAGCTTCATGACTGCGAACATGTCATACACTGCAGTTTCCCGACGTTTATTGTAAAGCATGGAATTTTACATAAGGCAAATATTTGTTTCAATCATATTTATGCACTGTTTTGTCATCTTAAAGGTCATATGTGAGGATTCAAGGACACTGCCAGGATGTGTAAGAATCATGGACAACATTCTTCATCGAGTTAAATCCATCTATATCGAAACGGGAAAAGGTCCAATGTTCGAAAAAAAAATGTTGATATTTTTTGTAGATGGTAGAACAATTTACCTGCCAAAAATAAGAAGTTGCAGATGTTTGAAAACCTCGTTACTTCAAATTTCCTTTCAACTTACACTGTACACATTGTGTCGTGACTAGTTTTACGCATATGACAGAGTCTGTTTACATTGGAATGACGATGTTAGCTGTTTCTTAGCTAATTATTAAGTATCTAAACGTTATTTTAATAGTTAACATTTAATTTTAATTTTAAACACGTTCATTAATTTCTAACATACTAGGTTACGTAAAATGACAGGCACTCACCATTATTTTTAAATTTTTCTCTTCGCCAGTCGTTAGGATCGCTCCATTGTTTCTACCAGCTGTTATCCATTTTTAGTTGCTGTTAGAAAACGTTATACTTTTTTTTTTTTTTTTTTTTTTTTTTTTTTTTTTTACAGTGAAATTATAATGCAGGAACTTGGGGGAAGGATGATTCTTTTATCCGTCTTAATGTCTTTGTGAAGGGTAAAATTCAGTTCACGTGTGCATTTTCAGAGTTCCTAGATCCATGTTTAATTAGAATTTTTATGGATCAAAGACATATATGAATATGAAAAAATTCTTTTCAGACCACCGACTTTTGCAGAGAAAGCAGCTTTTCCTTCTCATTTCAGCGTTTTCAATTTCTTTAATTTTCGTCTGGGGTCTTTGCTTCAGATGGTGGTCTTATTTGCCTCATTTCCACATCCTATCCTTTTAGTGGAATTTTCAGAATGTGATTTCGATGACGTTAAAGTAACTACTGGTGGGGACCAACTGACGAGGTGCCATTTGGATTCAGCAAAGAACTTGCGCCTTGGGGCTCACTCGCCAACAGAAAGGCTACAACAACTAACGCCAGTTTTAGATGAACTGTTTCACATTCAGCAGGACTTACTAGATGTAAGCTGTCTACTGGCAAATTTGCTGTTCAGCATAAATTACATTTCAAGCCCTGATGATTTTTGCTGGTGAAATATGGCAATCACTTGTGGGTATTCGTCGACTGATCTGTGATTAATGAATTTTTATAAAATGCCAGAAAATATTTCTAGTACAATCATCTTAACATTTGGTAGTAATTTGCCATAATTAGTCCTCCACATAGCTTCCATTTTAAGAGGACTTGCCAAAATACAAAAAAGACCAAATTTCAGAAAACAGTTTTAAAAATGTTACTTTTCCTCACATGTGGTTTGATTGCTTGGACATCGGAGCTAAAAATTTGCGCTGTTTGGCCAATTTGTCCTTAATGGCTAAAAATGTAATTTTTAACTGAGACCTAGCGAGAAATATTAGTACAAAACTGGAATTGAATCCGACCAAAACTCTGGGTAAGCAGCATTTTAAACAGAATTTACAGTTGTGCATATGCATAACAGATGTCCCCTCCTCACATGTGGGTAAGAATGTAAAAAAAACCCTTATTGTTAAACATGATATAGTTTTACTAATTGCTATATGTACATGCACCATACAAAGTGGACTAAAAAGTAATTTGTTTCACAATGAAACACCAGAAACAAATTTGGTTTAATTTTAAGAACGCATTCCAAAAGAGAAGTAAAAGCAACTGAGAAAAAACGTTTCATCCGTGCTTAAATATTCATTATTTACCACCATATAATCACCATGGACATTTTTTTTCATTTAACATCAACCATAATGTACATAACATACAAACTCCTTAGCTATTCGAGTAATGGAAAAATGAAACAGTCAAAGAAGTTAAATAGTCACTGTGAACCTTCAAACATGTGGAGGTCTTAAATTCTTCTTCCCGATTAACTCCGGCGTTGCAATTATTTGTCACAGACTGAGCAGCACATTGATTTATCGCGTCCATTTGGCGCGCTGAAACCGAAATGACGTAGCATGACTTCCCGCAAACATTCACGTTGATTTTTGCAAAACATTATTAAAGAAGGTGATATACCAGGTCTATTTGATCTAATGTCATTGCTGTTGTAGTACAAAATAGCTTTAGACTGTTTACCATCCCTTCCGGCTCTTCCAGTTTCTTGAAAATATGCCTCAAGTGTAGTTGGTGGCTTATAGTGGATGATAACACGCACATGTGCTGCATCAAGGCCCATTCCAAGGGCGACTGTTGCTAAAACTAAGCGAACTGTACTATGCTCCTTACACAGCTCTTTAATTACATGAAGCTTCATTTTTTCGGTGTAGTTAGAGTGATATTGAGCAAATATTCTATTTTCTGGTAAATTAGTGCCTTCAAACATGCAGTCACCTAAAAGATTTTCGAGATATCTAAACGCATATCCAATGACACATGTGTCTGCATATATTATTGTTAGGGGGTAGTTCAGTCTCTCCCTTAGTAGGTCATTTCCTATCCCTTTAAATAGCTCATCTAAATGATCGAGTTGTTCCTGTGAAGCAGTTCTTTCCATCTTGATATACTTAATGTTTGCTCGGTCTGGGTTCATTGTAACACGTTCACATTTCTTAAGCTTGAGACTGCTGATAAGATAATCCTGCGTCGGTGATGAAGCAGTGGCGGTAAATACCATTGCTGGGACGTTGTCGAAATAGGGAATTATCTCCTCTCCAATACGCTTGAAATCTGTTCTGAACTTTGCACCCCTGCATAATTGCAAGAAATAATTCAATACATAACATTTCAGAAAATATACAAGAAGTTCTACGATGGTGACACAGCAAGAGTGCAAGGTACACTATCAAACTTCAAAGCAGTGTTGAGAAGAACAAACGTGACTGGGGTTGTAAAAGCAAGCAACGGATATCAGGCCCACAAGGATTTTGCCTGCACCGTGGCCAGGTATTAAGACCATTATCCTAAAGTAGGATTTCGTAACATTTTTTTTTTACTTTTTTCAAATTAAAGATCTTCCTAAACCTGACTTCCGGCCACATAATGTATATATTATTCCATGATATTTATAACAGATGAAAAGTCTTTTAATTCTGAAGAAACAAAAGCTTGTCAAAATAAAACTTTGTGAACCGAAGAATCGGCAAAGGTTGTTTACCAAAAAGGGCAATTTCTGGCTATTAAAAGTTTTTGGCATGTTAGGGAACAATGATGTCGGTATACACTGGCCATTCTAGTTTCGTTTGACTAGCTAATCAAAATATTTATTATGTTCAGGTACGATGCTGTTGATGTGCACTGACCACTGTAATTATGTTAATTTTTCAGGATGATGGTTATTAGCATCTGTAAAGAGACGCTACCAAATCTTGAAAACGACACCCCGAGCAGCTTTAAGTATTGGACAAAGGACAAGAAATGGAAATGGCTAGAAGAATATCTTTCCCCCGTCATAGACAGACTGTATGTACCATACAGCATGCCCAGCAAAGACAGCATTGTTCTAAATGTTAAGATTGGTGGTTCTGCCTTTGAACTGGTTATTCCACCAGAGAAACAAGGAAAAGAAATTGAAATGGTAGTGAATAATATCTTGTATAAAGTTGAGGTTCCATCATGTAATGTTGAAAACAAAGAGCCGGGTTTGGACAATGTTCAGAGGTACAGTTTAGGTTTTCTACGTGTGATGATGGACTTCTTTGCATTGGACAATGTCATTAAGGCAGGGGATGTTGATCGTTTGACATTGGTCTTAAAGCGTTTGATTCCTACTTTTGTTGGAATACACTCATTCAGGTCAAAGTACGCCATTGAAATTGTAAATTTCTTGACCAAAACAGAACACATGTTGTCACAGCAAGAAAGCGTAAAAGTCAAACTACAAGCCTTTGTTAACACCCAAGGCAAGCGCAATGAAAACAAACCGGCAGACATGCAACAAGAAAATAATATAAAGGCTGTAAAAACTGTTTTGAAGGGATTCGGGGCTTCAAAAACCGATAAAGCAGTTGTCAGAGTTTCAAAGGCAGCGATTGCAATAAATGCCATCGTGAATACCTTCAGGAGTTCAATTGGCCTAAAGGAATCAAGCGCTTTTCGCCATTATAAGAAAAGTTCACAGGAAGATGAAAATATTGTACTAGAAACCCTAAGCCGACAACGCCCCTTCTGTACAAACAGTGCCATTCGTCAATGTGCCGGGGGATCTTTAAAAAAGACCTTTTCAAGTTCCTATGTTCACACCGTTGACAAGTTTCTGTATCAGGAATATGTTCTTAGAAATGCTAGGAGAACGGTCAATAGGCACGAAGCAGTGATCTTTGATGAAAATTTGTTTGCTATGCCCTACGATGACCTGCATGTTATCAATGAGTAATTACAATTCTGTAAACATATTGTTTAAGTCTGTTTCATTCACTGAATATTCATTAGCGCTTCACGTAGATAAACGAAATTTGGTGCATGTATAGAGAATCATTTTTTTCTTTACGGTCAAGGTCAAATTGTGGTCGAAATTATTTGCTGAAGTGAAGGTCATCGGTCTGGTGACCCCGTATACCGTTAACAGTAGGGCGAGCTATCCAAAAAACGGTTATTCATGGTTTTGACATCATTTTTGGGCCTAAATCTGGTCACGTAAGAGGTATCTAGGTCACATTGGCCCGACCTTTATCCCCCCAAAAATATGTTCAGTTTCGAAATTGCATACTTCAGAATCGTATTTTTTGTGGTCGTCAAGTGCAAAATTGGTTTATTTTTACCCTCTGAGTCTAAACGACTTTACCTTACTTTACCTTCGCTTAGGTGGCCATCTCACTTTTTTTTTCTTTTTTTTTGGGGGGGGGGGCGTTCAATTGGCTCATTCCGCTATGGAGCGGAATTCATGCTAGTAAAAAAAATACCATACCAGGGCAGATTTATTTTTATTTTTGGGATATATCAATGGTACTTCTATTTATTTTTTGGCCTGGCAGTTAAGGGTAATTTTGGTTTGGATGTGGTCGACCGTGTGTCACTAGCCCGCCGTTATTCTTTCCGTGATAGTGTTATTTTTGTGTAAATGTCTCGTGTGAAAGACCTTTGATTTTGTTCTGGCTACCGGGCAATGTTTTTGCTTTACTGTTTTACATAATGCTGGAAGTATATTTTTTACCCGCCCATTCAATTGTTTTCCTTTTATTTGTCATTTAAATAGCCATGGCATGAGAAATAAAACTGTGCCAATTTTGAGGCCCAGTAAGAAGAAACAGCTTCGTCTTTTTTGGAAGAATGTGTTTATACCCGTTTCTGGATTCGCGGAAGAGTTGGGCTGTTGTGAGACATGTTACACTGTAAAAACCAAGCATTAGTGATTGACTAGCCTAACCATTCGACGATCAGGTGTGCCTCATCAATGGCTATTGCGCACAATTGTCGTTTCAGCGATCCCATGATGTGTAGACTAGTTGGTGACGATAACAGCGATTCAGGGTGTGCATAAACAAGATTATATTGTTTAAAAGTGTCTATTGTTGCATTCGTGTGCAATATTCCTTCATCGTCGCTTGAATCTTCGCTGTCACTATTATCACCTCCGTAAACAGTGGTGGACTTAAAATCTAAATAGCACGCCTTTATTCGTTTTTCACTGAGTTTCTTGATCTGATCTATCATTATTGAGTTCAAAGGAGTGATAATAAGCACAATGTTTTCTGTGCTGTTAACATCTTGTCCGGCTTTAGCAGCGAGTAAAAATGGCGCCATTTGGAAAATTAACGATTTTCCGTAACCAGTAGGAAGTACCGCCATCAAGTCTTTCCCTTCGTATATTGCTTGTAAACAACCTATTTGTTTTTCTTTTAAGTCAAATGTTATCCCAAATTTTTCCTTCACTGCATTCAGTGACTGCTGAAAATCCATTTTTTCTGAAACAAAAAAAAAAAAAAAGAAGTTCAGGGACACTGCTATATTTTTTTTTACTTCTCATTCTTTTTTTTTTCAATTTAAGAATTTACAAGACATCTTTGGTACTCCTTGTAACATCTAGTGTACGAATTGAACGGCTAAGGCACAGAGCAGCCTGAAATATCAACACAAGGAAGCTACCCTCAGCATTGGTTAGTTAGTTAGTTATTTGATTGGTTTAACGACACCGCCAACCTGTTGCAGGTCATATTGTTCAGCATTGGTACATTGTTGAACAACTGAACAACAGTTAATGTATCATATTTTAATTGTTGACTATGTTGCATCCTTTCCGTCACGATGTTCTTGTATATGCTTTCCAATTAGTAATGTAACATTTTTTCGTACATGATAGCCTGTTCTTCAAAGTTTTTCAAAGAAGCTTAATATTCGCGGCCAAATTACAAAGAGTAACAGCCTAAAATATCAACACAGGCAAGCTACCCTCCGCACTCAGGCATTATCGAACAACAGTTAATGCACATACTTTCATTGTTTACAATATTGACTCCTTTCCATTATGTTGTTCTTGTGTATTCTTGCCAATTAGTGATGTAACAATTTTTTTCATAAATGCTAGCCTCTTTTTCAATGTTTATAAAAGAAGCTTGGCGTTCGGGTCCAAAGTACAAAGAGTAACAGCCTAAAATATCAACACAGGCAAGCTACCCTCCGCACTCAGGCATTCTTGAACAACAGTTAATGCACATACTTTCATTACTGGCTATATTGCATTCTCTCGGCCATGCTGTTCTTGTGTATGCCTTGCAACAAGTAATGTAGCAAATTTGCTTCACACATGGTAGTCTCCACTTCAACGTTTTTCAGCAGAAGCTTAAGTAATGGTAGTCTCCATTTCAACGTTTTTCAACAGAAGCTTAGCATTCGCTGCCGAAGTGCAGAAAGTAAAAGCCTAAAATATCAACGCGGGCAAGCTATCCTTAGCACTCAGACATTGTTGAACAACAATACGTGCGTTATTTTTTAAAGTTGGTTATTTTTATCATTTTCACCAAGAAACACATTTTTCTACGAGAAGACCAAGGTAGACAACAATCTTTTAAAATTTGAAGTGTATCCAAACAAAATTGTGGGAAAACATGTATTTTGAAATTTGGCAGACAATAAATTTCAAAATTGCGTTATTTGTCCAATTTTTGGCAAATCACCCAGAAACACATTTTTCTACGAGACGACCAAGAAGAGAACAATCGTTTAAAATTTGAAGTGTATTCAGCCAAAATTGTGGGAGAACAATTATTTTGAAATTTGCTGGACAATAAATTTTTCATAGTGACGCCATTTAGCCAGTTGTGGGCCAATCGCCAAAAAAAAAAAAAAAAAAAAGTTTTTTTTCAACAGACGACCATATTGAGAAAAAAGCTGTGAAAATTTAAAAGCAATCCTATCAAAATTGTGGGAAAACAAGTATTTTGAAGTTTGGCAGACAATAAATTTCAAAATGGAGCCATTTGTCCAATTTTGGCAAATCACAAGAAACACATTTTTCTACTAGACAACAAAGTAGAGAACAATCGTTTAACATTTGAAGTGTATTCAGCCAAAATTGTGGGAGAACAAATATTTTGAAATTTGCTGGACAATAAATTTCAAAATGGCGCCATTTATCCAGGTTTTAGCCAATCGCCAAAAAAAAAGTTTTTTCAACAGTCGACCATATTGGGAAAAAGCTGTTAAAATTTAAAAGGAATCCCATCAAAATTGTGGGAAAACATGTATTTTGAAATTTGGCAGACAATAAATCTCAAAATTGCGTTATTTGTCCAATTTTTTGCAAATCACTAAGAAAATCATTTTTCTACGAGAATACTAAGTAGAGAACAATCGCTTAAAGTTTGAAGTGTATTCAGCCAAAATTGTGGGAGAACAAATATTTTTAAATTTCCTGGACAGTAGATTTCAAAATGGCGCCATTTGGCCAGTTTTTAGCCATTCGCCAAAAAAAAAATTTTCAACAGACGACCATATTGGAAAAAAGCTGTCAAAATTTAAAAGGAATACCATCAAAATTGTGGGAAAACATGTATTTTGAAATTTGGCAGACAATAAATCTCAAAATTGCGTTATTTGTCCAATTTTTTGCAAATCACTAAGAAAATCATTTTTCTACGAGAAGACTAAGTAGAGAACAATCGCTTAAAATTTGAAGTGTATTCAGCCAAAATTGTGGGAGAACAAATATTTTTAAATTTCCTGGACAGTAGATTTCAAAATGGCGCCATTTGGCCAGTTTTTAGCCATTCGCCAAAAAAAAAATTTTCAACAGACGACCATATTGGAAAAAAGCTGTCAAAATTTAAAAGGAATACCATCAAAATTGTGGGAAAACATGTATTTTGAAATTTGGCAGATAATAAATTTCAAAATGGAGCCATTTGTCCAATTTTTGGCAAATCACCCAGAAACACATTTTTCGACGAGACGACCAAGAAGAGAACAATCGTTTAAAATTTGAAGTGTATTCAGCCAAAATTGTGGGAGAACAATTATTTTGAAATTTGCTGGACAATAAATTTTTCATAGTGACGCCATTTAGCCAGTTGTGGGCCAATCGCCAAAAAAAAACAACAAACAAACAAACAAACAAACAAACAAAAGAAATGTTTTTTTCAACAGACGACCATATTGGAAAAAAGGTGTGAAAATTTAAAAGGAATCCCATCGAAATTGTGGGAAAACAAGTATTTTGAAATTTGGCAGACAATATATTTCAAAATGGCGCCATTTGTCTAATTTTTAGCAAATCATTAAAAACACATTTTTTCTAAGAGAAGACCATATAGAGAACAATCTTTTAAAAATTGAAGTGTATCCAACCAAAATTATGGGAGAACAATTATTTTGAAATTTGCTGGACAATAAATTTCAAAATTGAGCTTAGAGCGAATTTGAGCAAGATTTAACGACCCGCAAGCGTTTATATCGGTTTGCTAAAAGCCCACAAAGTGCAACAAAAATGATGAAGAAGTGACAATAAAGTTTGCAATTATCCGCCAAAAACATTTGAACAGATATTTCAAAAAGCATGGGAAAAAATAAATACTGCGGGTGTACAAAATACATGAAGAAATAACATATATCCAGCCAATTACAAATTGTGCCTGTTTAACAAAAAAAAAAAAACATTGGATGAACTTTCTGTAAATGTTTCAATAATAGTTACTGGTGTGCAGGATTCACGCACTAAATAAAATGTAGTTGTCCCTTATTAGCGGAACAATGGAAGGAGTCGTAGGTGTGACTGAGACATGTACGGAGTAAGTACATTACTGTTCAACAGCCCACCTTTACGGCGGTTCTCTATCTGTTCTCTGTCACAACTTTTCACTCCGCAGACCCACCGGGGATTACGCGAATGTATTATCCGGGGCTACTCGTTTATCAAGAATGCTTGCCGATCTATTCCTAAATAGAGGAACTTTTTTTTAATATCAACCTGAGCTTTTTTATACATGACAGATAAATCCCTGAAAGGTCATGAGTTTTATAACAACGAGCAAGTGTAAGGAAGAGCTGACTTGGAGCTACCGTATATACGATCGAACCATACCTTAACATATTTTCGCATTAGTTACGGATTCTTTTTCTAATTTTATTACACCTTTTAATTTTTAACCGTCACTGCTTTCAAAAACTATTGAATGTGGTTGTAATGGACGGTGAAGAAGATCGTGCGCGATTCTGAAATGTTTAAATCACTTATTATCGCTCATAATTCATTCCAACCAATACTTTCTTTTGCAATAAATATACATTTTGCACGTTATTATAAAGACAAGTGTATGCTGATTCTTATCTCACCATTATTTTAAGAGTACACCGTGATCACAACGACTGGTTCTGTATGACTTGTCAGTGCTTCCTATTCACCGCCTTTCATCTTCAAGCTGAAATGGGCGATAGATCAAGATGGTATGCTAAGCACATTAAATGATGTTCAACCTCGCTGTGTTGTTTAAAATTAAATTGAATGTCTCTCATCCAAAACTTAAAAACTAATTTCTCCAACGAATCCTACGTATCAATGTTTCTTCAGCACTATTTTGCGCGGAATCCCCAGTGGGTATGCGGAGTAAAAAGTTGTTATACACAACAGTCCGAACCGCCGTAGAGGTCGGCTGTTGGACAACAACGACGCTTGCCGGTCTACGGGGAGGTTAGCCGTTGAATAACGTTGTTTAATTGCTCTGTTTGTTCGACATATAGCCTTTCTTTCTGGAGATGAGGAAGGAGGAAGCTGTCAGGCTTTTAAAGAATATCAACGCCATATTGTTGACGATTATCAGTGATATTTATGCATAACAGATCATATTATCTCTTTGTGGAATATCGTATATTTACATTTATTTTCGAACATTAATTTCGGATGAAAATTATATTATCGCTCACCGTTATTTCCTTACCAGTGTAATAAGCCAATTCGCACTTTTGACTTTTGCCGAAAAGTTTTTGCGTTTCGGCAGAATTGAGGATGGATAAGGATATAAAGAAATGATAAGAAAAAACGGCAAAAAATCTACTAAATTCCATTTTACCAGAAACATATTCACATGTTGGTTATTAAAGGGACTGAATCATATGTAAAATAGTTTTTAAAAGATCATATGATGGCTTTATAAATTTGAAAGTGTGCACGTTGAAAGAAAATTAGAATTTTGATGTTTTTCCCTTATCATTTCTTTATAATTTAATCCCCAACATTTTCAGTCGAAACAACACCTCCACCGGAAAAATCCGAAAGTTCGAATTGGCTTATCACATCTTGGGTGTTTCGAATAAAATGTGCAAGAATTTTGAATTTCGACTGCAAGGGAACCGGGTAAAAAGTGAAAAAAATGATTGAAAAAATATAGCAAAAAAAAAACAAAAAAAAAAAAAAAAACAGAACGTACTCGTACCACAAAACAAATTAAAACTAGTTGTTACAAGGCAAGGAACATTCAAATTGACCAGCACATCGTGATTGGTTATTTTACAAACTTGTTTGTTGGCTGATGAAAATTGTTATGACCCATAATAAGAATGAAATAGAGAATGGCATGGCTTAAAGTTTGTAAAAAAAACATGGAACAACTGCCGCGAACACTGCTGTCAAATTAAAAGAACACATTTTCAGTTTTGCCAATTACGATGTGCTGTTCAATTTTATGTTTCTCTCCTTGTAAAAATTAAAATAAATTTTTAAAATAGTGTTGCGTAAGTTTTGCCTGTTCGTAAAAACATTGTGTTTTTACGTAAAAAGGCCTTTTTCATAGCTCCATTTGTAACTTAAGAACTTAAGCTGTTTTCACACTCTGAACAGTATTTTAAATCCGTATTTAGAATTACAGATAAATTTTTGAAAATTTTGTTTCCCGAAGGTTTTGTACCTATTAAGTTCCCAACATGTTGAAAAAGGCAACGATAGCCAGCTTAGAGAAAGTGACAGTATTGCCACCTGGTGAATTAAAAGGATGTAATAAACAAATTTTTCATGTTGTAAAAAAGTTGTTTTCTTGTTTGTAAACAAAAAGGGACGTTTTTATAGCAGGCAAATATTACGGGACAAATAGCATACGGGTTGTTAAAATACGATTGCTCTTTGGTGCAAGTAAAATATAAGATTTACGGGAAATCTCTATCACTTCTTTCATTTTTTACCCGGTTAGTTTGTATTCGAAACGCTGAATTTTGCGCATTCTATTCAGAACGCCAACAGCATGTTTTTGGCTTATTCTCGACACTGAAGTGTGATGTTATAGAAAAACATGACTGCATGAGGTTTTATGGTATTTTTTCAATTAGCATCCAGCCTCTGGACTGTTGTAAGTGGTTGTAGTCAGTACTCTGATTATCTACAGCCAGTTGTGGCAAGGATAAGTCAATTCGTAGCCAATTTTACATATTATTCAGTTCCTTGAATAGCTAATATGGGAATATGTTTCTGGCAAAATGGAATTTTGTTGATTTTTGCCAGTTTTTTCTATCATCTGTTTATATCCCTATCCCAAATGAATAAGTCGAAACGCAAAAACTTTTCGGCAAAGTCTAAGTACGAATCCGCGTATTAGTCCTATGGTATTGGGGTCTGTCAGTCCGTCCGTCTGGCGACACTTGGAAGCACAATTTTGTGCACGCGATATCTCCGCAGCTATTTATCCCGGGCTTTTGATTTTTGCTACAGTAAAAATATACATATTGAAGTTGTACGACGTCTCATTGTTTTTCGATTTGACCAAAAGAAACGACGAAATGGCGACTTGATGAAAATAGGCAATGTTTTAGTATTTCTGTTGCCTACAGTGTAACTTTGTGCACGCGATATCTCAGCCGCTATTCAACCCTGGCTTCTGATTTTTGCTGCAGTGAAAATATATATATTGAAGTTGTGCGACGTCGCATTATTTTTGGGTTCGACCAAAAAAAATGACAAAATGGCGACTTGTTGAAAATAGGCAATGTTTTAGTATTTCTGTTGCCTAGAGTGCAACTTTGTGCACGTGAATTCTCAGCCGCTATTCAACCCTGGCTTTTGATTTTTGCTACAGTGAAAATATATATATTGAAGTTGTGCGACGTTGCATTATTTTTCGATTCGACCATAGTTCGTGGCGGGGGACATTCATTAGTTTT
Source organism: Protula sp. h YS-2021 (assembly GCA_949752745.1). Lineage (NCBI taxonomy): Eukaryota > Metazoa > Annelida > Polychaeta > Sabellida > Serpulidae > Protula > Protula sp. h YS-2021. Next base: position 36,739,070 of record OX457025.1, read on the forward strand.
ACTGATAACTTGTTATGTTTATGTTTTGATTTTATGGGGGGAGTGATGTATGGCGCTCAGCGACATGGCTTTTTTATTTTGCAAGTGTAGCACGTGTAAAGACGAAATTTTGTAATGGATTTTAAGCAGGCGTATAAACAAAACCTTTAAAAACCTTTATTTTAATCCCAAACCTTTATTTTGCTAAAAAGAAAAACGCTTTATTTTGATCGATGTTGAAATCCGCTTATCAATTTTTCTTTTATTGTTATAAGACAATTTTCAATTTCTAAATTGAAATACTGCAGGGTACAAGATAACACATGTTGGTGCGATATTTAAAAATGGAATTTGCGCTGCCTGCCCTGTTTTGACCCTTCGTACACCTTGCATGGCTATCTTACGTATAAACCTGTAAGCGGTTGGCACATCAGTAAATAGATTATTAGCCAAGCTTAATTTCAGTTCTCTGTGTGATTCATTATATGTCTCCCCCCTAAGGGAGACATATATAGCATTTGGTGTGTCCGTCCGTCTGTCCGCAGTGAGTTCTTCTGAAATTAATGAGTCGATTTTTCTCAAAACGTACATACATATTGGGGTACATGTTTAGATGATGCCCGTGTTATTTTTTTTTTTTTCGTTTCTTCATAAATTCTATTTTTGGCAAATTTTTTCACACTGGGGTGGGGGGGGGGGGGGGGTGGCGTGCATTTTTTTCACTTTGGCAGGCTATATCTCCAAAACATTTCGTTGGATAAGGCTCAGATGTCGCAAGAAGAACACACATGTAACGCAAATATATAGTGCCGAGTTTTTCTTCATTTCCGCCGAAATGTATTTTTGGGCGAATTTCTTAATTTTTGGTTTTTAACTTTTTTGGCCATATTGTTGCGTTATCTCCGAAACAGTGTGTTGGATTAGGCTGAAACATGGCAAGAAGAACCCATATGCAGTGGAAATGTTTACTGCGAAGTTTTTCTTTATTTTCTATAAAAATGTATTTTTGGCGATTTTTTTAAATTTTTTGGACTTGCCAATGTTGTACTTTTAAGCAAGGAATTTTTTCCACGTGACCGATTGGGGGCGGGGAAAACACATCCGTTTTTGTTTCAACAAAACACTGGCCAATCTAGTTTATATGTTTTCTGGGTTTTCCAATATGTTGTCTGTGTTCTATGCTTGTGCTAAAGTGTCGGAAGTGTCATGGTGTCTCACCGAGATATACCAGATATAATTAGCCTCAAACGTAAACATTCGGATCGACGTTTTGTTGAGCATTTTAGATCTCAGATAAATGGCGTTATCATAATTAGGTACTAATGTACGGGGTATTCGCCAGAAAAGCAAACGGATGGCTCGGTTCCAAGAATTAAAAAATACAAAATGTGGTATTATAACGCTACAGGAGAACCACTCAACAAGTGTTGTCCTAAATGTCTGGGAAAATGAGTGAGGTGAAAAAATAATTTGCAACCATGAGACAAACAGAAGTTCAGATGTATTGTTTCTGGCGTCTAATAATTTGTCTGTCACTAGTGAGAAAAGTTATGATGGCGGCACTATTCAATATATGGCCCTTAAAGTCAACTCAGTCCAACTGGGTATTTTTTATGTCTCCCCGATCGAGGGGAAGCATATAGTGTTTGTACGTTCTGTGTGTGTCTGTACGCGTCATCTGTTGTAAACAAACTGTTGTGTGCAAGATATCTCGAGAACGAAAAGTCGGATCAACTTCAAACTTCGATTGTTTATTCCTTGTGTAGGTCGGACGGTTCTATAAATTTTGGCGCACGTTACGTTGTTAGGGAAGGAGTGTGACGTCATTACGTAAAAATCTTGTGTGCGAAATTTCTCAGCCGCTGAACATTCGAGAACGTTGAAACTTGGTGGGTTTTTGCTTGGCAGATCTGAAAGATTCTCTCAAGTTTTTTCGCAAGTACAACGAACGAGTGCAGCGTATGACGTCATCACGTAAAATATGTATGTATTTTCAACAATATCTTGTGTGCAAGATATCTCGGTAATGGAAAGTCGTATCGACTTGAAATTTTATTTGGGTATTTCTTGGGTCAGTCGGACGGTTCTACAGGGGCCCCACGTTATTTCGTCCTCGGTTAATTCGGTCCCCCGGCTAGTTCGTACCAATTTCGCTGGCCCCGATTTTGGGACCCAGTCACTCCTGTGTAAAAGTACGAATTAACGAGGACTCAGATAATTCGTCCCAAAAGTGACACCCATTATTCAGGCCTGTTAACAATGCGGAGCACTTTTCACTTCGTTTAAAAAAACGCATCTCAGGCGTCATGCGTTGCAAGATAAACGGGATTAATAAACGCGCATTGCGGGGCATAAATGCTCGGGTGCGAGTGTTGTGACTGACGTGGTCAACTCCGTGAACTGCCTGTCTTAGTGTACACCGTCTTTCATGGCATCACAACTCCGCAGCATTGTTTCTTCGCGTACTGTGCTCCAGCTTAAGATGCCATTTGTTTACTACAGATAGTTTACACACTGCGCGCTCCAGAGCGAGCATATGAATTGTGAACTTTTGAAGCACGGTCAATTCTTAGGGAAGGCATATGACGTCATTACGTGAAAATCTTGTGTGCGAAATTTTCAGCCGGTGAACATCCGAGCAAATTGAAACTTGGTGGGATTGTTGCTTGGTTAAGTGTTTTTGCAAGTACAAGGAACGAGTGCGGCGTATGACGTAATCACGTAAAATATATATACATTTTCAACTAGATCTTGTGTCTAGAATATATCTGTAATGGAAAGTTGTATCAACTTGAAATTTTATGTGGACATTCTTTGGGTCAGTCGGACGTTTCTTTCAACTTTCGACGCGTGTTACATTTACATGGAAGGCGTATTTAAAACCTTATACGTAAGATTTCTCAGCCGCTGCACATCGGCGAAATTTGACACTTGTTGGGCTTTTGACTTGATAAGTCCGAAAGATTCTGTCAAATTTTGTCGCGAGTACAACGAACGAGTGCGGCATATGACGTCATCACGTAAAATATGCATGTTATTTGGACAAGATCTTGTGTACACAATATCTCGATAACCAAAAGTCGTACCGACTTCAAATTTTGTCTAGGTGTTCTTTGGAGCAGTCGGACGGTTCTCTCATCTTTTGACGAGTGTAACGAATTAAGAAAGGCGTATGGCGTCATTGCGTTAAAATCTTATATGTGTACATTTCTCAGCGGCTGACCATCGGAGAAACTTGAAACTTGGCGTGAATGTTGCTTGGTAGGTCCGAAGGATTCTGTCAAATATGGCCGGACGTCATTGGGTAAAAATATCTCTATAGCGGAAAATCAGATCGATTTTCCGCTCCAAATCCCTCACCTCCGCCCCCTCCCACCCCACTTCATCCTCTTGTCGGCTCGTTTTGTTAACTAAGGGTAGCTATTAACTGCACTCGGGATTTCAGCGTTTTCCAGAAGATTCTGCAATGTTCCTGCATTTTTCAGACATATTTGAAAACATTAGCTGAACAAATATCGATCATTTCTTGCATTTCGTGTGATGGATCTTTTTGAGCGTTACTCACCTACAGCTGTTAGCGCGTTTTCATTTGGCTACCAAGCTGTTCCATGCATGGGAGTAATTACATAACGCCTTGCAATGTTTGTGCATTACCTGGAACTAGCTTTAACTTTTAAAGTGGGTTATCTAATACGTTATGTTATGACAAGCAGCGCATCATTTTGACACCAAAATGCGTTCCCCCACTTTCCCACCTAGGTGAGTGAGGTGTGGCACACTTTTGAAGAATGTCTTTCTGGTGCTCCTTGGCCAATGGGAATGTACGAAGACAAGGTATACATTATGGCTATAACTACACTTAGTGCACAAACCTTTATGGCAACGTTTGATAAAATGGTTAGGGTTACATTGGATAGCTGAATGGGAAGGGGTTGGTTAAGGTAAGCAAAAAAAAACAAAAAAAAAAAAACTTTCGGTAAGCCTTTTTGTAACTGCCGCCTTCAAGATCAGGCTAACAAGATGCAAACTAAAGCCTGGCCAACTTCCAGTTTCTCATAACAAGACGCACGGTCAAACCTGCATGTCTTGACCACCTTCCTGACCCGGATAAACAAAATATACAGTAAAACTGCTGTAAGGACCAACTTCAAAACCGGGATAAAAAGGACGTACAGTAAAACCTGTTTTAGCGACCACTGTCTGGAACCGGACAAAAAGACATACATTAAAACCTCTGTAGTGACCACCTTCTGGAGCGGAGAAAACACCTAAATCTAAACCTATATAAATGCCCACAATTAAAGTCACGTACTCCCCCCCCCCCACCCATCCTTCATACATTGGATAGAGGTGATACACAACCCGGCTACTGGGCACAAGGGGTTCATTTATGTAAGGTAAAATTTCTTATTATTCTGAAAATAGTACACAAATAAAACTTTGTGACAGCCCTGTCGGGGAAAACAGAAAAATGGAAAATGGATACTAGTGAATTAAGGGGTTAAGGGGCTAAGGAGGAGACCATTGTTTTTGTTTACAAGGACAAAAAATTCAATTGGTATCAATTGAAAGTGTGTGATGTAAGCCTGTACTCTTATGTTTTGTGTGCACTGGCCGCTCTACTTTTTTCTACTTGCATGTACATGCTTAATTCACGCATATAGGTCGAATGATTAAAGGCCAAATTGCGGAATCGGGTATCCCATATTCGATATTTTGAAATAGGAAAGATAAGGTTTTTAACATCTTCTAAGAGGCGAACCTGCACCCGAATGCTTCGGGTGTCAGGAACGTTACACAGCGAAATATGGACTGTACCTATCTCCAAGATGCCCGCTCGCGTCATTTCTGAGTTGACTCTTTGAGGCAGCTGCTTGATGAAGTAGAACCTAGTAAAATTATATAATTTTAAAAAGAAATCAACCTGTATCAGTGTTTCTAGGCGCTGCTTATTTTATGATTTTAGAATATACACAATTTTAACTAACCTGGATTTTAACTTTTAGTATTGTTTTCTAGTCACTGATTCTTGACATGCTTTGACACAATTTAATCCACTAAGGATCGGTCGTGTCGTTAAACCAATCATATAACTAACTAACATGTCAAGTGACAACTTGACATATGTAAGTATTTTTCTTTAAAAGGAGCAACATGTCAACATGCTGAGGTTTTATAGCTGAGCCAGAAGCTAGCTTATTTCATAGCTGTCCACTATCAGTGAAAAAAGTAAACTGCAAAAAAAAAAGAAAAAAAAAAAAGAAAAACAAACAAAAAAAACCCCGAAAATATCGCGGTTTTTCTCTTTCGGGTTTTTAACGAACCGAAGAACCGCGGTCGGTTTTCGGTTACGGTTTCGGTTACCCCCTAGGAACAGTATAGAGTGAATAATATTTTAATAGACATTGAGTATCACTTCAGAACAACTGGTAAAGCAACTGTTTGATGAAACACACGCGAGGAAAGTGGTAGTTTTTGGCCCAGCTTACAATACACGTAAGCTGGGGTATTCCTATCGGTTTGCGGGTGGCGTCCGTTAGTTAGTTAGTTAGTTAGTTCGCTGTAAACTTTGTTTCAAAATGCATCTCCTCCTACAATTTTAATTCGATGTTATTTATTTTTGGTGTGAGGCATCCCTAAGGGGTCGTGCATACGGCTTGTGCTTTTCTAGTCGATCGGGTTATTTTTGAATTTTTGGCGAATTTTTAAAGAAAAAAATTAAAAATGTATCTCCTCCTACATTTTTGACCCGATGTCATTTATTTTTGGTATGAGGCACCCCTAAAGGGTCGTGCATACGGCTTGTGCTTTTTTAGTTGATCGGACAATTTTTGTATTTTTGGGGATTTTTTTAAGCAAAAATTTTGAAAAAAATGTATCTACTCCTACAATTTTGATTCGATGTCATTTATTTTTGGTGTGAGGATTTCCTAAGCGGTCGTGCATACGGCTTGTGCTTTTTTACTCGATCGGGTGATTTTTGAATTTTTGGGGATTTTTTAAAGAAATTTTAAAATGTATCTCCTCTTACATTTTTGACCCGATGTCATTTATTTTTGGTATGAGGCACCCCTAAAGGGTCATGCATACGGCTTGTGCTTTTTTAGTTTGTATTATTGGGGAATTTTTTAAGCAAAAATTTCGAAAATAATTCAAAATGCATCTACCCCTACAATTTTGATTCGATGTCATTTATTCTTGGTGTGAGTGCATACGGCTTGTGCTTTTTAGTCGATCGGGCAATTTTTTTTTTTTTTTTTTTTTTGGTTTGAGGCATCCCTAAGGGGTTGAGAATACGACTTGCGCTTTTTAGTCGATCCGACAATTTCTGTATTTTTTGGGAATTTTTGAACAAAAACTTCAAAATGCATTTCCTCCTACAGTTTTTATCCGATTTCATTTATTTTTGCTATGAGGCATCCTTAGGTAGGTCTCGCATACGGCTTGTGCTATTTGACTCGACTTGGGAATTTTTGATTTCGGGGGGGAATTTTTGATGAAAATACCTCAAAATGCATTTTCTCCTGCAGTTTTGATCAAACATCATTTATTTTGTGGCTGAGGCATGCTTAGGGTGTCGTGAATATGGCATGTCTTTTTCAGTCGATGAGAGAATTTTTAAAGAAAAAATTCAAAATGCATTTCCTCCTACAGTTTTTATCAGATTTCATTTATTTTCGATATGAGCCGTCTCTAGGGGGTCATGCATACAGCTTGTGCTTTTTGAGTGAATCGTAAAACTTTTGAATTTTTTTGGGAATTTTTGAAAAAAAAAATTAAATGAATCTCCTCCTACAGCGCATAAACGCAAGTTAAATGAACTTGCACAGTAGTCAGATTTAAACACCGCACATCGACGCAAGTTAAATAAACATTCGCAGTAGTCCAAATTAAGCACTCCGCATCGATGCAAGTTAAATAAACATGCGCATTGGTCCGAAATATGAATTCGCATCGACGAAGGATAAATTAAGATGCAAACTGGTCCAAAATAAGCACCACGCATCAACGCAGGTTAAATAAACATGCGCACTGGTCCGAAAAAAAGAACTACGCTTCGACGTAAGTTGAATAGACATGCGCAGTGGTCTGAAATGCGAACCGCGCATCAACGCAGCCTAAAGAAACATGCGCACTGGTCCGAAATGCGAACCGTACATCGAGGCAAATTAAATAAGCATGCGCAGTGGTCCAAAATGCGAACCGCGCATCAACGCATGTTAAATAAATATGCGCACTGGTCTGAAATGAGAACAACGCGTCAACACAAGTTAAATAAACATGGGCACTGGCCTGAAATGCGAACCGCGCATCGACGGAAGTTAAATAAACATGCGATCCGGTCCAAAATAAGCACCGCACATCAACGCAAGTTAAACAAACATGCGCACTTGTCCGAAAAAAAGGACCACGCATCGACGCAAGTTGAATAAACATGCGCAGTGGTCTGAAATGAGAACCGCGCATCAACGCAAGTTAAATAAACATGCGCAGTGGTCCGAAGAAAGAACCATGAATCGACGCAAGTTGAATAGACATAAGAGTCGGGCATCGACGGGACTTAAATAAACATGCGTTCTGGTCCGAAACGCAAATCGCGCGTCAACGCAAGTTAAATGAACCTGCTCACTTGTCCCAAAATGCGAACTGCGCATCAACGCAACCTAAAGAAACACGTATACTGGTCCGAAATGCGAACCGGATAGCAACGCAAATTAAATAAACATGCACACTGGTCCGAATTGCGAACCGCACATAAACGTAAGTTAAATAAACATTTGCACCGGTCCAAAATAAATACCGATCATCAACACAAATTAAATAAATATGCGCAGTGGTCCAAAATGCGAACCACGCATCAACACAAGTTAAAAAAAACATGCGCGCTGGTTCGAAATGCGAACTGCTCATTAACGCAACTTAAATAACATGCGCACTATTCAAAATAAGAACTGCGCATCAACGCAACTTAAATAAACATGCGCACTGGTCCAGAATAAGAACCGCGCATCAACGTAAGAAATATGCGCGTTGGCCTGAAATAAGAACCGCGCATCGACGCACGTTAAATAAACATACGCAGTGGTTCGAAATGCGAACCACGCGCCAACGTAAGTTGAAATAAACATTTGCACTGATCTAAAATAAGCACCGCGCATCAACGCAAGTTAAATAAACATGCGCACTTCTCCGAAATTCGAACCACGCATCAACGCAAGTTAAATAAACGTGCGCAGTGGTTCAAAATGCGAACCACGCTCCAACGCAAGTTAAATAAACATTTGCACTGGTCCAAAATAAGCACTGCGCATCAACGCAAGTTAAATAAACATGCACACTGGCCCAAAATGCAAACCGCGCACCAACGCAACTTAAATAAACATAGGCACACGTCCAAAATAAGCACCGTGCATCAACGCAAGTTAAATAAACATGCAAACTGGTCCGAACTGCGAACCGCGCATCAAGGCAACCTATGGAAACTTGTACACTTGTCCAAAATAAGTACCGCTCATCAACGCAGTACAATAAACATGCGTATTGGTCTGAAATAAGAATCGCGCATCGACGCAAGGTAAATAAACATGCGCAGTGATCCGAAATAAGAACTGCACATCAACACAAGGTAAATAAACATGCGCAGTGATCCGAAATAAGAACTGCACATCAACACAAGGTAAATAAACATGCGCACTGATCCGAAATACGAACCGCCCATCAACACAATGTAAATAAAGATGCGCATTGATCTGAAATGCGAACCGCACATCAACACAAGGTAAATAAACATGCGCACTGATCCGAAATAAGAACCGCACATTCACAAAAGGTGAAAAAAAAACATGGGCGCTCGTCAGAAATGCGAACCGCACATCAACGCAAGTTAAATAAACATGTGCACTGTTCCAAAATGAGAGCCGTGCATCTACGCAAAATTAAAGAAACATGCGCACTTGTCTGAATAAGAACCGCATATCAAGGCAAGTTACATAAATATGCGCACTGTACCGAAATGCGAGCGTTGTTTGAAGGTATCTATGGCAGACTATCCAGTCTACCAGAGATACAAAAAATCTGTTTCCCATTTTTCTGGGAAAGAAATCTTTGTAAGCATTTATCGGTCTATGTTCTGGTCCGGTGGTAAATTAATTACATGGCTAGCTCTTTGCCGTCTCATCTTTTGAAGCCCAATTTTTCAGGAAAATTCCCTTGCTCATGCACGCTGGAATTGGTCTTATTGCTTTTCGTAAGCTGGGACTTTGTCCTTGGACAAACTTGTTGAAGGAAAGCAATGAGTACTTCTAGAATCTCTGATTATTGTTTTAGGGTAGTTGTTTTAAAAAACACACAATTTTGCACGAGATTTGAACCTCGTGATTGAAAGTTTTTCTAATTCTTAACCAGTAATGACACAATGCAACTTGTAATGGGTTGGCTAACTAATTAACTCTAAATGCAGGTGGTCATGGACACACTGCGTTTATTTTGTTTTTTTTTCTCTTTGATTTGTTTTCCTTTCCTCTACTGTATCATTACACAAACTATACAACTTAATAACTGTAAGAAATGTCACTGCTTGAATTCAGTTCAGTATGTTTGTCACGGGGTGAACATTATTCTCGTACCCCACCCCCTACACACACGTGCGTTTTGTGATTGAATGATTTGTCGCGTTGTGTTGTGCTGTGTTCATTCGTCCGTGCTTAGCAATCACCGGAGTATATAAACCGCGGTTTTCGCGCCATTCGGCATTCGGCCGCGGAAAGTGAATAATTTTGTACCTGTGCTATTTTACTGTTTGGTTCATGTTCATGTTTAGCCGTTAAGAATTGGAAGAAAATAAGCAGCGTTACAAAATGGATTGGCCGAATCATTTTTGGATTTCGATTACTTACAATAACTCCAAACTGTGAACATTATTTAGTGTGAATGATATGTGCTAGTCGGTGTGAAAGTAAAACCGTTGTCAATGTCTTTGCAGGAGTTCTTAATTTGGAACAGGGCTTCTGAAAGAAACTAAGGTCGATTCAGTATTTTTAAAACTATTTCACTTTATGTTAATTAAAACATATAACTAAAGAACTCTGACAATACGTTGTTTTAGAAATTTCATATTCATTGCGTATTTCAGGATTGTTATTCCATTGCCAAAGAAAGTGCTTATGTAACACGTAAGAGCACGTGACTTGAAGACGAGATGAAGCACGACTTTCTATGTAGCTTTCTTTATACAAGTTATGTGCTTGTGCTTGCCATATACCACGCAGGAGCTAATAACCGCATTGGTCACCTGGAGAAATTTGGAACTGGTCCATCTGTAGTGATTGATGAAACAGCGGGTTTTATAGACGCCAAGTCGTTCTTCGAGACCTACGCATGGCAGTCAAAGCCTCTGATTATGCGGGGGGCTATAGCGGATTCCGTGGCCGTGCAGCACTGGTCTGATGACTACTTCCTGTCCCTTTCGGTCCCAGATGGCTACGAGGTGCTCGTAGAGACTAAGAAGAAGGAGGACCGGAAACAGAACACACTCATGCTGCATTTCCATGAGTTCGTGCGCACGTACAACACGACGGAGAGATACATGGTGCAGACCGTGCCTCCTTTTCTCAGGTAACACTTGTAGTCATTTTTTTTTTTTTGGCGTGTCTCCTTTTGGCAATGTGATTTTCCTGTAAGTCAAAAAAAAAAAAAAAAAAAAAAAAAAAAAGACAATAAAAGAAAGCTCAGTTAACATATGTTGCGTAAATCAGTTCTCCAACACTAATGATATTCTCTTGTTGGCAGTCACGTGCGTCTTTCAGTTTCGAGTGCGACCTCGTGCAGTTTATTTCTGATCATTTTGAAAAAGAGGGTTTCACTTAGGGTTGTATTCTTTCCATTCTTTTCCTGATAGAAATCAATAATATCAAAGGTACCCTTTGGTATGGGTGGAGCTCTCTTTGTACACGGCTTTGCAATGCCTTGTAGAGGCATGAATCTCATACAACGCCGTCTTCATACAATATATAAACTCCCTTCAAGTCTGGGCAAATGAAAACAGTTTAAAATTTTCTCAAACCAAAACGGTTTGCATGAACTTTTTCGACAAATGAAAACCCCGTTATGATCCGATTTTACTGATTTTAAATATGGAAATACGTGTGGCGAAAGAAAACAAATTTTCTAATATATCCATATCAAAGAGTTGGTAGTATGATAGTATTATCTATGGCTCGGCTAGGCGGTCCTATCTGAAGGTTCTGGAATCCATGCAGAATCAAGATCTACGGCTACATCTAAATGCTTTTCGAACATCACCATCTGACAGCTTGCAGGTAGAGGCAAATGAACATCCACTTGAAGATTAAAACTTGCTATGCAATATGCAGAAAAATTATATGGAAAGAGAAGAAACCGCACACATGAAGTAGTCTTTGGAATAGATTCCTCACGGCTTATAGTTAGAAAACCCAGTGCTATCTCACCGTTTGGTGCCTGAATTTTACCTCATCTGGAAGAAGCGGGTATCAATTGTAGAGTCTGTTGCAATCAGAGGCTTCCCGGTCACCCTAAGTTGGCACCAGCCAAGAATTTACTTTTAAAATCGCTTGCGTATTTCAAACATATTTTGCAGAACTTAAATGATACGGTTATACCCAGAGCAAGATATAGATATGTGAGTCACAAACATCTTTTCAGGAGGAAACCTGCTGCCAAATATGTCGGGTGTCAGAAGTGTTATTCTGTGAAACATATTTTAACAGGCTGTACGGATATCCAAGACGCCCGCTCCTGTCATTTCAGAGCTGACTCTTTGAGGCAGCTGTTCGATGAAGTTGAACTTAGTAAAACTTACAGTTGTAAAAAACTATGCTTATTTTATAATTTCAGAACAAACACGGTTATAGCTAAACTAGATTTACCTGGATAATATTGTTTTCTAGTCAGCTACAGTGGAACCCGCTTATCTCGAAGTGGCTGGGACCAGCGAAATTTGTTCGAGATATCCGAAGTTCGAGATATCCGATAGAACTAAATTTGAATTCGAGATGATTGTCTTAGCCTAGATATTTGAATAAACACATGATATTACATATGTTTGTGGATATGTTAGTTGTTTTATTGTAAGTGTCTGATTTAGTTAAAAAATATGATGTTTAATGAAATATTAATAACCTTGACTAATTTTTATAAAGAAAGCTGTTATAAAATAGTAAAAGAAACAAAATTCAATTCATATTTTATTGATAAAATCGGTAAAATTGTTAAAATACAATATGTTCATAAAAGATATTCACAAAATACAGAAATAAAATCACGTAAGTGTTTTCAACATTAATCACAAGGCTGACCTATTGTTTTACTGGGTTATCGAAAAGTGACATGTTCTCAACCTAGGATTGACAAGGGTTTTGTTGTTTCTATTACATGAAAGTTCAATAGATGTATGCCTTTTGATATCAATTCAAACAATATTTTCAAGTTTGATCTGACCGCTGTGCTTATAACTTTAAATCATAAAGAAATAACTTCGAGAAGTTCGAGTTTTGTAATGAGATTCTAGTCATTTTTTGCCAAATTCTGTCAAAAATATGAAAAATTTTCAGCCCAAAATATGTTCGAGATAAAAAAATTCGAGATAACCGATAGTTTATAAGACTTATATAAGGAAAAAACATCGGGACTTGACAATTTGTTCGAGATAACCGAGTGTTCGAGATATCCGAGTTCGAGATAAGTGGGTTCCACTGTATATATATATATATTGACACAATGTGACCCGCTATGGGCCGACCGTGACGTTAAACAAAGCACGTGACTAACTTTCTATTTGTAGAGGGGACTTGCCACTGCCTTTTCCCCTGCAGTGTGAGCAGGTGTACGCTGACCAGATCTCTGACGCCGTGAGTAAACAATTTTCTTCTTGATGCCACATCTTATCTATTTCTTCGTGAAGTGGTAGTGAAGTAACTGAATTTTGTTCCGGTTCTTTGATCATCTTATCTAAGAAATTATTTTGTGAGCCGCGAGCAATATCTTGTTCTGAATACATTTTCCGTTTTAGTATTGTATTTGTATATGTACTGGATGTGTCCCCGTTTATTTCAGTTTAGTTTATATAGGGAAGCAAAGGAGAGCTAGTTGTTTTAATGGAAAATAATTTGATACAACAATGAATGGACTAATGTATCCTTTTCTGTATGGTTTATATTATATGGGGAACTGTGGGAACTACTTTTTCTGTGTCTGTGCAATTATGGTGTGGAACCTCATCTTTAAGCGCCTGTGAGCAGTCGACAGTGGTCAGGTAACTCAGTGTGTGACTGAGCAGTTTAACAGTGATTTGGGAACAACTTTTTCTGTGCAGTTATCAGTGGTTTGGGAACAACTTTTTCTGTGCAGTTATCAGTGATTTGGGAACAACTTTTTCTATTGCTGTGTGCAGTTATCAGTGGTTTGGGAACAACTTTTTCTGTTGCTGTGTGCAGTTATCAGTGGTTTGGGAACAACTTTTTCTGTTGCTGTGTGCAGTTATCAATGGTTTGAGAGCTACTTTTTGTGTGTTTGTTTACAGTTGATGTGGTACAGCAGCGGCGGAACCAAGTCGGTGGTGCACACAGACTCTGTGGAGAACATCAACTGTCTGGTGCGCGGAGAGAAAGAGTTCGTCATGGTCGATCCGCACAAGTACGGAGACCGGGTGAGTGTGTGACGTCACAACTCTGCAGATGCCAGTCTGTCGGCCATCCCTAAGAAATAAGCTTAGGTAAAAACAAAATAAATAAGCGTAACAAATGATCTGTTCTTTGGCTCTTTGGTAGAAATACTACTGTGGTGTTATAAAATAATGCTCCGGTGGGAGTAAATGCTGCTACGCTGCTTGATATCACAGGGCGATCCACGTGGCTACCTGGTGTCACGTGATCACAATTTCGATGGCTGTGTGAAATCACGTGGTGGCGATCTATGTGGCTGGTTGATATCACATGGCGGGAATCTGTGTGGCTATGTCATATCACATGGTGACAATCTTTTTGGCTAGGTGATATCACATGGTGATGATCTGTGTGGCTATGTCATATCACTATGGCGACGATCTTTTTGGCTGGGTGATATCACAGGGTGATTACCTCAGTGGCTGGGTGATATCACATGGTGACGGTCCATATGGCTGGATGGTGTCACATGGTGATAGGCTTATGACCACACGCGGCCTCTGCAATTCATTTTACCATTTCATTTTACCATATCATTTCTTCACCAAACAAGTAATTTTTTTACCGTCAGTCTCCTCAACCCCCCCCCCCCCCCCCCACTCCGTCCTCCGAAAAAGCCCCAGTAGAGTGTATAAACCAATAAAATATTTCGGTATATCAGACTGTTGTTCTTTTGTGTCGCCAGGTAGATATTGACCATCCGGACGGCGCCTATTCCAGCATGGACGTGGACAGGTCAGTCAGTCCGCTCCCCCTCTCACCCAGTCTATCCCTTCTCTCTACCCCCCCCCCCCCACACCCTGACTGCCCTCGCGATTTTCGGAATATTTAATGAGATGTAAATTATGAAGCAATTTTTTGCGTCATGGTGGATAGTGGAAGAAATTGGGTATTTATAAACGCGGTGACAATGAAGCTGCTACCCCTTCCCCTATACCATCCAAAGAAGAGGGATTTAGTGCCGTGTTTCATGGTTTTGGTTTTTTTGTGCGATAGATTACGACAAGCAACCGGACATGGAGGGTGTCGGGTTGGAAGGGGGGGGGATGAGTGCCGTCTTTTATGCTTTTGGTTCTTCTGTAGGATGGATTACGACAAGTATCCGGGGTCCCGGACATGAAGGGTGTCGGGGTGGACTTGGGGAGAGGATGGGGTGAGTGCCGTCTTCTAGGTTCTAGATTTTTCTTTAGGGTGGATTACGACAAGTATCCGGGCCCCGGACATGGAGGGTGTCGGAGTGGAATTGGGGAGAGGTTGGGGTGAGTGCCGTCTTCTATGTTCTAGATTTTTCTTTAGGGTGGATTACGACAAGTACCCGGGCATGGAGAGTGTCGGGGTGGAAGGAGGGAGAGGTTGGGGTGAGTGCCGTCTTCTAGGTTCTAGATTTTTCTTTAGGGTGGATTACGACAAGTACCCGGGCATGGACGGCGTGGAGTTCTACCATATCAAGGTCACGGCCGGCGACTGCCTCTACATCCCCTACAAGTGGTGAGTGCCCCTTCCTAGCAAACTACAGTCGTCTGTTGTTGCTGTTGCTGTTGTTCTTTTTCTTGCTAGCTCCAGTTTCTTACAGAAGCAGGGACTATAGCAGTGGTTGAAAGTATGTACGCTATAAGTTCAAAAAATCGTATCTCCTCCTAGTTTTTTAGCCTGAATATCTTGAAATTTTGGTTCATGGTTGCGGACATAAGTATCACCAATAATTGGCAGAAAATATTGGCCAAAACCAATTGCCTCAAAATGTATATCCTGTTAAGGTTTAGGTGGAAACATTCTGAAATTTTGGTGGAAGGTAGGGTGTATAAGTGTCCACCTGGCTCTAGTTTATTTGTCGAAATATTGACGAAAAAGCAATTCTTACTACAATCGCTACTAACGCTAGATATATATATATCCACCTGGTTATTACTGTGTTTTGGTAATTCGAAAAAAATTGGCGGAAATATTGGCGAAAAAAACAGCAACAAATAGTTGTAAGTAAAATCCTAAATGCGGGCAGATAAATAGCGTTGCTGACTTGAACTTTTAGTCAGAGATGGCGTCATGGTACTGACCTGGCTGTTCCTATTTTTTTGGTGATTCAAAAAAAAAAAAAAAAATTGGTGGCAATATGAATAAAAAGCTCAAATTCTTTAGTTAAAATTTTAACTGACGCCCGAAAAATAACCTTACTCTGTTAAAATTTTGAGAAAAGGTAGCAGGTATTATGATCTCCCTGGCTATTACTTATTTTTTGATTCGCCAAAATAATTGTTTTTAGTTAAATCTTAACCGACGCCAATAAAATATTTTCTTCTGTTGAGATAGCGGTCATTGGTAGTTAACTTGTTTATGTAACGGTTATGTTTCGTGATTCGGAAAAAATGGCAGAAATAATGGTCAAAAACCAATTTCCTTGCAAGCGCTATGGATGTAATCTTACAGTCGGAAGATTTTGAAAAAGCGAAACGGAAACTAGTATTCAGTAGTTTTTTTGTTGGTGTTCCTCAAAATTGTCGGGAAATATTGGCGAAAAACCATTTTCTTGTGAAATCTTAAGTGACGTCAGGTATATGCCTTACCTGGCTATTATGTCTGTTTTATATTCACCAGAAATTGGCGGAAGAATAGGCGAAATTTTTGGTGGGGTATCAGTAAAATAAAATTTTTTATTAAAATTTAAATCTACATTGGTGGAGGCCGTACTGTCATAAAAAGATAGTCTAATCTGTTACTGTTTGGTTGGTGTATGGCCAAAAATTAGCAATACATGTTGACTAAAATTTTGCTTAAAATGTATCTGCTGCTGGGAGTTTGAAAATAGAAATTGAAAAATTTTGATTGAAGGCAGGGAGTACAGATGTACACTCAGGGCTCGAACTTTACTATTTTTGACTCGGAGCCACCGGGCTCCCGGGTCTGAAAATCTGGGAGCCCGACCCAAAATCTGGGAGCCCGGAGTACACATGTTTGATTAAATGAAAAAAAAAACAAAGAAAAAAAAAACAGAAACAGGGTATTCAATCAGTGTTGCCACATTACTCTTTTTTAAAAAGAGTACTCTTTTTTTCGAAGGTTTTTGATTTTACTCTTTTTTACCCTTTTTTAAAGGGTCTACTCTTTTTTGCTCTTTTTCACTCTTTTTTTAGTTTTTTTTTCACTTTTTTTTTAAATCGTCCCATTTCTTAAGATTTTACCAACATTACGGGCTATTTTATATTCACAATTAAGGTTTATTGGAATTTCAAGAGGTAAGTTTATCTTTGTTTTAAATTTTGTTTCGCTTACCGATGTAATGACAATGTTAATTTCAATAATACATTTTGGTTAATCGCCCGATTTTCCATCCCCCATCCAAATGTCATACCATCATTTGCTGTTGATATGGGAGTGGGCAAGATATCGATTTCTCGATTTTTGCTCTTTATTATCATATTCTCGTCTAAACAATATTTTTGTTTTGGTTTTTAGAATAAAAAAAAATTCAAAGACGACTGGCTGGATACTGTAGATCACAATGGGGATTCCCTTCGGATCTCGTGCAGTAAATCAACTGATAAGTTCTGCGGGTTTTGCAGATATTGCAAAAGGGACGTAAAAGTGTCGAATAATGGAAAAAAAGCTCTGCTACAGCACGCAAAATCGGAATTGCATAAAACTAACCGAACAGTTACCGGAAATATACCCAAGGTTACAAAGTTCTTCACGCCAAAATCCGAAAGCGTCGATACCCTTAAAGCAGAGATAAGGTTTAGTGCTGCCTATGCCGAACACGACATTGCCCTATTGTTCGCAGACCATTTGGACCCTCTTCTGAAAGCTGCTGTTCCCGATAGCAAAGTCGTTCAGAGTTTTCAATCCAAGCGTACAAAAGCCAGCTACTTGATAAACGACGGACTTTATCGCAGTCTAAACGAAAATCTTGTCGCTGTATTGAGAGAAAATAAATTCTCATTGCTTATAGATGAAAGCAATAAGAAATTCGGTTGCAAATACCTAAATCTTCTGGTACGATACTTTGATAAGTCCCAAGGAAAAGTTTGTGTGCGATTCTACAAGACACTTACCCTTGACAAGGGATCATCGTTGGTGATTAGCGATCTATTAATAGAGACCCTTGCCAAAGATCAAATATCCTGGAACAATGTTTTGTTTGTAATGACAGATAGTCCTCATGTTATGCGTGGTAGCAGAAGCGGTGTTTTGAAGCATCTGAAAGACACTGTAGCTCCTCATCTCCTTGATTTAGGAGGCTGTTCCCTCCATCGTATTAGCAACAAATATATTATCCGGTTGAACTTTCAGTTTTGTAGAATGCTTTGCGCGCTTTCTTATTCGGAATGAATTAAAGCGCTTTGTTGGTGGTATAGTGAATAAGAAAATGCTGAAGTATATTGTGTTTAATTGGGTTATATTGTTGTGTATTTGTGTAGAATCATTTGATTTGAAATTTTTCCCATTTAAAATATTTTTATTTTTAAAAGCTTTTTAAGTTTGTTTACTAAAACTTGTAGAAGTATGTTAATAGGCATGTTGTGTGTATGGCAAAAAAATGCAAAATCATTACGGTTTTGGTTCTGAGTGGTTTCTGTGCTGTTGAAAATATAGAAATAAGAATATCAAGAAAACAGTTTGATTGTAAAATGGGTATATTTTCAACCTACTAATATGTACAATAAATATTTGTTCAGCTCTTTTTTACTCTTTTTTAAAGCATTAATCACTCTTTTTTTAAAGGGATTTTACTCTTTTTTTCTGTCGAAAAACTGTGGCAACGCTGGTATTCCATTTTTTATTAATGTCATACTTGTCATAACCTGAAATCTTAAGTTCTGCCAAGCTTCCATTTCTTCATTTACGTCTTGTTTGTCTTCTTTATTCCTCTTTTTTGTCTATCATATCGGTGCACACCAATTTTTTTGGCGGTCCGATAATTTTTTTTTTAATTGTAGTTCTTTCAGTACTGTTTTTAGACTTTGGTTATGCGATATCTCAAAAATAGCCCATCGGCTCTTCAGCATACCTTGCAGAAAGAAAGACCATATAGTGCAGATTTGCACTGAGGAATTATTTTGATTTTTTTTCTTCAAAAATTGATTTTGACGAATTTTTGAAATTTTCACTTGGGTGTTTTTTTTTAACTGTTTTGGACTTTGTTTGCGCGGTATCTCTAAAACATTTCATCAGATCTTCATCAAACCTTTTAGAACGAAAGACCATACTGTGACGATCATCACTAAAGGGTTATTTTTTTGGTAAAAAAAATTGAATTTTTGACGAACTTTTGATACTTTCACTTTGGTTTGTTTTTAGCTGTTTTTGGACTTTGTTCACGCGATATCTCTAAAAGAGTTCATCGGATCTTCATCAAACCCTGGAATTAGAAAGACCAGATAGTGCACATCATCACGAAAGTTGATTCTGGTTCAAAATTTATTTTGAACGCTTTTTTTTTTAGTTTCACTTTGGTGTGTTTTTAACTTTTTGACTCCGTGCACACGGTATTTCAGAGACAGCTAATTCGTTTCGATCAAATCTAGCAGGAAGAAAAACCCCATAGTGTAGATGGTCACTGAAGTAGTGGGACTGTCTGGTAAATGGGTTAGGTGGGCCCAAGGAAGATGATCCAAATGCACTTCGAAATTTAACAAATCCTGGATATTATTCAGCATCGGAATGAGTTTGTTAACACGATATCTCAAGAACAACTGCAGGGATTTTAATGAAACTTGGTATGTAGCTTCTATGGGAACAAACACAGATCGGTGTTGTAAATGGGCCAGATTCGTCCAAGGAAAATGCACCAACTCGACTCGGAAAATTTCAGCTTTTAATTGACTACTGATGGCCGTGTTTAACTGATTGGGGGCCTGTTGCGAATAGGTGAACTATGCACACTGCTCTAGTTCCACAATATAATCTTCAAATTTTTCAAAGTTGATTTCTTATCAATTATGAAAAAATTTATTGTGGAGAAACCTGATGTGCTCTAGCGTGCAGTATGGATTTCTCATAAAATAATTAAGTTCATTGTTAAGTTTCTGACGTCACAATAAATAAAATCCGATTTCAGTACTGTAAAAAAATACCTGATTTTCCGGGAGCCAGCCGGGCTCCGAGATCCAAAAATCTCGGAGCCCGGCGCGAAATCTGGTAGCCTCGGGCTCCTGGGCTCCCGCGAATTTCGAGCCCTGTACACTGACTAGTTTTTGTCAGATATTAGCGAAAAGATCGACCGAAAACCAATTTTCTTAAAAACGTAAAGAGGTCCTCTTAGGATTTAATGAAAACATTATAAAATGTTGATTGAATGTATTTGAAACAAGTGTCCACTTGGCTGTCATTGTTAATTTGGCAGTTTACCAAAAGATAATTAAAATATTGGCCAAAAACCGCTTTCTTATTAAGATCTTGACTGACGCAAGGGTGCGGTCAGATTGTCTTGGCATTATGTTTAATGGCAACGATCATAATCACCCACGTGACTATTACTTGTTTTGGCGATTCGCGAAAAATTGGTTGACGTATTGGGGAAAAACTATTTTATTGTCACTGTTTTATTGTGCGCGTTTTTTTTTTTGTGACGTCATTGTTTTTGTGCTTGGCGCCAGGATTCACCAGGTGCGTTCCTACCACCGTAATATCGCCGTCAACCTGTGGTGGAGCCACTATGGCACCCAGGACTTGGATCTCTCGCTCTGCAGCCACCCGCCGGATCCGGAGTTCACCCTGGATCGCATCGTACTCAACAGCCAGGATTCCAAGTCTGCGGGTGACGTCAGGTGAGACGAGGAAAAATAACCATGTTTCCCTTCCCCTGGCCGGGTAAAAAAAAAAAAGGAAGAGACCCGGCCAGGTCTAAAAGTTTTTTAGTCAAAAAATTTTGTTACTCCATAAACAGAAAAAGTACTGGAAATGGCCTTTCAGAAAAGAAATTTATACTAATTACTGTCATATTGTTTCGCCAAAGTGACGGAATAAGAAGAGGCTTCTGTGTACACATGCAAACGCGGCGGTTACTTAAAAAAAAACAAGGTTGGCTGGGTTTCCTTGTTGTTAGCCCCCGGCCAAATTTTGACTGAGGGCTATTGCGATCGGTTTGTCCGTCTGTCCAAAACGTTGTTTCCGTGATCGGATCGTTTTTAAATTTAACACAGTGAAAGAATATATATTAAAGGTGTGCAACGCCAATGTTTCAGTTTGATCGAGGAAAAATTGTGGAAATTACGGCCGTCTGAACTTAGGCAATTTTTCGTGTATTGCACTGTCATAAAGGCGACTTTGTACGCATCACTTTGACATGAACGCTTTGATATAAAGCTATGAAACTTTGCACAGTGAAAGAATATATATTAAAGGTGTGCAACGCCAATGTTTCAGTTTGATCGAGGAAAAATTGTGAAAATTACGGCCGTCTGAACTTAGGCAATTTTTCGTGTATTGCACTGTCATAAAGGCGACTTTGTACGCATCACTTTGACATGAACGCTTTGATATAAAGCTATGAAACTTTGCACAGTGAAAGAATATATATTGAAGATGTGCAGCGTCAATGTTTCAGTTTGATCGACCAAAAATTCTGGAAAGTACGGCCGTCTGAACTTGGGCAATTTTTCGTGTATTGCACTGTCATACAGGCGACTAGGTGCGCACCACTTCGACATGAACGCTAAGGCGTGGAACATAGAGGCGCTGGCTGGGGGCTTTGGATCTCTGATGCCTGTGTTTTTTGTTGCTGCTATTGTTGCTGTTATCATTATCTCGCGTGTAGCGAAGGGATGAAGGTGTACATCGGCATATTTTGTTCGGATTAATGAAAAATTGTCAAAATGACAGTATTTTTTTACGATTATTGAAACTTAGCGTATTTTGGCGTCGTGTGCATGCTGAACCTTCAAAACTATCAATCAGATTGTTCTGATATTTCATAGATCATATATTGTAGGGGGTTCGGGATCATACCCCCCCCTCAGGAACATGTACCCCCCCCTAACCAGAATATTTCCAAATTTCAACGTCACAACAGAATGAAAAGAGAAAGTACAGCGACATGTTTTATTTACAGCGACATGTTTTATTTGTCTTCAACACTATGTTTAATCTTTACATCGACATATCGAGTCTGCGTCTCATTCACAGTCAAACCTGCGCGATAATTGCAGTTATGGAACGTATGCATTAAAGTGCATTTATAAACCTTTTAACTAGATCATAGAGGATTTTTTATGTACAATAGCTTTAATCAATGGATCACATAAGATGAGTTGTGAGCGTTGTGGAACTGCAGTTATACCCCTTTCAACTAGATCATAGTGAAATGGCTTAGCTTCTAACTACAGATCACAGAACTGTATTAGTTTGTTGTTCGTTAATGAAAATCTTTAAAATGAAAATTGAAAAAAATGATGGTGGCGTAATATTGGCACGGGGCTTATGGTAATAGGGGTGGGGGGTACGGGGGGTATTGTCCTAGACCCTGTTGAAGGTGTGTTACGTCATATTTTTGTTCGGGCTACATCTGCGAAACTGTAGATCGGATTGTTTGAAATCTCACACAATGGTTGAGCAAATATTGCAAGTGTGCTACGTTTTATGTTTGTTTGGGTTCATGACAAATTGTCAAAATGACAGTATTTTAAAATTTTGTAAACGTAACGTTTATATAATGTTGTCCGGTTATACCTCCGAAAGTGGAGGTCGGATTGTTTTGAAATGTTACACACGAATGGAGCACATATTGCAGGTGTGCAGCGTAACTTTTGTTCGAATTCATAGGTATGTCAAAATAACAGTATTTTGACATTTGATGAAACGATAATATTTTGTCCGCGTGTCACCGAGTCGTCGAGGCTGTGTCTCCAGGACTGTTCATCGGATTTTTTAAAGTTTCACACAGGGATAAAAAAAATGTTGAAAATTGTCAAAATAGTTTTTTTTAATATAAAACGTAGCTTTTGTTAAAATTTAAAAATGCAAAAGTGTTAGGATTGTGAAAAAAAGTGTTGAAAGTGGCGGTAGTAGGACATTTTGCAAAACGACCTTAGCACCGATTTCGTAGGTCACCCGCACCACACGGAGAATGTTTCCTTGAGGATCTAGTTTATGTTTTTTTTTGTTGGTTTTGCTACTGGTTGCAGAGACTTCCTGCAGTCGATGCTTCAGAAGGGTCCCGTCGACTTTGAACAGTTGCATGACGTCATCATTGGGGTAAGTGCCATGCATCATCTGTGACTGCCAAAACGCTTGGTAGAGCAAAAAGAAGCCAAAATCAATGTAATTGACAAAATAAAGCCGTCTCAGTTCTTTATAAATAACTAATTACATATATTACTCTCTCTGAGTACGAAACACAAAAGGTGTCGATAAAAATAAATAAAAAAGATTAATCTGTAATGTTGCTATGTTGTGATTTGATCTGTAATGTATTACCATGTGACCTTGCCATCTGCCCTGTTATATTGCCACATGACCTGTAATTTTACCACGTGACCTACAACGTTGCAACGTGACCCATATGTTGTAAGATGACATGTAATGTAGTCACGTGATCTGTGATGTTCTCACGTGACCTGGATATTCCATAGTGACATGTAATGTGGTCGTGTGATCTATAATGTTGTCATGTGACCAGTACTGTTGTCATTGATGTCGAATATTGCCACGTGACCTGTAGTGTTATCACGTGACCTATAATGTTGTCACGTGACCTAGACATTGTATAGTGACGTGTGATGTAGTAGCGTGATCTGTAATGTTGTCAGGTGACCTGTACTGTTGGCATGTGATCTTTGATGTTGTCACGTGGCCTGTAATGTCTCCATTTGACCTGGAATGTTATCACGTGACCTATAATGTTGCCATGTGACCTGTAATGTCGTGTTTTGCACAGGATCTTCCCGTTGCGGAGATGGACGCAGGAGGAGGGTATCGCGAACCCTTGATGAAGGTGAGTCAAGTCAAATGCAGTACAAGAGAAGATTGAAGTTTATTGAGATTCACTGATGATTAGCATCGATCCGATACATTTTCACCCTCACCACTGCCTCGCATTACTCCCCCCCCCCTCCCCCCGCTTTTTGCCCCCATCCCTACCTTGCATTCCTCCTCCCCCCTCCCCCTCCCCACACTAACCTGTGGCCAGCAATTTTGGTGTGTTTTCGTAAAAAATCTGAAAGATTTTTGTTGAATTCGAAAAAGATTTGAGACGGGCGAGATAAATCCTGTAAAAAAAGTAATAAATAAATATAATATGTAAACATTGTTTCTTTACCGCAAACAAATAGCTTTATATTGGTTTTGATCAGATCATGGCGATACTGGATCAAGATGGGGATGGCTTCCTCAGAATGGAAGAGCTGGATGAAGTGCAACCAGAGGTCAGTGCCCCCTCCCCTACCCAACCCCTCTTTCTCCTCACGTGCTATAGTCAGAGGTCAGTGCCTCTTCCGCTACCCCACCCCCCACAAGCTATAGCCAGAAGACAGCGCCCCCTCCCCTACCCCCCCCCGTCCCCACGAGCTATAGCCAGAGGTCAGCGCCCCCTCCCCTACCCCCCTGTCCCCACGAGCTATAGCCAGAGGTCAGTGCCCCTCCCCCACCCCCCTCCGCACGAGCTATAGCCAGAGGTCAGTGCCCCCTCCCGTACCCCTCCCCCGCCCGAGCTATAGCCAGAGGTCAATGCCTCCTCCCCTACCCCCCCCCCCCCGTCCCCTCGAGCTATAGCCAGAGGTCAGCGCCCCCTCCCCTACCCCCCCTGTCCCCACGAGCTATAGCCAGAGGTCAGCGCCCCCTCCCCTACCCCCTCTTCCGCCCGAGCTACACAGTGTTTTTCAACAGCAGTGATGTACCATGTGATTGTTTTAAGCCAATGGCTTGCCTTGTACAATCTAATTTGCGTATATGCGCGTGCACTTTTCAATTCAATCTTTTAAATCCATCAAAAACGCACAGCTTAAAATAGCGAATGCCCCAAAATTTGGCCACAGAGACGTCAACATTTAACGAACTACCAACAAAAAGAAAAAAAAAAGAAAAAAAAATTAGCAGGTGGAATTAAGACGCCAGTTTAACGATTTCATAGAGAATGCAAAAATTAGAGAGAAAATATGTTTAGTACTTTGGCTCTAGTACTTTTTTAATGCTGAGCACTACTTTGATGTAAAATGTCAAGCAAATTTAACCAAATTTGTGAGAGGAGTGGGCTTTTTTTCGCAGAGGTGGGGATCGTTTCGCGAAATTGACGAAGAGTGGCGAATTGAGAAAATAAAATAGTGGGGTCACATTTCTACATAATTTTGCTGCAGACGGACGGATGGACGAAAGAGGCGTCATACGATGGGTGCAGCTCATTTGGCCAAGATCACCTGGGCAAAAAAAATGTCGCTGAGATATTGTTCAGATGTACAATTATTGGTTTTGTTTGACATTTTGCAGGACTGGGATTCAATCTTGGAGCACATGGAGTGGTTTGAGGACATCTTGGATGCCCTGGAGAGTAAATGGGCCGAGCTGGATCCGGACTTTGATCCAGAGTCAGCGCTGCCTGGGGACGGGGAGTTTTACTTTGATGACGATCCGAATGAACACGATGAATTATAAGCACGACCACGCGGTCTGATCACGTGACGAGATCATGTGCTCATCACGTGACCTGATCATGTTTTCTTACCACGTGTGCCTGATATTTATTTTAGTGTGTGTTGATGTGGCACTGTTCATTCACTCATTCCTATACTCCTGAAACATTGCGCGGTATGTGACTGTGTGTTTGTGTTTAGCAGGGCTCCTTGTGCTGGAAACAGGACAACTCCCACCCGCAAACTCCCACCCGGACAACCCCCACCCGGACCACTGCCACCCAGACAACTGCCACCCGAGCAAACTCCCACCCGAACAACTCCCACCCGTGCCAACTCCCACCCATGCAAACTCCCACCCGCACAACTCCCATCCGGCTTTTTGAAAGAAAAAATATATATTTATACACACATTTATTTAGCAATTAGCCTTGAACAAAAATATATTAACTTATATTACACTCTTGTCCAAAACCGATGTCCGTGTGACAAATCCATGACTTCTACATGTGGATATTATGCGAAATCCCACGAAGGTAGTCGATAATATGTCGATTCGCATAATCCGCTGCAATTGTTGCGATTCTTCGGCTCGTTTCGCTGTAGGCGCGCCTCGGCTGAGCTGCATCGTGACCTCCTAACATCTGCGTCAAAAGTACATTATTCAACGCTTGTTCCCCTTTGAGCACATTCAAGAACCGCCACAGATTCGGGTGGTGTGCGGTCATCACACACCGGAGTCGATGGCTAATTAAAAAATGCACAATCTTTCAGTAATCCATCATAATTAATACAGACATAATTGCGTGATTGATCACCGTGCCTCAAAAGAAGCCAATTACATCTGATTCAAGTTCATACGACTTCAGTAGGCAATTGATGATTTGGCATAAAAGAAGTAAATTGCAACTGATACAAGTTCAGACGACTTCTGTATGTGGTTGATCATTCTGCCTCAACACAACCAATTGCAATTAAACGGGAGGGAATTGGTACCCTAACTTGTCGAATATTATACGGGTGCGAGTTGGCCGGGTGGGAATTGGTCGGGTGGGAGTTTGCACGGGTGGGAGTTGGCACGGGTGGCAGTTGTCTGGGTGGCAGTGGGCTCGGGTGGCAGTTTTCTGGGTGGCAGTGGTCCGGGTGGGGGTTGTCCGGGTGGGAGTTTGCGGGTTGGAGTTGACCTAGACTCCCCTGTGCTTGCTTTTATTCCACCCCACCCCCCCCCCCCCCAAACTGCCGGTCTCGACCCCTAACAGTACTGCCTCAACCCTCGATCTGAGCATTGCGCCTGTATAGTATAGCCAAAGAAGCATTCTACAGCTTTGACGTGCTGTATAAATACATCACTTCCATAAAGTGAAATTTTTACTGCACCAAGGAAAAACTTAAGGAAACTCATAAGCGAACGTGTTTTTTCTAAAGGAAAAAACTTGCTCATGAAACACGAAACTGTAGAGTGCTTCTTTGGCTATTTTTAATATGTTTGAAGCTTTGATATAAAGTATTGTGTTTCCATTTTTCAGTCTTATGCACCAATAATCCATACCGTTAGCAAAAAGACCGACCATTTGTCCCGCATGGTGCACCATTGACTAGATTTCCCAGTTTTCAACGGTTTCCACTTATGCAAAGTTCATCCGCTGACAGTCCGCTGACATTCCTCTGACAGTCCGGTAACAATCCTGACAGTCCGTTGACAATGCGATGTAGTTATGAGCTTGCCCGTCTGTCCACATGCGTGCTCGGGCTACATCTCCGCAACTACACGTCGGATTGTTTTGAAATTTGATAGAGCACATGAAACGTCGTAATTTTTTGTTTGGAAATTTGATAAAAGTAATGTCGTGAGGAAGGGTGGGGAGGGGGGGGGGGGTGGGGGGCATAGGTCGGATTGTTTTGAAATTTAACATGCAGAAGGAGATTGGACATATGGAAGGTGTGCAACGTTATGTTTTCATTCGGATTCATGAAATAGTGTATGATTTTTTTGGTAGCCAATTTTCAAAATGCTTCTCGCCCGCAATGGATCGTGTTCCTTTAAAATTTTGTGCGACTGTTTACTAGTTAGGCCTCTTTGGAAGTTTTGTTGGTGACCCACCAAAAATAAGCCAGAAAGGGGGCATTTTAAAATTTTTTGGTAGTCAATTTTCCAAAGGTTTTTTTCCCACAATTTGGTTTGGATTGCCTTCAAATTTTGCATAAATGTTCATTCGGCTGTCTTCTTTTGATTTTTTTGGGCGATCTACAAAAAATTTTCCAAATGGGGGGGGGGGAGGAATCCTTTGAAAAAAAATGGTAGACAATTTTTATAATGCTTTTCTTCCAAAATTTTGATCGGACTGCCTCAAATTTTGCATAAATGTTCGCTAGGCGGCCCCGTCTTGAAAAGTTACTTCTTTACCGATCCGCCGAAAATTGCCTAAATGGCGGCATTTGAAAAAAATTAGCGGCAAGTTTTCAAGAAGCTTCTCTTGCTTGCTGTTTGATTGGGTTTATTTGAACGTTTGTAATATTACTGTTCATGAGAAGTTTTCTTTAACAATCCTTTTTTTGGGGGCGACTCCAAAAATTGGCCTATTCGCGGTATTTTAAGTCTTGCTGCAGTTCGATTGGGTTTATTTGAACGTTTATAATATTACTCTTCATGAGACGTTTTCTTTAAAAATTCTTTTTTTTTTTTTTTTTTGTTTTTTTTTTTTTCTTTTTTTTTTTTTTTTTTTTTGTTTTTGTTTTTTTTTTGTTTTTGTTTTTTTTGTTTTTTTTGCGGAGCTGTAAAATTGGCCTATTGCTTTTTGAAATTTACATTTTTGAGATCCGCCAGAAATTAGCCAAATGCCGGTCTTTGACAAATATTAGTAGCCGGTTTTTAAAATGTGACTACCACTTTTTGGCGGTAGTTATACTTGATTCACTAGATCTCGGCTGGCCACAATGTCCCTGGACATTCTTGTTGATATAATTTTGTCTGCGAAATTGAATGTCTCGTACGGCCTGTGTCTCTAAATTTTTGTTTTTTTTCACACCCGGATAAAACAGATTAACAGACAAGTTAAAAAAGAAAAAAAAAGAAAGGGGAAAAACACTTCAGAAGAAGACATAGATCTGTGGAGGAATATTTTCTCAGCCCTTTCCTTTCAAGGATGTGGTGTCCAGCGTCAGAAAATAATCCTTGCCCCGCGCTCGCCACAGAGAATAAAATCAGGCGAGGAAATAAATGACGCGTAAACGGCTGGAGTGAACACCCAACCCAGCAAGTATTCTTCCTCGTGGGGGCCGGTTCTATTTAAGATTTCACGATCTAAAGAATCGTGTCTGGAATGGGACTAATCCTAATGTTACGCGATGCTCTGGGTCCAGTCATGTGACGTAATCGGCTCAGTCGTGGGGCGTGTGCGGTAAAAAATTGAATAGCTTCTCTGTGATAGTCGTAGAAAATTTGTATTTCTAGAATAGTGTTATGTCTGTACAGTGCTTATTGCACGGAATATTTAATTAATGTTATGATTGCAGTTCATGCCTTATACATACTACTGTGCCCCCCCCCCCCCCCCCCCGCGTGGCTTTCTATCAGAAGAACACAAACATCGGCGCAGTCAATTTATAAATTATTTCTGTCATGTGGTTGGTGCTTTGACAACTTCTCTCCACCCCGACCCCGTAACTAGCAGGTTATGACGATCTTTTCAAATTTTTGTATCCATTTCAACTTGCAAAATTAAGTTAATTTAACCAGTTATAAGAATGAGTATATTGATCTGAGCTTAGTAATATGAATAAAATTATTTATCCAAGTTTAAATCTAAAAATAAAAATATATCGCTTCAAAAATTGCCTTTGCGCGGGGATGGAGGTAAGGAGGCACTTTCCATTGCCTCACAGCTGCGGAGGCCCAGCAACTACCAGCCATTCCTGGCACGGTTTATATTTTATTTGTAGATTTTTTTTAACAGAAGCTTTTGTACAGGTTAATTAATCAAGAAATAAAACGCGAGAGGTTTTGAGAAGCTTGTGTTTTATTTGACATGCCAGATGTTATATGATGATACATGAACAGTAAGACACTACCATGGCAACAGTAAGACACTACCATGACTGCAAAGTTTTTATTTATTTTGACATTTTTTTCCCAATGACCACGATATACATTTTGAACCCCAATAACTGTGGCATTATTAACCAAGGCCGCGCACAAGACTCGACTTATAGAATAAAACAAAACGATCCCGGCGTCAACTATGAAAGCTGGCGCTAAATCTCTCGCCCCTCTGGGCTCGTGGCAGGAGCCCACACCGAAGTGTAAACATTCGTTTTACCGGGTGCACCAAGCAAGGTGTCCGTTCACACCACCACAATTAAAAGTTGACATCTATATTTTTATCCAGCTCATTTGCATATAAAAAAACAATAATGGTACCTCAACTCTGATTAGCTAGATTGAGTACGCTTTCTCCGAAATCTACTGTTTTAACCCGTTATTTTAATCCACTGTCTTTTTTTTTTTAGTTCACAATGTAACGGTATCGCTTGGGTTTGATGACAGTTACAAATGCAGGATTTTCCTCTGTAATTGTGTAAAACAAGAGTCCAGGTCTGACTGATATAAGAGTTCTACAAGCTTATCGTAGCGGCATGCACGCGACATTATTTAGCCAAGTCTCTTTCACTTTACACTAAATACATCATAAATAACTACAACTATAAATAATAACAAAACATTACTTTACACAATCAACCAACAAGAAACTAAGCCCCCTCGCCACAAAGTATGTGAAGGTTTTTTTGTTGCTACCGTTGTCATTTCACAGATGACCTCTGGCGAAAGTTGTGTTTAAACACAAAGCGGATTTAGACAAAATGTAGTTCCGCTCTTTCAGTAAGGGGACTATTTTGGTGGAATTCTACGTCATACACAACAGACCGCACCGTCACAGAGGCTGGCTGAGAGACACTTCAGCAAAATGCGAACGGCCAACATGTCCAGCAGTGAGAACGGGTTGAGACTCACCACTGACTAGTTCCTACCTAAACACTCGACCCAAGCTTTAAGATTCAGCGTCCAACGGGGGCCCAGACCAGCCGTAAATCCTGCGAAACTGAACTAGTGTTTCAATGTATACCCTACAACAGGAGGCCTTGACAACGTATAAGAGCGGCACCGTTGGGTCCTTAGAGCACTGGTGCGAAAGGTGATGCTGGGCCGCCACAGAGCACTGGTGCGAAGGGGCTTCACCACCTTCAGTCACTACGTATGACCTACTCGTACAGCAACTATATAACAACAACTACAAAAATAATAGTGGCTAGAAAATGACTACAAATTATACCTGGTGCTGAGCTGTTATGCACAGGAAAGCAGCATGCTTCGTATAAAACTACATTCTACATATAAACACATGTACACATAACCACACCGAATGTACATATAACCACGTTCTATGAATAGCACCAACGAAATATGAACAAGGAATATTAATAGCAAATACTAACAAAAAACCGAGGTACAGCTTGATTACACTGAAGCGATGCTCCGTGCAAACAATCCTCCAGTCTCCCCTTCCCCACCCCCCGCTCCCACTAATTTTTCTGGTAGTAATCCTGTTAAATTTCAGTTTATTAACCAAAATAAAGTAAATTACAATACTTTAACGAAAATATCTAACAGCGAGCTCATTTTCAACCGATTTAGAAAGGCCTATGATTCGGAAAAATTAAAAAAATGAATAATTCTTCCAACAAGACTTCAAAAGCAACATAGAAAAAGAGCTTTTTGTGTCATTCGTTAAAATAACCTAAAAGCTACAAGAATTAGCAGGATAAAAGCTTTTTCCTAAAAGGGGAAGGGGGGATGCTTGCCCTGAGCATCGCAACGGCCTATAATTACCCCAGTTTTAAGCAACAGATATTACTCATGGATTCCTAAGGCTTCTCAACACCCCACCCCAATGAAACCATTTTGAATACTTTTTACCTCCTGTCACAGGCCACACCCCTCCATCCGCAACACGTACATCACCAATACTGTATTTATAAATCAATCGGTTCAAAACCAACCAACTTCAGCAGTCCAGTCACATTTATACTACATAACCCAAAAATATAAAGCTAAAACAAATGACTTCAAGAAACCAACAAAGTGATCCAGTGCCTCTTGAATAAAAAGTGCGTTAGTTTGGTGAAAAAAAAAGTGAACACAAAGGTGTTTACCCATTTCTCTAGCATTTCTTTAATACTAATTTTTTGTTTATTTGGTGTGTGGAACACAGACTATAATATATGAATATGTGAGGATTTTCTGTTCACGACAAAAGTAACAAAAGGACAGGACTAAATCTATCATGTGACTGAAAAAATGAATCACGTGGTCTGACAACCAATCGAGTTACCCGAAAAAAAGCCACCGTATGACCAGAAGAAAAACAAGTGGCCGGGAAAAGTCAATCACGTGAACAGAAAAAAATCAATCATGTGACCGGAAAAAATCAATCATGTGACCTGAACAAAATCAATCATGTGACCGGGAAAAAATCAATCACGTGAGCAGAAAAAAAAAACAATCGTATTACTCGAAAAAAAAATCATGACTGAAAAAAAAATAGATTAATCATGTGACCTGAAACAAATTAATCGTGACTCAGAAAAAATTACAATTATGAGACCGGACCAAGTGTAACCTGCACAATATGCTGCACTGTATTTTTCTAATCAGACTGAACAAAAACAGCGATCGTGTCGAAAACGGTCTCGAAACTACATTGTTTAAATTTCTGATCAATACCGTGACTTTTAGGCTAAAAATTTCAGTTCACAATCCGAATGTATGAATTAGAGGGGGTTCTGTGATGACATATACAGATGATATCGGTAAATTGCATAAACCGAATTATCGCAAAAACCGGATGACCGCATAAACCGGGTTATCGCATAAACTGGTTGATTGCATACTGTTGGAAAATCCCTTACCGATTTATTTTTATTTGCCTAAATGGTTACATGCAGTTTTCTTCCGAAAACTTGCCAAGCAGTTAACGGATTTCGACTGTACAATCTGAACTCGCGACCTTCTGACTTGGCCGGAGGACGTTCTTTCTCGCGAACTGATGATTTGGCCGAAGGACGTTCTTTCTGATTTCCGTTAGCTGGTTGTTGTCACTGTGAACTACAGAACCAGTTCAAGCGGATACGTGGTTGAGTCCGATACCACGGGTCTTTCGTCAGCACGAACCAGGGGAACCACGGAGGGCCCCTAATACGTTTACACAAACATGAACTGAAGCGGATGAAACGGGTCTATCATCCATCCATCGGTTCAGACCGAAACCGTGTTGGTGTGAAACCGGGTCATCGGTTCAGACCGGAAGGCGTTGGTGTGAGACCGGACCATCAGTTCAGACCGGACCCATAATGGTGTGAGACCGAGCTAGGTTCAGACCGAACCCGCGTTGGTGTGAGACCCAGCATCGGTTCAGACCGAACCCGTATTAGTGTGAGACCGAACCATCGGTTCAGACCGGACCCGCGTTGGTGTGAGACCGGACCATTGGTCAGACCGGACTTGTGTTGGTGTCAGACCGGACCATCGGTTCAGACCAGACCTGTGTTGGTGTCAGACCGGACCATCGGTTTAGACCGGACCCGCGTTGGTGTCAGGGTTTCAAACATACGTTTGCGGATATACATACACATATCTGCATACACTATATATCTACAATTTCCCTTGTGATTGCAATACTTACTGACTGAGAAATATTTAACAATAGCGAACATTATTCCCACAGCTCCCGAATTTAGGAACTGGGTCCTGTTCCAGCCCCAAACACGAATGACAGTGTGGCACATCACGCCAAGGCACTACTTTGTTGTTATACACTGGCCGCTTCACACTCATCTAACTAAGATGTATACCTGCGCGCGCACAAATATCAAGCTCGCAACCGATTGATCGCTCTAACACAGACTACCAACATCACACGCTATTTAAGGAGCGTCTGGCGACACACAGAATGAAGGCCAAACATCCGACAACTCTTAGCTTCAGTGGTACGAGTGTACTCTGGCAGAGGAAACATCAAAATTTATTAAACAAACAACTCCAACAAGGATGTCCAGGGACATTGTGACCAGCCGAGATCTAGTGAATCTATGAATAAGCTTGTCTGGTTGCCAAAAGTGGTAGTCACACTGTACAACTTTGTCAAAGGACAAAGTCCCAGCTTACGAAAAGCGATGAGATCAATTCCAGCATGGATGAATGAGGGAATTTCCCTGAAAAATTGGGCTTCAAAAGACGAGATGGCAATTAATTCAGCAACGGATCCGAACATAGATACATACATACAAAGATTTGTTTCCCAGAACAATGGGAAACAGATCGTGTGTATCTCTGGTAGACTGGGTAGTCTACCAGAGATATTTTCGAACAACGTATCGAAATTGTATCCACACACGTGTACTGTTGACATGTACTGTCGGACATACACAATTATTTCAAGCAGCAGAAAAGACCAGTGAATGGTGATATGACCAAACACATGTGATTACGTTTGCATTTGCGCACGTTTGTTTAACTTGCGTTAACGCGCAGTTTGCATTTGGACCAGTGCGCATGTTTATTCAACTTTAAAATTTTGGCGGCTCGCCAAAAAAAAAAAAAAAAAAATGATGACGAGAAGAATGGTACAAAACTGGAAAGGAATTTAATCAAAATTGTGGGAGAAGCATTTTCAAAATTAAACGCCAATAAATTAAAAAATCCCCCTATTTCGCATTTTTTTGGGGGCTCGCCAGAAACATTAAGATTTCAAGAGAGCCCTACCTACAGAACATTCGTGCGAAAGTTTAAGAAAATCTGATCAAAATTATTCGAGAAGAAGCATTTTGAAAATTGGCAAACCAAAAAATTATAAAAGCCCCATTTGGCCAATTTTTGGCGGATCTCCAAAAAAGTAAATTTTCAAGGGATTACTATGTTAAGAAAATCTGATCAAAATTGTGTAAAAAGAAGCATTTTGAAACTTGGCAAGCATAACATTATAAATGCTCCCAATTTGGTCAATTTCTTGGCGGATCGCCAAAAAAAGGACATTTTCAAGGGAATACTAAGTTAAGAACATTCGTACAAAATTTGAAAAAAAAATCTAATCAAAATTGTTAAAATTGGCAACAAAAACTTTTAAAAATGCCCCCCATTTGGCCAATTTTTTGGGGATCGCCAAAAAAAAAGTAATCTTTAAAGAGAAGCAAACCTAGAGAACAAATATCCCAAATTGGAAAGGAATCCGATCAAAATTTAAAGGGAGAAACAGCATTTTGAAAACGAAGAGCACGATTTGACGAAAGTCACATCGGTGAACACTTAGCCCAAATTAAAATAAAGAAAAAACCCTAAATTTCTATTTTCTTTTAATTCGGATTTAGTGTGATCTCCGTTCTAAAAGGATAATTCACTTTTCACAATCATGTATCTTGCTAAGAAAATTAGACACCTAAAAATTAAAAAATGCCCCTCCCCCCCCCCCCCCCATTTGGACAATTTTTGGCGGAAAATTTTCAAGGGAGGACTTTTTTAAAAACATTCGTTCAAAATTTGAAGAAAATCTGATCAAATTTGTTCGAGAAGCATTTTGAAAATTAGCAACGAAAAATTTTATATGCCCACCATTTAGCCAATTTTTGGCGCATCACCAAAAAAAAATAAGAAGTAATTTTTCAAGAGAGGCCTACCTAGAGAACAACTGTTCAAAATTGGAGAGGAATCTGATCAAAATTGTGGGAGAAAAAGCATTTTGAAAATTAGACACCAAAAAATTAAAAAATGCCCCTCATTTGGCCAACTTTTGGCGGGTCCCCAAAAAGAGCAATTTTTCAAAAGAGGCCTATCTAGAGAATATTCGCACAAATTTTGAAGAAAATCTTATCAAACTTGTGGGAGAAGAAGCATTTTGAAAATTGGCAACCGAAAAATTTAAAATGCCATCATCTAGCCAATTTTTGGTGGATCGCCAAAAAAAAAAAAAATAATAATTTTTAAAGAGAGGCCTACCTACAGAACATTCGTGAATTTGAGAGGAATCCGATCAAAACAGAAAGAGAAGAAGCTTTTTTAGTAAAAGTTTACACAAGTACATACGTACATGCAGACGACGGATGCCCTCTATTGATGTGATAAGACCAGTCCGACATAGTCGGCTTGTCTAAAAACAGGGACAGGTCAAAGATATTGAAGCACATGTTGTTTTGGTAGAACACCTCCCCATACAAACGCATCACTCCACATTCACAGGTTTCCCTGGGCTTTTGGCACCACCATTCATTTGCCGCGGTTTTGACTTCCACCTCCTCCCTCGCCGACAGAAGCATGGCAAATGACACGGGCACTAAAGTTCTGAACGCCATGTTGTCATGGCAACGTGAAAATCAATAAATATTGTTACCACAAAACTCCGGTAATTGCACGCATTGGCCCCTCGTACATAACCAGGGGAAACATTGCAAACGAACTATTGCACAAATTAGGCGAATGTCGTAAACACCCGCAATATACAAAACAACCCCTCCAGCGACAGACTGTCCCTCCAACCCGTTTTTTGTCTGTGTTTGTGTATTTTTTTTCCGCATCTTTCATCTTCTAAGGTTTTGCAGCTCTGCGCTTGTGGCCACATAACTTAGAAAATCCGAGGCAGGTTGGTGAGAATGGGCTGGAGGTATGCGTGGGCGGCGGGAGGGGGGGAGGGGTGGATGGTAGGGGTGGGAAGGGGGTGATGCGCGTTTATCCGTTGACCTTCATCTTCTCCAGGATGGGGATGATCATGTCGAAGCGCGGTCTCTTCGCCGCGTCCTCGTTCATGCAGATGCGCACCAGGCGCGCCATGTGCGGCGCCAGACCTGGCGGCACCGCCACTCGCAGACTCTCCAGCGCCACCTGTCCGCGCACAACAAGAACCACTTGTATCCATTGTCAATCAATTTTGAAAACAGATATTTTAAAGTCTGAAGGCTGAAAGTGTTTCAATTTTCAAACCAATTTCTGAGGACACGCGCGAGGTCTTAAACATTCAGTAAAAATATATGCTTTTTTATCAAGCAAATCGTCACAATCATTTTCGAACTTTGTCAAAAGTGTACCGTTCCTCCCTGCCACGATTACACACCAACCCACCACTGTCACACACCTCCCAGCCACTGTCACACACCTCCCAACCATTATTACACATCTTCCTGCCACTGTCACACACCTCCGAGCCACTGTCACACACCTCCCCACCACTGTCACACACCTCACAGCCACTCTCACACACCTCCCAGCCACTGTCACACACCTCCCAACCATTATTACACACCTTCCTGCCACTGTCACACACCTCCGAGCCACTGTCACACACCTCCCTGCCACGATCACACACCTCCCCATCACTGTCACACACCTCCCAGCCACTCTCACACA
This sequence comes from Protula sp. h YS-2021, assembly GCA_949752745.1. NCBI lineage: Eukaryota > Metazoa > Annelida > Polychaeta > Sabellida > Serpulidae > Protula > Protula sp. h YS-2021. Next base: position 36,775,747 of record OX457025.1, read on the forward strand.
CCTCCCAGCCACTCTCACACACCTCCCCACCACTGTCACGCACCTCCCTGCCACGATCACACACCTCCCCACCACTGTCACACACCTCACAGCCACTCTCACACACCTCCCAGCCACTGTCACACACCTCCCAACCATTATTACACACCTTCCTGCCACTGTCACACACCTCCCCGTCACTGTCACACACCTCCCTGCCACGATCACACACCTCCCCATCACTATCACACACCTCCCAGCCACTGTCACACACCTCTCGCGCGCACTAACCTTCATGCCTATCTCCATGGGCGACATGTCGGCAAAGGGCACCTCCCTCGTGGACAGCTCCCACAGCACGACCGCGTACGACCACATGTCCGCCGCCTTGACGTTCATTTCGTCGCCCCGCCGCTGTAACGCTGTCACACATAACATCATAACGTCACACAAACGTCACGCAGCACGACCGCGTACGACCACATGTGGCGCCGTTGCACACATCGTACAAATAAACGTGATTACGTCACAGATGCAAAGGACCACCCACACGGCCTATATGCACGCAGGAAGGCCTTTACTGTGCTTACTTTATTTACTTTTATTAACAAGCCATCATCGAGTGCGCATCCCCGACCGGAAACGGCGTTGAGTCGGTTTAAAATTAATGTACGATCTGACTGTGACACTGTGAATAGTATAAAACGATTTGTTACAGCTCAACCTGACGGGGACTCCGGTCGGGACAGCAACTTAAAGCCAAGGTTTATGTATTGTCCAAACACTAAGTCCATCGTCAAGCTTTTTTCATTCTTATAGCATTACTTTTGAGTAGCAAAGTACAAAGTACGTGTCTGTGAGCAACATCACACCTACGCTATACGCAACCGCAGTTACCACGCTTTGGTAGCATTCGGAATTCAGGTTGTATCACCGTGACGTTGACCTTTAACCCAAGGTCACCCCAACCCCACCTTTAACACACAAGTTACAGACAAATTTTGGTCGAAATCCGCCCAGCCGACCTTGAGATATGGTGTCCAAAAGCAACAGATGTGTAAAATTTCAAAGTCTCACAGTGACCTTGACCTTTGACCCAAGTCACTCAGAGGCAATCCGGTCACGATCCTTCTCCACACAAGCCACATTCCAACTTTGGTTGAAATCCGTCCAACTGAATTTGAGATATCGTGTCCACAAGAAAGGCTTTACACACTTTACAATCAAACTAAAAAATTAAAATAATTCGCCAAAAATCCAATTTTTGACGAACCGCCAAAAAAAAAAAGTGTCGTGCATCTAGCTATGGGGTGAGTCCTGTCAACTATCAGACCAAATGGCCTACACATCTAAAGAGGAATGACGGACGGACAGAACCCAATCCATAAGCCCCCTCCAGGGCATAAAAGCCCCGGTTGGGGGCTAATTACTACTCATCCCGGTGTCCCAATGATTGTGGTCCCCCGTGGTTATGGTCCGGCCGGACCCTCATTCCTAGGAATCACGGTCCCCCCACGGACCACAGTCACTAGTGAATATGGCCCCCCTCTAGTGAATCCACACCCAAATTTGCACTTTATAGGTGCCCTTTTGTTTTTTTTTTCAAATTATCATTATTCAGAAAACATAAGCGATGGGGAAAGTGAGGAAAATCAAAGTAAAAAGCGAATTCTTGAAACATACAAGTGGCTCACATACAAAGCTGCTTCGTTGAAATTTAAGCATTTGGCAAGTTAAGAAAATCTACTCAGAACATTTATATCAGTAACCTAGCAGATCATTATACTCCAGTCTATGCAATATAATATATAGAATGTAAGCATCTGTACAGTGTTTGCTAAAACTAGTTATATTTGTTCTATGTTAATAAATATGATTGGAAATTGCAAAAAAATTTACGAAAGTAACTCTTATTTACTCCTACTTTATTTAAAATCTATAATTTGACAGAGTTCAGGCACCATAAATAACGGACATCCATGATATCCAGGGGGGACCGTGATCACTAGAGGGGGACCCTAATCCCTAGTGATCATGGTCCGGGGGGGGGGGGGCCGTAATCACTGGGGGACCGTGTTCACTGCCACACCGGCAAATGTTTAGTTCTGGCAGCACGTGCAATGCCCTCCGCCCAGCTGGCACATGAACCTACTGCCACTGACTACCCCTAAGTGTAGGCGTACTTACTGTGACTTTCTGATCAAAGCGTCGCTGTAGTGTAAAGCGACAGTAGAAAATGAGAGAACAGGAGACAAGGTAGGATGAGGGGAAAGCATACTCTGTTTTAAAGGGACAGCTGAAAGACTCAACGGGTGATAATTTTGACTCCCGTGACGGGCGCAATGACCCCATGCAGGCGCACAGCTGAGGCAATAAAACCAATCCCGCTTACCAGCCCTGGCTGGATTCGGGTAAGCGGGCTTGGGATTATTAGACCAACGCTCCAACCAACTAAGCGCCAGCCCTGTCACACCGCGAGAAAGCCGTACGGGGCAGGCCCAAGGATTCTCATGACGTCATGGTTAGCTTCACAAAATAATGAGGAAAAAAAAAAACATTTTACCTTCAGGCGCCATCCATGCCGGACTATATTCTTTGCCTTTTTCGTGGAACGAAAACTTGTAATCAGCCATATTTATACGCGCCGTCAGATCTTCGTCAATCTGTCAATCGATAAAGATCCAAGCAATTCGGAATATGCCAATTTTTTAAGATTAACATAATCGGAAACAGATCCATTTGTTTGAAAGGCTTTCGAAAATGAAGCGCATAATTTCAGTACACATGACACTATGACACGGTACACATGACAGTGACACTGTGTCACGGTACGCATGACAATATGACACGATACATATGGCGGTGACACTGTGTCATGGTATAGATGTCGGTGACACAATATATATATGACGGCGACACTGTATCACAGTATACATGATGGTGACACTATATCAAAGTAAACATGACGGTGACACTGTGTCACGGTATCCATGACCATGACACTGTGTCACGATAAAAATAACGGTGGAGACTCTTGCTACATTATAACGAAACACGGGTCTACGACTTTTCTTGACCTCTGAAATGGTCGCCTCCACTACGGGTATCCAGACATTTTGCTCAGACAAAATGAAGTACCACGGGTCCGCACAGAGATCAAGTTCTGCGACGCCATGAGGTACCCCGGGTACGCACGATTCACTTCGTCGGAGAATTCAGTGTATATAAAATGGATGGTCTTTAGAAAGAGCCACACTAAGTCGCAGTTAAACCAAAGACCTTACCCACAATTAACAACGTATTATTTAAAATAAGAATTCTGAAGCAAATAAGAAACCTGATATTTTTTGGTAGGCTATTCCAAAATAAATCGAAAATCTTTCATTATTTCATCATTTTCTGTTGCAGACTATATAAACAACTTTTGCCTTAAAATTACAAAAAAATATGAACAAAAATTGAAATACAACTAAATTTTTAAAAATTTCAATTTCAATAAGTTATTCAATACTGAGCTCCCGACATTTTAATGAACAGCCAAACGTAAATTCAACCTTTTTAATATTTTTATTCTCCTATTGCCAAAAGATATTTACTTTGTTCAACTTATTTTCACCCTTTGGTATAAGAAAAATAAAGCATTATTGAGTTCTGTGACATCTGAATTATCGGTAGTCTATTCCGGAATAGCCTACCAAAAATATCTGTTTACTTATTTGCTCCAGAATCCTTATTTTAAAGAATACAGTGTTAATTGTAAATTTGACTAAATCTTGTAGTTACAAATTTCGACTAAATCTCGTACATTCCCTAGGTCGCGGTCAAAACACTAGCTTTTTTCACGTGGCGTAATGCTACTGTACTGGTACATCACTACAGCGTCATTACACTAGAACATCAGTACACGTAGTGTCAGTACATTAGTACAACCCTACACGAAGTACACGACTACACGCAGTGTCATTATACGAGTACACCAGTACATGCAGTGCCGGAACACCAGTACACGCAGTGCCAGTACGGTAGTACACCACTACACGAAGTGCCAGTACACTAGTACACCACCACATGTAGTGCCAGTACACTAGTACACCACTACACGAAGCGCCAGTACACTAGTATACCAGTACATGTAGTGCCAGTACACTAGTACACCACAACACGCAGTGCCAGTACACTGGTACACCACTAGGCGTAGTGGCACGGCGGGAAAAAGTACGGCAGCGGGTACATAAAGCCCGTCTCACACTTCCGGTCACCACGTCAATCACCCAGTAATATACATTTTAAATGCCTATTAAGGAGTTGTACTGAATACAGTGATATACAAATAACCTGTTAATAATTATATGGTCCTATTTTTAATTTAAGACTTTAAGACTTAAAGGTCCAACACCCCTTGTCAGCATACTGCAGACAGTCATTTTATTCAATAGTATTGAACCACTGATATCGGAAACTAGAGCAGTGCTTATAGCAGAGAAACCAAAGGAATTCGATTTACTTTTGTTTCAAAACATACAAAACAATGCAGAGAAAACACAGCAAACGGAGTGCGAGCTGAAAACCAGGGCAGTAAAAACAGCGGACCCATTCGACTCTCATAACGAAATGCAAACAAAGACACTGCAGGGGCCAGCAAAGCAATGTGGCACATTCAACTTTCCCGGCTGCTCCGCTACAAGATTACATTGACCACAATCTCTCTCCCCTCCAACCTCAATACATCTCGCTCGCCAACACCGCCCTACCCCTTCATCAGCGGAGTAGTAACAAATGTGTGTGTGAGTGTTTTTTTATTTATTTCTTTTATACGGTAACGTATGTGCCAAAAAATTTATATTTCAGAAAATAACCGAAAATATCAGTCGCGAGATCACGCACGGGTAACAGAAGCGAGGTGGGGTGGGGTGGGGTAAGGGTAGGGGGGAAGGCAGCCACGGCCACACGCGCTCGATCTTATAACACATGCAAAAACAGACACCGCATGTCTTAAACAGCCCTGAAAAACAAGAAACAAAGACCGGGTCGTTAGTGGTCCACTGAGCAGCGGGCATGCCGTTAATAAAAAGAACCAGCCAGTCTCCGGGAGAGCATGCTCCTTGTCTGCTGTGGGTGGGGTGTGGAGGAGGAGGAGGGGGGGGGGGGGTAAATAAACCATGCCAAACACCGTGCTGGTAAATCTGAAATCAAAACCATAGGTGAAAGAGGGACAACAGGTTATGATATTAATAAACGTCATGAATGTCACGTGGTGCTGTCAAGAGACATTACGAAATTACGCGACATCACGAAACACTGCGCGAAATCACATAACATCAAGACACATACGTCATGAAATCACACGACATGAGATGCGTCATGAAATCAGGTAACACCGAGATATGTCCCCAAATCACGTGACACGAGATTCGTCATGAAATCACGTGACATGGAGATACTTACTGGTGATGAAATCACGAGACACGAGATACGTCAAGAAATCACGTGACATCAAGATGGTTAAAGAAATCACGAAACATGAGGTACGTCATGAAATCACGTGACATGGAGATACTTAATGAAATGACGAGGCACGAAATATGTCGTGAAATCACGTGACATGAGATACATCAGGAAATGACGAGACATGAGGTACGTCGTGAAGTCACGTGACATGAGATGCACCATGAAATTATGTGACATGAAGATACGTCATGCAATAAGGTGACAGGGATATGTCATAAAATCGCGTGACATGAAGATACTTAATGAAATCACGTGACGTCAGATACGTCATGAACTCACGAGGCATGAAATACGTCATGAAATCACGTGACCTGAAGATACTTCTTAAAATCGTGACGAGATAGTCATGAAATCACGTGACATGAGATACGTCATGAACTCACGTGATATGAGATACGTCATGAAATCACGTGACATGAAGATACTTCTTCAAAAACGTGACATGAGATAGTCATGAAATCACGTGACATGAGATACGTCATGAAATCACGTGACATGAGAAACGTCATTAAATCAGATGACATCAGATACGCCATGAAATCACGTGACATGAGATACGTCATGAAATCACGTGAGATGAGATACGTCATGAAATCACGTGACATCAGATAAGCCATGAAATCACGTGACACGAGATACGTCATGAAATCACGTGACATGAGAAACGTCATTAAATCACATGACATCAGATAAGTCATGAAATCACGTGACAATGCGTGGAGACCTTGGCGAACTACAACCAGCTGTCTTTTTGTAACGCTCACGCGATACTTTAGAACCGACGCACACCGCAACAAGACGCTGGTTAGTTGTGGCTAAACAGTCCAACAAAAGAAACCAGACACTCTGTTCCCACATTCACAAAAATTACCATTTCTGAAAAGCCACCAAAATTAAGTGCGAACAGTTTTGTAGCTGTCACAGTACACTCGGAAATGAGCATAAACCAGGCATTTTGTTACTTAAAACTTAACAGATGGGAGAGGCAAAATCTTTATGTATAACTTTTCCTTGTTTCAACAAATTTAGCACTTTTGTGAATGTGAGCGTCGTGCAGTTTAAGGGAAGTGCAACAACGAAAAAAAAAAACAGTTTGTCATGAATCCTCCTTTTAAGTGTTCTTTTTGGGCACCAGGGCGGCGCCACCTCACCCCGGCCACGTGACCGTTGCTGTCTCCACCCTCCTGCTGGTATTTGGGATCGTCGACATTGATCTTGGCCAGGTCCTCGTCGATCTGAGCATCAGAATTGTTAAAAGCGACAACAAATCATTTCATTTCACACTCTAAAATACAGCACTTGAAAAAAAAACAAAAAAAACAAACATATCCTATTAAATTAGAATGCAACATTTCGAAGATCTGACCGAAATAGGCTTCGGGAAGCAATCCAGGGGTCCCAGTTTCTCGTCCCATTCCCAAAGAACCATAGCCCCGTTCCCCAAATACCACCCGTCCTCTTAGCAAAGAATCATGGCCCCGCCCCAAGTACCCCCTCCCTCTCACCAAAGAATTATACGCCCCTCCCAACCAAAGAATGATAGCCCCCGCTAAACTGGTAAGAACGCACCTGGCATTAGATGTTTTTAACCTTCTACACTCACGTCTAAAAAATAAAGCAGTGAAATATAAAGATTTCTAAACCTGGCTTTCTACAACTGTCCGCACCCAGAAAGCTGACGGCACTCCCCACCCCCCTCCCCTCCCAGCCGCTGTCAGGAACGTACCATGATGTGCTTGCTATTGAGGTGCATGTTCGCTATGGGCGGGTCGAGGGTGTGCAGGAACTCCATGCCGCGGGCGATGTCCAGGGCGAAGCGTAGCGCCTGGTTCTGGTCCACCACGATACCTGCCGACAGACCACAAGGTTGTAACGCGACAGACCACACAGCTGTAAAGGGACAGGCCTCACAGCTACAAACCACACAGCTGTAAAGAGACAGGCCTCACAGCTGCAAAACTGTAAAGCTGACCATACAGCTATAAAGCGACATACAACACAGCTGTAACGCTACAGACAACACAGCTGTGAAGCGACAGACCACTCAGCTGTGAAGTGACAAACCACACAGCTGTAAAGGGATAGGCCTCACAGCTGCAAAGCTACAAACCACACAGCTGTAAAGCTGACCATACAACTATAAAGCGACATACAACACAGCTGTAACGCTACAGACAACACAGCTGTGAAGCGACAGACCACACAGCTGTGAAGTGACAGACCAAACAGCTGTAAGGCTACAGACCACATAGTTGTAAGGCTACAGGTGACACAGCTGTAACGCTACAGGCCACACAGCTGTACAGTTACATACCACACAGCTGTAAAGCGAGAGCTGTAACACTATACCACAAAGCTGTAACACGAGACAACACTGTTGTAACACGACAGACCCGTACACCACCTCACCCCTTCAACCATACACCAATCTCACCCGTACGCCACTCACCTATACATAACTCAACCCTCTCACTCCACACCACTCATCTGTACACAACTCACCTATCTAACCCGTACACCAGTCACTCGTACACAACTCATCCCACTGATCCGTAAACAAGTCATCCGTACAAAACCTACCCCAATCACACCTCTCACCACCCACCCCTCACCCATCCACCAATCACCCTTTCATCGCTACATCCCTGTTATCTGTCCACTACTCACACCTCTCCCACTTATCCATCTCACCCGTACACTCTCTCACACCACTCTCACCCGTACACCCTCTTTGTATACTACTCACCGTTTCAACCGTGGACCATCCACTCCTCTCACCCGTGCACCACCCACCCGTCTCGCCGTGCAGCACTCTTCCCTCTCAACCGTACACCACTCACCCGGCTCGCCGTGCAGCACTCTTCCCTCTCACCCGTACACCACTCACCCGTCTCGCCGTGCAGCACATTGTACAGGGAGCCGAATGGCATGAGCTGGCTTATGACCACCAGGCTCGGCGGCTGGTTACACACGCCCAGCACCGGCAGTATGTTTGGATGGTTAAAGATTCTGAAAAAAAAAAATGAAACATCCATTTCTCTTCAATGTAACGTACACTGTAATAAATGCTGAACATCCTTCAGCATTTTTCCATGACGACTGCTGGGGGAGAGGTGGGGAGGGTTAGGAGGAGGTGGGGTTAATTTTGCATGCTAAGACTGATACTGTTTGTGACATGCGTCCACCACGGTTCTCACAGGGGGAGGGCGGGGGGTTGGGGGAGAGAGAGAGAAGGTGGGAGTTAATTTCGCATGCTAAGACTGATACTGTTTGTGACATGCGTCCACCACGGTTCCCACAGTTACAAGTGTCACTTCAATGTACGAAATGCCAAGCCTTCCTCTATACCATTCACACTATCAGCACCTCCCGCCCCCTCACCCCCACCCCCCACCCAATGAAATGTACACTGCCCAGTATGAGCTCATACAGTCGCAATGTACAACGCCACCAAATACCGAATAGCAGCTTTTCACTGTCATTTAGACCCAATCTTCCATATGACAGCTCTTTCATATTATTACTTGTTTTTATTTAGGAGTGGGGGGGGGGGGGGGGGAACAGCAGATATTGTGTTTCTCAGCCGAACAGTACAGCGACTGCTTTGTGGACGTTTGTCTGCCAGCTCTCACCTCAGGCGCGGGTATTCCTCCTTGAAGTCACGTGACATCCGGATGGTGCAGTCCCGGATGTTCAGGATCTTAGCCACGATCTCGTTCTCCTGCCATCTGCCGCGCCAAATCTGCCAACAGCAAGACCGTCACGTCACTTGTCAGAAGGCACCAAAGACGTCACGTCACGTGTTAGGGGCGCCATAAACGGACGTCACAGTCTCGTGGGTGTCACACAATCCGTCATGACCGCCGCGTACAAAATGCACAACATTTGGCAAACAAACTGGTCATAAGGAGTTATATATTTATTTTACTTTTTTTTTTCTTCTTTCTTTTCTTTCTCTCACATCCGACTTCGCGGAGATGACTCGGCCCTTTAAGACCGGCCTTGTAAGGCCAGTTTCTATACCGCTGAGGTTGGGGTGGGGGTGGGGGAGGGGCTAGAGGTGAGGTACTCACATCTCCTGAGTGTGTAGAGCTCATTCGGCCCTGTAAAGCCAGCTGCTGTATATCTATGCCGCTGTGGTGGGAGGGGGGGGGGAGTGGAGAGGGGGTGGCCAGGGGTGAGGTACTCACAGCTCCCGAGTGTGTAGAGCTGATTCGGCCCTGTAAAGCCAGCTGCTGTATATCTATGCTGCTGTGGTGGGGGGGGGGGGGGGGTGGCCAGGGGTGAGGTACTCACATCTCCCGAGTGTGTAGAGCTGATTCGGCCCTGTAAAGCCAGCTGCTGTATATCTATGCCGCTGTGGTGGGGGGGGGGGGGGTGGCCAGGGGTGAGGTACTCACATCTCCCGAGTGTGTAGAGCTGATTCGGTCCTGTAAAGCCAGCTGCTGTATATCTATGCCGCTGTGGTGGGGGGGGGGGGGAGTGGAGAGGGGGTGGCCAAGGGTGAGGTACTCACATCTCCCGAGTGTGTAGAGCTGATTCGGCCCTGTAAAGCCAGCTGCTGTATATCTATGCCACTATGGCGGGACAGCGTCGCGTCACCTGAAGAACAACGATTCCAATGCCGAAAAAACCACTAGATCTCATACAAGACTTTGTATTATTCCGCTACATTAAATCGAAACGACAATCACGCTGTCACGCAGTCAACACTGGCATTGTTCACTATAATAGGCTGTTCCCAATTATTTCACAGCAACGTTAGGACTTATATACTTGTAGTTTCTAGGATGACGGGAGAATGACGTCATACTCACGGCTGCGCGTCTTGTATCCGAGCCAGCTGCGGTCCTTGAAGGGCACGATGCGTAGGTCCTGTCCCAGCGACACTGCCCGCTCTACAACATACAGGCACATCTTCATGCCAAGCCCCCTCCTGCACACCCCCCCCCCTGCCCCCCACACACACACAACGCCCCGGGAGGGCGCTCACCTTTCAGGGTACTGGATATGTTCTCTTCACATTTTTTCAGGGACGTCTCCCCGTACTTGTTACACATGGACACGTGTCCAGCAGGAGGGGGAGGGGGCTCACCTTTCAGGGTGTTGGAGACGCTCTCTTTGCACTTGTCCAGGGGCGTCTCCCCGTACTTGTTACACATGGACACATGCGCGCCGCTGTTCACTAGCTCCTGCAGCATACATCAAAGCCAGAAGAATTTTGTTTATTCATATAAACAGAATGTGCAATACAATCCCCTTCCACCCCACAACTTTTATACATAATCCTAGCCACTTGGTAATCGTACGGAAAAGCACGCATCTTCTTTTACGAACCTTGAAAACATTAGGAACTGTATTACCGTTACAAGCCTGCCCCCCCCCCCCCCTCCCCGCGCTTCCCGGCCATACATTACCTCGGCCACTTGGTCATAGTTCCAGAAGCAGGCATAGTGCAGCGGGGTGTTGCCATGCTCATTCACTGCGTTGATGTTCGCTTTATTATGCAGCAGCTGAAAGAAAAATGACAACCGCGGTGTGAAAAACAAAAACACTACATACCGTCACATGACTTACACGTGACGTGGTGGCGCTTTGCATCTGCATTCAAGATTCGACTATCCGCTCACACTGAAATCGCTTTTTGGCTTTATTCGTGTCCAGTTTTTGGTCCCGCCCGATACTGTGACCTACTGTTGTTCCATAAGAGCGGATCATACTCATAAAGCATAAAACATACTCAGCCGACCAAAGCAGTGCAAACTAGAGCGGCCAGTGCACATCAGCGTACCCGTTTTTGTTTTTGTAAACACGCTGATCACACCCCCTCTCACGCTGATCACGCCCCCCTCTATCACGCTGATCACGCCCCCTGTCACGTTGAATACCCCTCCCCCCTCTCACGCTGAACACGCCCTCCCCCCTCTCACGCTGAACACGCCCTCCCCCCTCTCACGCTGAACACCCTCCCCTCTCTTACGCTGAACACGCTCCCCTCCTCTCACACTGAACGAAAACCCCAATCCTTTTACTGCTGTCACGGTATGGGTCTCTACTCGAAGTGAACTTAATCCATACCTGTCCTTCGTGCATTCTCCTCAGAAAAAAGCACTACAAGAGCAGTAATTTTTTAAGAGAGAACCACCCAGGGAACAATCGTTCAAAATTGCAAAAAAAAAAAAAAGAGAGAAATATGTCCGTTGGAACACGGATGCCCCGATCGAACTGGCATATTGTTTAGAAAATAGGGATTCCTAGTCCAGTAATTGTCTGGATACAATTTTTAACTAGAAAAATGATACTAAAAGCATTAGGCCTAACACAGTGAATTTGAAAAACAACGCAAATTCACCAAAACCTAATCAGCTCTATATATAGAAGCTATATAGCAGGTCTGACTGAAATCCCACAAGTGGAACATGTGATATGGCAATAACAACGTGACGCACAGAATCACAGAAGGACGGAAGGACCAGTCAAAAACATAATACCCCTCCTGACCTTAGCAAGGTCGTTGCATAAAATTTGAAAATTCGCTCACAAAAATTTTAAGAAGCTCGTCCCCACCCCCTTTGACTAATATTTGACGGATCGGCAAAAAAGGTAATTTTTCATGACAGACTGGTCCAGGGTACAATCTACAAAATTGGAAAGAAATCCTATCCAAATCGTGGTGAGGGAAAAAGCTGTTTCAAAATTGGCTACAAATAAACAAATAAATAAATAAATAAATAACCCCCCCCCCCACATTTGGTCAATTATTGGTGGATCGCAAAAAAAGGTATTTTCCATGAAAGGCCTTCCTAACAAACATTTATGCAAAATTTGAAGGAAACCCGATCCAAAATTGTGGGAGAAGACGCATTTTGAAAACTGGCAAGCAAAAGATTTTAACAAATTTAAAAAAACTGTCGTTTTGAGAAACACACTTTCAATATGTGCTCTATGCGCTTATGAAATTTCAAAATAATATAATTAATAGCTTTGGAGATCTAGCCTGAACACGAGGTAGAAAATGCGCTAAATTCCAATAATCGAAAAAATACTGTCATTCTGACAATCTTTCACGAATCCTAATACAAATACGACGATGAAGACCTTCAATATCTGCTTTAACCGACTTGTAGGTTCCGAGATATATCCCAGACACGACGATCCGTTATTTGGACAAAATTGTGTCAATGCTAATTTTTTTTTTTACCAAATTTCAAAATACCGCCATTTTGACAACAATTTTTACTGAACTGGAATAAAAAATACAATATTGCACACCTTCAACATGTGCTCTCTTCCTGCGTGAATTTTCAAAACAATCCGATCTATAGTTTCGGAGATATAACTATATCCCTCCGTTACACAGGAGAAAACAAAGGTACCACCTGCTCTCTCCGCCCCCGCCGCTTATCAAACCCCACACCGCACTCCCTCACCTCGGAATGGCTCTGCATCTGTATCCCTCCCCCACCCCTCCCCGCTCATCAGTCTAGGTGGTACCGAACGGTGGTAAGAGAAGCGGGTGAGGCGCGAGTTTGCAATGACGTTTTTGACGCCACATGACGTCAAGCTTTGCCAAATATGCATCAACTACGATAGCTACCGGCAGTCCCACCCAAGGCATAATTCCACTACGTTTGAAGCTGATCCGACGTTTCGTTTTCGAGTTACTGTTTTAACAAAATTAAGTGTCTACAACAGACGCACACATTATATACACAGTCATACAGAACACACAAAACAAAATGCCTCCCCCCCCCACCCACCCACGGAAGAAACAATATTAAGGAGCGTCCGCTGTACGGTGCTGGAATATCTAAGCCTGAATTGCGTACATGGGAACGGGGTCGAAAAAAAAAAGCCGGAAATTTTTTCTTAAGTTTTCGAAGAGAGCCGGGGGTGGGTGGAGGGTTAAAACACCAAAACCATTTCTCAATGGAATTACACCGATCTCAAAAGTGGTCCATTTGGCAAAAAAAAAAAAAAAAAAAAAAAAAAAAAAAAAAAGCCGGAAAAGTCGGAAGATTCCCATGTATGCCCTTAAAACAAGCCAAATAGGGGGGGGGGGGCATTCTTTATTTGTTATATGCCTATGTCATGTGTTTGGTTTAGCTCTGATACATGTCCAACACATACAAATGATGATGCAAATAAAATATTACTTTATATTATATCAAGTGGATACTGACCATGACGACGATGTCCCTGTGTCCGTGCGCCGCCGCCAGGTGCAGCGCCGTGTCGTCGCCCATGTTGGTGGCGTTGATGCGCGCGCCGCGGGCTATCAGCATGTCCACAATGCTCTTCCAGCCCTCGCGCGCCGCCCAGTGCAGCAGGCTGAATCGGTGGTCGTCCCTGCGTCACACACAACGCCTTCATTATGACGACCTAGTTCAACCGCGGGATGGGCGGGAGGGAGGTAAGGTTGTAAAGTACACGTGACATAAAAGCGATGGTCGTTCCTGCGTGATATCCAGCACCAACCCCGTTATGACGCAAGGTTGTACTGTGCACGTTATGACGGCGCATGTAGTTTTATCATGACAAGAGGTAGAGGGGAGGGTGGGGAGGGACTTGATGGCACACGTCTTTCTCACACGGCGCACAACGTTTTTAGCACGCATCAAAACGCGTCTGTTTATTACAGGTTTCTAAGCATTTGTTCTTGTTTATCGATTTATTTCATTCTGTGTTGGAATTATGTACAGTATATTCCAATAAGCTTTAGATTGTTTCGAGAAAATTATAATGGTGGATCAATAACCTTGACATTAGCAGACTGTACCGAGAATTATGGTGGACCACAGCTGGAAAATGCATATTTTTGTACGCCTGGTTCAAACCGCGAAGTCCCCAGAATTATCCTTGCTGATGACATAATTAGATGGACCAGCGAAGTCTCAGCTCTAAAGCTTTCGGTTATAAAGACATTTGATTATAACGACCTGCTTTCCGGTCGTTATAACGAGGAAGTATTGTACACTTGACAGGAAAGAGGTTTTCATCCATGCGGGAATGAGTTATTTCTGAAATATTCTGACATATTTACCAGCCTAGGAAGTGACCTGAAAGCCGTGGTCGCTTCTGTTGGAAATGGGGGTGGGGCAGGTTGGCTCTGATTAAGTACGACTGGCATGGCTGCCATACAAAAATCCGGTTCCAGTCCCAAAATCAAGATGTTTCCTGTGACATCCATGCACCCATCCAGTGACATTCCCCAGCATATAGATCAGGACTTACCCCTGATTTAGGTCGTTCTCAGTATCATCCAGCCACACGCGCACCTTCAGCGCGTTTCCCTCGCGTACGTGTGTAAATATATCATCCATCTTCGTCGCTCCCCTGCAACACCAGAACGCGTCCGACGAGTTATGGCTGAGTTATGGCTGATTAAGCACACCCCACTCCCTCCCAAACACGACCGCCAGACCACAACAATTCTTCATCATTCACCAGGATTCGCGTTGGCGGGGTTTTTGTCCACTTTCTGGGAATTTTTTACGAACGGACTCACTTTTTCCGAACCCACCGAGATTTTTTCTGGGCCCAACTGAGTCACACTTTCCCTTTTTTACTGACCGTCCTGAGAATCCAGCGCGAACCCTGATTCAGACTGGACAAAGGCCTAGAGTATCACTGCCCATTACGGAGTCTGGTGAGTAACAATGAGCAAGTATATAACGAATTATTATATTCAAAGCATATGAACGTTTTCCGAGGTACGGCGCGTATAAGCTCATATACGTACTGTAAAACCTCCACACAAGGAACGCCTTCGGGACAGGGGAATTTGGAAATGTGACCAGAAGGTTTGTTCTGTTGGATATTGTTTGCTAACTACAATTGTTTCTTAAACAAACCCCAGAGACAGCGACTCAAAACAGTGGTGGAGACGAATTAATGAGTTCACCGGGCTCGAAAAGCACGAACAAACAAAAAATTTCTAGGTCTAGCAAACGAAAACTCGGCGGAAACCTGCGGACTTTGACACACCAAATTAATACCTTCTTCCAGCGTATTTCTCACGACCTTCCCCCTCCACCTAGCCTCAATCCTTACTCCAACATGAACATTGCAGCACCTGACGAATACTTAGTATCATTCGAAAATGTTCAAAAGCTTGTGTTAAATGTAAAGCAAAGAAAAGCTCCAGGGCCTGACAACATAGAAGCATGAATACTTCGAGACCTGTCACCCCTCCTTTCCAAACCTGTCGCAGCGATCTTCAATGGCTCCATCCGTGAAAGATACGTGCCTGAAAAGTGGAAACTGGCAACAGTTTCTCCAATCCCAACAAAACAACAACAAAAAAGGCGTATCTACTACAAATATGTTGGTCCAGATGTTACATGAGTAGTACAAGATGAAGGGAACGACGTCAGAATAATCTTCCCAGACTGCGCTAAAGCCTTCGACATGATTAACCACAACATATTGCTACAGAAGATGGAAGCAATGAAAATACCACAAAACGGTATTAAAGTGGCTAGCATCATTTCTAACCAACAGAATATAGCAAATCAAAATAGGTGACTACATATCAAATCCTGTGCACATAAAAGGAGCAGTACCTCAAGGTGCTCTATGGGGTATGGAATGCTTTTGTGCCATGGTAAAAGAACTGAAATCGACATTGCCACTATACAAGTATGTTGACGATAGAACACTCTACCAAATTCTTAAAAAAATCCGACAAACGCAATTCGACTGTGCAAGAAGCTTTACAACATGTAGTTCAGTGGACTACTAGCAACGACATGCAAATCAACCCAACAAAAACCAAAGAAATGATTATATCCTTCAGCAAACCCCAACAGGGAAACATTCCAGAACCTGCGAATATCGCAAACTCAGCCATCAAAAGGATCAATTTAGTTAGTTGGAGTCACAATCCAAGACGACCTCAAATGGGATAGCCATATACAGTCTATAACAAAGAAAGCGCGAACAAAATTGTTCTTTCTAGCACAACTGAAGAGATCAGGAGCTAACAAAGACGACTTGCGAAACCTCTGCAAAGTTATTTTAAGATCCCAACTTGAATATGCAGTACCGGCATGGGGGACAAGTATTACGAAAGAACAGACGAATAATCCAGAACACATACAAAAAAGAGCCCTTCAAATAATAAACCCTGAAATAACATATGACCAATCATTGCTGCTACTTAACCTCACAACACTCGAGGAAAGAAGAAGAGACATCTGTAAAAGGTTTTTCAGGAAAATTCAAGATGACAACGATAAAATAAATAAAGTCTTGAGGAGACCTAGACCATCTTCGTACACATTGATAACAAATAGTAAGTACCCAATCCCAAATGTCAATACAACTAGACATAAAAATTCTTTTATTCCTTTCTCACGGTTTAACTTTCAGTGACATTTACTCTTCAGAAACCTGAATTATTTAGCTTTTAGAAATCTAACTCTGAAAGAAATCTGAAAAAATTATAGCTTGAAAACAGAATAACGAAAACGAATAACACACTGACAAGAAGAACGATGAACAGATCAACTGTAATATTTTATAATATATTATAACCCCTTATAATGTTCGCCATAAAAATTTTATTATGCATTTTTGAACGCAATTCAACCTTTACGCTTACAAGTTTCGAAATAAAATGATATTCTATCGTATCTTATCTACGAATATATCAATACGTCCATGACGGTAAAACATACGAAATACTGGACAATAATAGTCTACAAAACTCTGTAATGGAAACTGCGATACATAAAATTTACAAATGGTCCAAAGAAAATGACATGAAAATTGATGCTGACAAAACGTACGAAATTATTTCAGCCTCAAGAACCACACCAAGCTACAGTCCCTCTTCATCAACGGTCAAGATATCCAAAGAATTGCGACTACAAAACTTGTTGGAGTATATATACAAAACGACTTAAAATGGTTGACTAATGTCATAACTTTGACGGCTAAAGCAAGAACAAAACTTTATTTCCTAAAAAGGGTAAAGAAAGCTAAGGCCAATGAAAAAGGACTTGCTACTGCTCTACAGTGGAATTGTGCGTCCACACCTATTTGGAGCAACAAAAGCTTATCTTATTTATGTGACTCACACTTATGGGAGTCCTAGCTCATACAGAGATATACGAAGTAATTTAAGGAAGAGCAGACTCAAAGCTACCCTCTTACAAGGGATCCCAACATTTCATTCGACGACATTTCATTCGACGACATTTCATTCGACGACATTTCATCCGAAAATGAATGACAAAGTACGACATTTCATCCGAATTTTTATTCAGGATAGATTTGAAACTGAGTGTGAGATTGCTTCATTTAATAGTTGTTTGTGATTTTACCGATTTTTTAGTAATATTTTAAAAATAAACACCACTTCTTAGTTGATCAATTTAACGTATTTAACTGGTCATTTACTCCACATCCCATAACAAATATAGCTACAAACTAGATGTTGTAACTGGTGTCCAGATCAAGCAATCAAAGTACACAAATGGACGCTAATCACTTGCGTCCAGTCCAAAACGTTTAGGCGTTCTGTAACTAATCAGAATTTGGGGGGTTTCCAACACAGGACTCAGTCGTCGCCACTCTCCCGATTCACTGGCTTCCACCTAATGTTGAAACCGACACAGTGTCGAAGCAACCGCCCCCCCCCCCCACACCCCTCAACTTCGGGATTAAAGTGCACACGACTTCACCAGGATTAAGAAGTCAGAGTGAAGGTTTAGACAGTGATTGGCATCAAACGAATACGAATTTGATCCAATTTTTCTTCAGAGTACCGTTGATTTGCAGTTTTCGTTAAAATACTTGTCAAAAAAAAAATCGGATGAAATGTCGTACCTGGTCACTTATTTTCGGATGAAGTGTCGTCGGATGAAAGATCTTACGGTATATGCATAAAACGTAATTTAAGGAAGAGCTAACTCGGTACGAGTGACGAACTTGTAGCTCCAAGAAACGATCCGCTACTGAGGTTCGAGGGAGCGCTTCAAACCCTCGGTATATAACTATATGCAAGTCAACCACGCTCGCTTTGAGGCACCTCTGTGGCGATATTGCAGTATATTAAGGGACATACCCAGAATTACGAAGTGTTACCTAGTGCCTTCAAAAAATGTGTTGTTGAAAACTGTACATATTTCTATATTTTCATAAAAGAACAAGTTCTAGAAATAACCACAAATTCCCACATGGAGCTATCTTTTGTTTTCCCCTCATGCACATGCGTAAATTTATGCAGCAACAATAATGCGTTGTGATAAAAGAGATGACCTCTCAGGAGATTATACGTGTTATGCATAAATACAGAGAGGACGGATATTTCAAAAAGTAGCTCCCCCCTTACCGAGTAATATTTTCGCGGAACCTCCAGTGGGTCTGCAGTGTAAACGGGTATTATACAGAAACAACAGATCTCCTCCAAGAGTCATAGTAGTTCCTATAATAGGAAATGTCATTGATGTCAATTTTCAAATCTCGGCGCACGACTGGGGCCAACGGCGTTATTTTAGAAAGGGTGCATCACATAAATGGCCCAATTATAAATTATGGCGCACAAGTTTTATGGTCAGATAAAAAATTTTTACCGAGAAAAATATGTGTTTTCTTGAGATCAGGATATCAAATCCCTTATTATCGCCCACAACAAAAGTGAATCCACAGTTGCAAAAACCACGCTTTACTCTAGTTTGGGAGTTTCGCTGAGGTCGAAAATAATGCGCCAGGATACTTCTCACTGTGCTTTTAAAGAAAAGGCCTGCCAGTTCGAACCTCGGTGTCCTTGAAAGTGCGCCGAAAGATCCTGAGCCTCAAAAATTGAGATCAATGGCCATTTTCTATTGAAGGAACTGTGACCCTTTCTGTCCTAGGAAGATAGAAAGGGTCCCCTGGGACTAACTTGGAACCAAGTTTCTTGTACGTAACTATTGCGGACACTAATCTCAAAGAACCAGAACATGGTCAGCAAACTAACAGCTGCACTTCACTGTTAAATTGACACCGGTTTCTTTTTTAGCGAAAACCCTCTGCATGCATTTAATGTTTCTTTTTACAAACCAGTCAGTGTGTCAAACTTTTTTCGATTTCCAATATGGCAGCGCCCACGAAGCCCAAGCCAAAAACGACCGACGACTGTTTGCGATATTCATAAAGTACACCCAACGACCTTTTTTTTTTAAATTGTTTCATTTAGCTAAATAATAATAATAATAATAATAATAATAATAATAATAATAATAATAATAATAATAATAATAATAATAAAGGTCGAAATTAACATAATACACCCTTATTTCTTGATCCAAACATTAGAAAAGTTTACTGCTTCCAGAAACAGGCTCTTCACTCTTCAAAAGGTTGTAGTAACCGAACTTTACAGGGTTTGCTGAGCCATTCCCAGGGCAGATCAAAACACGCAACATTAAAATTTGACCATCATTCTGCAGGTTTAGTAAAATCCGACTAAAACAATGCGTTTTTTTAATCAATGTCAATGTGCACTCATGCCCACTGTGAGAGCAATCCAAAGTTCGGCTCTACGCTTAAACAACGAGAGTGCTTTTTGCGAGACGAATAAACATTAAGAGCTCATTCCATAAACGAGTTGTGCTTGGGTAAAAAGGAGAACGATGCCATGCATAGTGAAAAACCTGTAAGTGAAGATGTCCAGCTGGATGGCGAGGTAGGGTGGGGGGGGGGGGGGGGAGCACATAATCAGGACGTTAGATTATTTTTCGGATAAGTCTGAGTCTGGCCTTTCAGATAAGTTTGACTCCTCCCGTGATATTCCCTCATATGAATCTGAGTGTATTTTTTTCAATAACCACAATATAGCAAAACGCAAAAAAACTTAATGTGCTTAAATTTATCTTTTATCTTGCAGCTTACAATATAACAAATATTGTAACTGTGAATAGTTAACAAATTAGACATAATGTATCTTTTAAAGACTAGAAATGGAAATGATACATCATTATACAAATCAGCCCAGTGAGTTTTCTGATCCGCAAACGTGTACTCGCCGAAGATTTTGTTGATCTGAAACATTTATTTGCAAACGTTGGCACTGAATATAACACAACAAATGACGATAATAGGCATTAATTTATGCAAACCTTCTCTTTAGCATATATAAGTGTAATTGATCGTTATTATGCAAATATTATTTGTATTCCAATGGAAAACGCTGCAATGTCGGATAAGTTTGAAAGGAGAACATTATTCAATGTCCCTTCCAGCCCTACCACTATTTCAGTATTCCAGCGGGAGATAAACAATATTTCTATCAAATACTTTTAACCGACAATGAATTGTATGGGAAGTGTTGTGTATATGCGTAGCCAGTGACTTCCGGTTGTAAATAAAGACATGGCGACAAGACTTTTTAGTTTCAATTAGTGTTTCCACGTAGCCACCTCACGCGTATAACAAATGGCGACGAGCAAATCGTGTTGCGTCGGACCGAAGAGGTTATGAGGATCTGGTGGAGAAGAAAGACGCAGAGGAAAGTACCGCAGATAACGGAAAAGTGAGTGTTTGCTGAAGTGACTTCTGAATGATGGCATCACTGATCGGACGATTGGAGCCCTTCGACGAGACTGCGGGTGACTGGGAGCTGTACAAGGAGAGGTTAGAGCAGTATTTCATTGCCAACGACGTAGCCGACGACAAAAAAGTTGCTGTAACTCTTAGTCTGATTGGCGGAAAGACCTATTCCTTGCTACATAGCCTGTGTTCACCTAACAAGCCATCAACAAAGACGTTCGAGCAAATTGGTGAGTTGCTACAAGAACATCTCAGCCCAAAGCCCAACGTGATAGCAGAGAGATACAGGTTCTACAAGCGTCAGCAACAGACGGGTGAGTCGGTGACAGATTACGTGGGTATCCTCCAAAAGCTGAGTGAGCATTGTGAGTTCGGTGAGCGTCTGGCAGAGGGAGCATCGGCAAATGTTAACAAGTTGCAGAGGACCACTGGAAATCGTTGCTTCAGGTGTGGCAGGAATGGCCCTGGCCCCGAGGAATGCCGTTTTAAGGACGAGAAATGCCACAACTGCGGTAAGAAAGGCCATATTAAGAGAAGATGCAAGATGAAGAAATCCGGTAAGTCATCTTCTGAGAGCAAAAAGACCGGAACAGACCAGTTTAAGAAGCGAAAGCCAAAGAAGAAAGTTTTTTATGTTGATGACGATGAAGTGACCACTGATAGTGAAGATTCTAATGGCGACAGCACTTCCTGTTCAGATCTCGGCTATACGGAAGTTGTCTGCGATGTAAACAACAATAGCGAGAAGAAATGTGCGTCCATTACGATCAGTCCTAAAATAAACGGCAAAATGATCAATATGGAGCTTGATACAGGATCTGCGCTTTCGATAATATCGAAAAGGGATTATCAGCGCCATCTTGGTAAATTACGGCTGCGGAGAACAAATGTTGTGTTGAAAACCTATACTGGAGAATGTGTAAGGCCAGAGGGGTACGTGAATGTTCTGGTGGAACACGAAGGTAAGGAACATCGTTTGCGGCTGTACATTCTTCACGGGGGAGGTCCACCTTTGTTCGGTAGAGATTGGCTCCGACACATCAAATTAAACTGGCACGAAATCAAGTCCATACGGATGGCTCGAGGTAAGAAGAAATTAGACCATCTTCTGGAAAAGTACAGTGAGTGTTTCGGCAAAGAACTGGGTGAGCTAAAAGGGATAACTGCGAAGTTACATCTCAAAGAAGGAGTTACCCCTAAATTTTGTAAACCCAGACAAGTACCGTTCGCAATGAGAGGCAAGGTCGACAAGGAGCTGGACAACATGGTGAGTAAAGGGATCCTATCACCGGTAGAGTGGAGTGATTGGGCTGCTCCCATTGTCCCAATTCTGAAGAAGGACGGTTCTGTTAGGATATGTGGCGATTTTAAGGTCACTGTCAACCCACAGCTCGATGTTGACTCGTACCCATTGCCTACTATTGAGAGCATGTTAGCAACATTGGCAGGTGGAGAGAAATTTTCAAAGATAGACCTCAAAACGGCGTATCTTCAAATGGTAGTGGACGAAGAATCGAGAAAATACCTGACCATCAACACACAGAAAGGACTTTTTGTTTTCAATCGACTGGCGTATGGTATTTCCCCAGCTGCTTCTATTTGGCAACGCGCAAATGAACAGGTTTTAAAAGGTATCAAAAACGTGCAGTGTATTTTGGATGACATGATAATCACCGGTTCAGACGATAATGATCACCTATGTACCCTCGAGAAAGTCTTTCAGCGATTAATAGAATACGGCCTTAAAGTCAACCCCAACAAGTGTGAGTTTTTCAAAGATTCCATTGAATTTTGTGCTCACATCGTCGACAAAGACGGAATCCACAAGACCGATTCGAAAGTCAAGGCAGTTACAGATGCGCCAGCTCCAAGGAATGTTTCTGAATTACGAAGCTGGGTCGCCCTGGTGAACTACTACCACCGATTCCTACCCAACTTGTCTACGATACTACATCCATTGCATCAGTTGCTCCACAAAAATCAGAAATGGCTATGGACAGACTCATGTGAAACGGCTTTTAAGAAAACGAAGGATCTCATCACATCTGATCTTGTTTTAGCACATTATGATCCGAAACTGCCGCTTCGACTGCACTGTGACGCATCATCAAAAGGTATTTCTGGAGTTATTTCGCATATCTATCCAGATGGAAGCGAACGCCCCATTAGTTTTGCATCCCGAACATTGTCAAAAGCTGAGCAAAATTACTCGCAAATCGATCGAGAGGCCCTCAGCATCATTTGGAGCATCAAGAAATTTAACATGTACATGTTTGCCCGAAAATTTGCTCTAGTTACCGACTGCAAAGTTCTGGTTTCGATCTTCAATCCCAAAAAAGGTATTTCAACAACTACGGCTTCGCGGATGCAAAGATACGCCATTTTCCTTACTGGCTATAATTATGAAATTGAATACAGAAAGACAAGTGAACACGCCAACGCTGACGGGTTAAGTAGACTACCCCTTCCGGTAAGCCAGAAAAATTCGTCAGGAGAGAGAGCACTATTCTACGCTGCCCTACTCGACAACTTTCCGATTTCATTCAAACAGATTGCCCAGGCAACGTCAAAAGACCGGGTATTGTCAAGAGTTTTCGAATTCACAAGAAATGGCTGGCCCGGTAAAGTTGAAGAAGATCTTTCTCCTTATCATTCACATGAATCAGAATTATCTATTTCACTGGAGTGTCTGCTCATTGGAAACAGAGTGGTTATTCCGGAAAAGTTCCAGAGAGCATTCCTGCAAGAGCTCCATAGTGCCCATCCTGGTATGGTGAAAATGAAAAAATTGGCTAGATCGTACATTTGGTGGCCCAATATCGACAGAGATATTGAAACACAAGCTAAAATGTGCCCGAGCTGCTTAGAGATAAGCAAAGCTCCAACAAAAGCTACAGTGCACCCCTGGGAATGGCCCAGTCAGCCGTGGAAAAGGATCCACATTGATTTTGCAGGACCTTTTCAAGGCCATATGTTTATCCTAATAGTCGATGCACACTCCAGATGGCCAGAGGTACGGATCATGGAAAAAATCACTGCCCCGGAAACTGTCAAAGTACTTCAAGAACTGTTTAGCGCCTATGGAATTTGTGATGTTATCTGTACGGACAATGGTACAACCTTCCATTCTGAAGCCTTCCAGAAATTCTTAAAACTACATGGAATTATTCACAAAACTACGAGTCCTTTTAAACCCTCGCGAAACGGTTTAGCAAAGCGCATGGTTCAGAGTCTGAAATCTAGTCTCAAATCGATGAAGCACGAACCTCGTTCAATGCACGAGAAAGTAGCCAAATTTCTACTCATGTATCGATCAACTAAAAACGCAACTACTAACGAGACCCCATCATTGTTATTCCTAGGACGTGAAATCAAAACAAGGCTGGATTTGGCAAAACCTAGTTTGCGCGACATCGTTTACAGAAATGTAAACACCAAAGACGAATTTCAGCGCCGTTCTTTTAGTGTGGGTGATGAAGTGCTTGTGAGGGACTATCAACAAAAGCACGGAAAATGGACATTTGCAGTTATCTCGCGGAAAATCGGAACGTTAATGTATGAAGTTTTGGTTGACAATTCGATTTGGAGAAGACACGTTGACCAAATCCGTTGTTCACAACACCCGGTTGAAGAAAAACCTATCAAGAGCGATAATACCCCTCAGCCATTAGCTGTTTTACCCAAGCCCACTGAACCTTATCCGACAGTAGACCGTATAGCTATTCCGTGTAGCATAGCGCCATCTACATCTGGTGAAACCATGATTTCGAAAGAGAAACCCGCTGTTTCTAGCCGAAAAACTGTGACAGTTAGAATTCCAGAGCCCTGTGTCAATGTTTCGCACCCCGTTTCACCGGCTAAAGCAAAAACTGAAATTTCAAGTGTCGGTAGTCGTGTATCGCGATCAGGTCGTTCTGTAAGATCGCCAAAGAAGTACGGTTTCGAGGATTAACTTTTAGTTAAATGTCGTACAATTAAGATATTTGGCTATATTCAATTATTATTAATTTATTCTAAGCCAATATTAACGTTTTATGTTTTTTTTTGATGTTGTACAGGTGCTGATTTGATAGATGGTTGCAGTTCAGTTAAAGTGCTGATAACGTTGCTGTAATGTTGACAATTTTTACAGTTAATCGACATTTCAGCTGCTGTAATTGTGTACGGTAAATATAAAGAGAAGAGAATTTTGGATTTATCTTTTGCATTTAATTGCTTATAATATATCTGAGCTAAGTGGCAAGTTTAAGGTTATGGTTTAGATATCTCTGAAGTAGTTATTTTGCATATTCGTTGTCCTTTATAATTACTTCGAACTTCATTTCCATACCTGTTAAGTGATCCTTGAAGTCACTCTCATGGATCGAGTTTTTGATCAGAGAATGTCGAATCGCAGTGATAGCGATAATATAGAGTAAAAAAAAAGGATTGAAAAAGGAAAATTCTGCAATTTTCAGGTAATTTAATTGATATATTCTGTCTGGTATACTTATAAATTTTATATCTCTTTGTTTGATAATCAGATAAAGTGTTCAACTGAATGCTGGTAGCTAAATAGCAGTTAAAGCACAGTTAAGCAGTAGTCTACACAGTAAGTCTTGTTTCAGTACGCGGGTAATGTTGTGTATATGCGTAGCCAGTGACTTCCGGTTGTAAATAAAGACATGGCGGCAACTTGGCGTCTGTTTAGTTTCAATTAGTGTTTCCACGTAGCCACCTCACGCGTATAACAGGAAGCCTCCCCAATAAAATGAATAGCTAAATAAATAAGACAAAACAGAACAAAAGAGAAAAAGTGATTTGTTGCAAACTTAAGGGTTTATTATTCTTGACATGAGCCACCCCTAATCAAATCCTGAATCCTTGTCTTCAGAAGTGAGAAAAATGTAAGGGCTACCTAAAAAGCTCATGTGATTGTAAAATCCAACGTCACATGCTATAGAATTTCTTAGGTATCTGAGATAAATATTTTTTTAATATTCATTTAAAGACTGATAAATTAATGGACACAGTGCAACGTCATAGGTAAACTGCCACAAAATACATGTTGGGCGTGTTTTTCTGAGACATATTTATATATTTTTGAAACACTTAGGTTTGTTCCTGCATGTATGTCACCAAAGTAACGAATAATGCGCGCAAGTACGTTGAAGAGAAGAAAATGCATACAATTCAGAATAGATTCTTGTGAAAAAATGATGTTTATGCAATAATTTTAAAAAGTATCAACTTTTATTGAAAGTCTGTAAGAGGAGTAGTTTTTGGACTTTTCTTTATATACTGAATATACATAGAAAATTACGATAATAAAGCCAACAATTTTGTCGAAAGTCCAATGGTAAGTCATGCTGATGTTCATCCTAAGTCCACATAAAACAAACTGGACCAACTTTATCATGATTTGAGAATTCAGTTAAGCAAGAAAATAAGTACACAAAATGAATTAATAGTTCTTTTTTCACATTCGTTAAAAGACTAATAAAGAGTATGTTTCAAATAAAAAATTGAAAAAAATATTGAAAAAACGTAAAAAAACACAGAGTACAACAAAATTACATGGTGTGATATAGAACGTACTTTAAAGAACAAAAACTGTTTACATAAATAAAGCATAGACTCAGGCTAATCAATAGTGATGCGCATGTGAACAGTGCACTGAAAAGCATTTAAAATTGGTTTATGTGTTATAAGCTTTTATAATAAAATCCATCATTTTCTTTACAAAGATCGAGAAGTTAAGCCTGGTCTAATTCTGGTAACGCTTGAATAAAAAATTTTGTACGGATTACTCTGGTTATAGTAAATGACTTGATGTTGCAATGGTGCAGATTATTTGCTTTGGGGTTTGGTTGGTTGAAAGGGAGCACAGTTCTTTTTATTTCCGGTTATCATAATTCCAAACCGACTGACAATATCATTCAGTTAAATGCTTTGATGATTTAAATTGATAATTTCAGACCTATATAACTGCAGTTTGTTAGATGATGGGTATTTTTCAGGTTAGAAGCTCGAAAGAAGAAGCAGTCAAATTTTTACAGCATATTCTGATAGAAATAATATGTCATATACCGCAAACTACACTCAAAGTTCTCACTATCTATTCCCGAAATAGGTTAGATGCTATAACCGCCTCGATTTTATACTGGGTCATATTTAATGGTATTCAAAACTTAAGGGAGGGGTGGGATCTTTACAGCATCGGTTACTTTCCTTAAATGTTCACCCATTTTACTTTGTAAACTTCATTTTTATTTAAAAAATTTAAATCGTTTGTTTGTCACCACTTTTCATCTTGATTGATAATATCACTCATCCTATCATTCATTAAATTTATGAAGAATTATAGAACAATATCAGGCACTTCGATAACGTAATTTAAGACCTGATACGTGTTTCGGGGGATTAGTTTGTAATAAGAGACGGTCATACCTGTTGCATAATTCTTGCTACATAATGTTTGAACGGTGCGCATAGCCCTCAAAGATCTTTTGATACTATGTCCAAATTAGACAAATTACTCATAAAGTAAAACCTACGACTGGGTCTGAAAAATTGAGTCCAGTGTCACAATAGTGTCCAAATTACTCAAACAGTAATACATACTTTTGGGTTTGTCAATTGTATATAGTGCCCGGAAAAATATCTGTATTGGATTGGTTATTCAGACAGCAAAACCTACAGTATGAAAACTGTGTTTGGTGCATTAGTTTATTCAAAGACTACAATAGGATCTGAAAAGTGTGTCAGATGTCCGGAACAATTTATTGCCCTCAGTGGGGAAGGCCACCGAATTCGCCTTTTGTTGGACAAAAGGGAAAAGGGAAACTTCTGTGGGTAACTGATGCTAAGAACTTTGTGCAGGTTAACTGTAGTGAAATCCATTTTATAAAGGAGTTTAGAATTCTTAAATGTACAGGGAAGGTGTTAATATAAGTCATTTAAACTGAAAGCTTCAGTTGCGGGGATGGCTGGGGTGGGGAAGGGGGTAGTCATTTCCAGTTTTTATAGCAAATGTTGCAACGTCTACTCGACGAAAACACAACCTACATGCCATTCAACGCTGTGTTTTATGCGTGCAAAATACAAATTTTGTTCAAGTCATGGCAGCGAATGTGTTATAACGTCAGATAATCGTGGAATAAACAAAATTTTTGTTGTTGGCATCTTCACAGCCATTTCTCTGACGCTTATTCACTGTAGGTGTGCATAATTGAATTGGTTAAGGTCGCTACCTTCAGTCCACTTTCTTCAACGTCTGTTTCACGTCTTCGGTGAATCGAATTTCCCGCGTCCTCTTTCCGATATCACGTTACACTCAGGTACAAAATGATGCTTCAACGGTATCATTTGAGAAAAGATATTGATGTCGTTTTGGTGAGATTCAAACATTTTAGATCACAAGGGCGAACTTTAGACATCACTGCAAACGTCACTGTGAAAAATGAGGCTCAGCGTATTCGACAAACGAAACAACTATGGTATAAGAAACAAGGGATTTATTCACCTC
Source organism: Protula sp. h YS-2021 (assembly GCA_949752745.1). Lineage (NCBI taxonomy): Eukaryota > Metazoa > Annelida > Polychaeta > Sabellida > Serpulidae > Protula > Protula sp. h YS-2021. The sequence continues at coordinate 36,804,278 of OX457025.1, forward strand.
CCTGCAAACAACCAGTAAGACCTGAATATTTGCATATATCAGTAATCTGGGTCTTGAATAAACTGCCTAGACGTGAGTCAAATATTTCAGCTACTAATTAATTGCCTGTGTTGCACAGCAACTTGTGTTACTAAAGGATTTCTTCAAAAAGCACTTCGTCACCGTCATGTTGGCGTATCCCTAAGGCCATGTGGACAAGGCTTCTTAAGCTGTATATGCTGTTAAAGAAAGTAAATTTACTTATCGATTATTTACAAGGGAATATCTGGAGCTGATTCACAATTAAATTTTTACTTAAAAATGTGCAAAAGAATGGGGAAGAGGTTAGATTATGATTTTAAATTAGTTTTATCGCCGCATGTTTCTAGTTTTTGAGACATAAGTTGTAACTTCCGATTGAAAATTTTAGTATTTGAAGAGGTCAAGAACTACCGTGTTTGTGAGGCTGTGGCAAAAATTTACCTGGTCAACCCCAATTTTAATATTTATTTTTAGTCGTCCCAAGGGTGAAACTTGGTTCGGCTCAATGAAATGTATGGAAGGAGCCAGAATACCGGAAATTATACAGAAAGTCAATCGTAGATTAACTGGGATCCGATGCCCTCTTTATCACTCGATGAATGTAAAAATGAGAAAAAAGCAGTAATTTGAACACATATAATTATAACAATATGCATTCCGTATAACAACTCTGTTCGTATGTTTTGTACTGTATATAAATGACACTTATTAGGATTGTACGCAAAGATTTTTGGTTTATTTGAGTTATGATATATATGTTTGAACGAGGCACTACTGTGTTTTTATCAGATTCGCACCCTTGTAGAAAGCCAATGAAATTAGCGTGTGTGGGTCCTTCACGGGCCTGCCATAAATACCCATGATCAGTCCATATATGAAATTTAGATTTCTCATGTGTAATTAGTTAGACTGACCATAAACATTCAAAAGTTTCTCTGTTGCAAAGTTAGCGAAAATAATTACTGCAGTAAGTACAAATATAACTTTTGTAAAATATAAATGTTTAATTTATATCTTAAAATTTATATAAAATGTAGCTGAAGGCTTGTTAAAGTTCTGGATGATTTCTCGGAGGAGGGCTTCTTTCAAGTATTTTTCGGTCCTGAAGAATTCTATGACCATCGCAACGGGTCGACGTTATGTGCTGCCAGATACCGAATGCCAGATCCATATGCTGAATATAGGGCACCACCTGTCCAGTGTCGATGTAAAGATTTGCTATCAGAGTGGCATCAATTGTCAAATGCTACTACTTTCAGCCGAACTTCATTGCACCTCAAACCATGACCGAGCCTCGCGAATCTATCAACTTGGGAAACACATTGTGGAACATGTCGCTCTCCAATTCTCTGATATATGCGCTGCCTGCCGTTATTTCGTTGTAAACTGGACCAAAATTCGTCGGAAAATATTAATCGCAACGATTTGCGATTGGACCACTGGGAACCTCTTTGTATTATTACACGTAGTACTATTTGGCGACATGAACTGCGTATTCCGCGGTCGACTAATTTTCTCGGCACCTTTAGCCAGCTTATTCTGTTATTGTTTGTGCCTGGTGTGATCGCCGCTTTTTCAGTTGCCGTTTGAAGCATGTTGCGCAAGTTGATAAGTCTCATGTGTCGCTCTTGCGCAGCTGTAGGTACCCGTGGCCTACCACTTCGCTGCCGATCTGTTACCAATCCTTTTCAATAAAACTTCCTGCTCATGATCATTTTCTGCAAATCGTAGCATGCTTACTTTGCGTCGCACAATAAAAACTTTCAATGAGACACCGTTCCAATTTTTTCAAAAATGCATTATGACCAATTCGATCACCGTACACAAGCAATACATATACAATGTTTGCAATGGCTGAAAACAGCTTTATTGAAGACAAGGCTCAACATTGAAGGCCAATCTTATGTTCAAAATTTCATATTCATATTTTATTAACTAAGATAACGAAGCAAATTCTGAATACTTTCTTTTGTTCGTCGCTATATTTTCGCACTTAGACCAAGCACACTATATGCAGATCAGATTTTAAAACATTTCAGATTTAGTAACGGAGAGCTTCACGAAACATTGCTCTGTGACTGTCTGTGGTACTCGCAGAGGGAAGGACAGAACCACCAAGTTGGAGACGTGTAAATGCACCCCGATAACATTTAGATAGACAGCATCATAATATTACTGACAGAAATGCCTTTAAAGCACGAAAACCGTTCAGTCCCATCAAGCAATTTTGAAGAGTTCGTTTGAAATCTTTTGAAAACTCTGACATGCGGATCTAGTTCCTGACTATCGTAACGATCATATCAGTGATTGAGTATGTGTTGCTAAGTTGGCATTCTTCCTCGCGAAGGCACAAACTAAGCTGCTAAAGTCCATTCAAGACTGTGATTTTCTCCTTGCCTTTACACACAGCGACTTGCCTCCACACACAGCATCTTGTCTCCATACACTGCGACTGGCCTCCACACACTGCAGCTTGCCTATATACACAGTTGCTTGTCTCCATAGAATGACCCCTACCCTCAAAATACTTAAGCAAAAAAATGTTTCAGAAACGCGATTATGAGGAACGTTTCTTTTAATTAAAGGAAGAACATCAAATTAGGTCCGTGTTTGTCAAGAGAGTTTATGAATACCTCTCACTTTCTAGCGTTTTAGCTCGTCATTGAGTCAAGGTTTAGAATCTTTCTGATGAATCATAAGCTAATTTAACAGCTAAACATAGATTATTAATAGACCAGTAGGGTTAATATTTTCTTGTATTATACGCTGAATCACAGAACAAGCACAACAAATGGTTCGTTTAATACAATGTTTCAATAGTTTAAAATATAAGTTTAATTGATTTACCTGATATCTATAGGTATATTTATCGAAACAAATCATTGACAAAACGCCAACTGTAAGAGTAAAATCCCGTAAGTAATGCGTGTCGGATTTTTTTTTGGGGGGGATTAGACGTTTTGAGGAACTTTTAAAGTACGTTCATCACAGCGACCCGTGATATTGGCGTCGCTTACTGGCGTTTTGAAATTTTAATACATTTGTGAAAAATATATACTATTGGTGTCTTTCCTGTATCACCCGGGACGTATTTTAATCACTAACTTGATCTAAACCCCTTACATCTGTCAATAGCGTAACATCATTACTTTTGGTCATTCTGTGAAACTGCCTAATGGATTGGCACATCATGTTTCAGATACTACTCTTCGTCGTCCGTAATGCATGAAAAGAGTAATCGCAAGATGTTCTCGATCAAAAGAAAGACTTAAAATAGGTTCTTAGCAAATGTCGTTTTATACTAGATCTAAACTGTACAATGATATTAATGTTATCTGCATAGATTAACAAAGTGTTGTCATGTAGCCGTAAAAATAATATGACTGTCGTTCGTAGAGGAAGTACCTGTGTCCTCCTTAATCTTTAGTGGACACAATGCCATTTTGGCAGTCATAGAACTTGTTCATTTATGGTGATGACATCAATATCAAACAATCAAAACAATGAGCGTAAATATTATGTGAACATGTAAACCAACAGAGATTTCGTCTAGATGTCTAATTTCTTTACATGGAAGAGCAATCGGGCTTTAAGCGACCAATATTCTATTTTAAAAACTATTGCTTATGAGTTCTAAGTAACACCAATTTTTGCAATATTCGTTCTATCCTTGATATCGCAGCTTCTACTCAAATACAATAGAAAAGCAAAATTCTTGCCTATATTATTCGGAACACCCAAATTGTGATTAAGAATTTATGACTGTTTTAAAAAGGAATAAGATAAATGTAAAAGGCATGTATTCATTATATTTTCGCAACACTTATATGGCTTGTAATGAGTACTGACATTGTTTTGTATTGTAAAACATCAATGCAAAATAGAAAAGGCCATAAAACATTTGAAAGTACAATGCAAAATGAAAGGCTTTAAAAATACTAAGCAAAATACTAAGGTATAAAAGTGCAAAATACAAAGGAAAATATACTGCAAAACAAATATGCTATAAAATGCAAAACCCCATCCAAACTGCACTGTAAAATTTTAAAATACTGTGTAAGATATAATGAAATCAGATAGCAAATCACATTGATACGATATATATGTATCGCATTACATTATTAGTTCCTAATCGCGATGGATTTAGTTAAATGTAATATTTTCAGTACATGAAACAAGTATTTTTAACACGAAAGTTACTGTTTTATTACTTTTACCTACTCACTTTCCAATTATCAATTCCTGTTAATATTTATGGTATGGCTGTTCCTAGGGCCTCTTTTCCAGGTGTGTTTGTCTTTGTAATGTTGTAATAATCGGTTTGAAAGGTATTCCACAATGATTAGCCTAGCAAATTCTTATCTGTTACGTTACCGTTTTCAAGTACCGGCACACTCACCTTTTTTATCCGATCGTGGCACCCCTAGAACCATTCTAGGATTCCATATGCTTACTCTTTATATGAACTGACTATTGGACGATCACAGAATAGTAAGGATAATCCCAATTCCAAAACACCCCATTTTGGAATATTATTCCTAAGACACGTCTCCAACAAGTAAATACTCATAATTCAAGTTAAGACAAACCCCAAGAGTCTTGAATATGTATATACCTATTTTATTTTAACAACATATCCTTGCCATCAGCCATTTCTACACTGCAGTGATACTTAATTTATCCTTTACAATAAAATATATATTCAGAGAGCAACACTGACTATTAGCTAATTTTTTAGCAATAAAAATTAATTATTTTGCCTCACTGACGCCCATGTAATGCTATACCACTGAAAAGTGTTGGGCGCTGCGGAATGAATATCTGCTGCCTTTATATTTGCAGAATCGGAACCGAAGAATTTGCTAAGGTATTTATTCAATTTCTTTTGACAAATTTTAGTCACACCTCCTAAGCTTAAACGTATCTTTTCATTATTTTCTACACGAATATTATATTTCGTAAAGAAAAATGGCAAGCCCTCTCACACACTAATTGCTAAGTAAAATCAAAATTGTGTTTTCCAATCAAGTTAAATTTATACTTTAATACAATTTACGCTCATCGTAAACAAGTTTAATTGGACATATAAAACATAAAATCAAATGAGGCTTTATATTATGCTAGAACCCTGTGATCGTTCATAGCCTATAGAAAATGGTTTTGTCTGATTTAGAATAAACTATGTTTCATATAAGTTCTTGCTAAACAAATGTTACAACACAATGGTTTACGAGTCACCCATTAGACGCTTACATACATATTTTATTTATTTAAGATGAACCCGATAACATGGTAATATTTGATCAGGATTCGCAATTACTAGCATTTCAGCTCTGTGATCTGGGTCTGGATTCACTGCTATTGAGTCATGCCCTTGTGGAATTTTGTTTCGTTGCACCAGTTTTTCTTCATAAGCCTTACCTGGTAAAACACGGCATAACAAAAGAGCAGTTCCGTAATTCTTGGTTACCTCAGGAAATTCTGAAAAGTAAAATCCATGACCATGCACAGTACGTCTTATTTTGCTCGTATCAAAATTGCGCCTGACTATGTTTTCAACATTTTTCGGCTTCGTTCCATGAAAGGCAAGGACTTCGTTGCAACTATCATTATCTTCACCGTATTTGTCTTCAAATTCTTTTTGTTTCGCCTTATACCTTTCCATGAGCTCTGGGTTTTGATAAAAGTCGACACTCTTCAAATCAGGCAAAGCTCGACCTCTGTATTTGTGTTTTAGATTGAATAAGTTAGACTGAACAATGCGCAGATGATATTCAAGGAAATCGTCAACTTTGAATGATCGCGATGGATTGATGCTAAACTTTTTGAAACCTGTATATGAGGGATGCAGTTGCATAGTTGCTACGCTTTTCTCGAAGTGAATAATATATTTTGGAATGGCTTGATATACGTTGTATATGACAAAATGATCTACTTCCCTTTTCGAAGTTCCTCTTACATACATTGAATCAAATCCTAGATTCTTTACATTTTGCGCAGTAATTTCCTCTTTGTCTTCTGAGCTGACACAATAAGCATTACCAAGTAGTACTTTACACATCAACAACTTTCCTCCCCCACGCTTAAAGATTTTCTCGGGAGCTTGTAGAGATGAGTTACAAAAAGCGATTCCTTTGTTTGCTGCTGTTGTAAAAGTCGAGAAGCCAAAATTGCGTATATTTTCAATACTTTCCGCTGATGCATCATGAAATTTTAACTGACTTTCCTTCACAGGATCTTTTAACGACTTGTGACACTTCAGGAACTCTGTTGACAGCTCTTTGTTCCATAATTTGTAGATATCAGTAACTTTTGGAAACCATGAACAGTTTGGTTTTATAAATCTCACTGCAATGTCTTTAACTTCGTCGAATTCTGGGTCATCGTGACTTAATTGAATGCATTGCTCTGTTTCTTTCTTCTTTCTGAGCTGTGTAATTTCCTGTTCTAAAATAGCCAGTTTCTGTTTTCTGTTTTCTTTCTCCGTTTGTCTCTGAGCCTCTATTTCGGTAGCGCGTAGCTTCTCACACACATGACAATCCAATGGGTTGCAAGGCTCAGCACATCTGCCTAGACAGGGATGCCCACATTCTTCGTAACTCTTGTTACACCTTTCTGTGCATGTTATTTCTTCTACTTTTTTAAAACAGCTCTTAGCTGTTTTATGACCACAAGACAGAGTACATCGTACTTTCTGAAAACACTTCACTTGGTTGTCCTCCTCATAACAGAACATTTTTTTCATATGTGTGCATTTTAATTTCTTAAAAAATGTTTTTTTACATTTCAGCCATTCTTTACTTTCCCAGCACAGTTTAATACCTTGATGCTCGCATTTGTCAAATGTGAAATTCACCATTTCTTCGCATGAAAAATGAGTATGTTCTGCACTGCATTTTTCTTTGCACTTGTGTTTTTCGCATGACATCAAAACATCGCAAGGCTTATCGCAGAATTTTCCTTTTGGAATTGCATCAGCAGAGTCAACATACAGTTTATTGGCAGTGTGTTTTGGACACTGCAGTGGAACAGATTCTCCCAATTCTCCTCGAATAGTCATTGCAGAAATAACAGGTCTCCAATGTTTGGAATGCTGCAGCGTTTCTTCGTTACCTACAAAATACATCCCACATTTGGCTCGGGACTGCGCCACGCATCTTCTGTTTAACGTATCCAAGAACCCCAAACCACGTATTCCCTTTTGGTTACTACGTACAAGTGATACTATGACAATGTCATTCTCGTCGCCTTGGTAGTTGTCAATGCTTTGAATATTCACCTTTTGCTCAGTGCCTCTAAAGCAGCCACCATTATTTGTAGTTATTTTTTGCAATGGATTTGCCATTTCGCTATCCATTTCTTTTCGAATCAATCGCACCTGTTGCAAATAAGCGGCCAGAATGGTAACTGCAGATGGTTTGTGTCCCATATGAATAAGGTATAAAGCCAGTTTCACGCATCTTTTGACTTCTTCTTGATTTGTATAGCTGGTACTTTCACTTGCAAGCGATTCCTCAGAACGATGTGTCCAGAAAAACATGGATTTTGCAATGCAATTGGGTGGGTTGTGAGCTTTCACAACGTCCATATTACTCTCTAGCTCCGGGTATATATCCTTTAGCATGTCCGCGAATTCCGGTCTCATTCTACTTTGATGAGTAAGAGTTGTGAAAGGAAGGTTGTTGTTAATGAGGCGTTCCATGAGGGATATATCCAGGTTGTATTTTTTACACAAGTCATAGGTTTCAACTCTTGGTCTGAGTTGCTTGTGGTCACCTATCAGGATAAGCTGCTTTACCCAAGGCCCTAAACAGCCAAGCAGCTGAGGTTCCATAATCTCGGCAGCTTCCTCTACTATGACCACAGCTGGTTTCAGCTGGGACAACAAGTCTCTTTGGATACTTGCCCCCGTTATCGTCATGCAGACAAATTTCTTTTCTTGAAGAATTAATAATTTGTGCAATGTTTCAAGCTCAATTTTGCGCCGCAGCGAAGCTTTATAATCAAGTAACACATCTGTCATTCTTTGGGCTGAGGACGTTACTTCTTTATTCATGATGTTTTGAATGAAATAAACCTTGTCTTCCTGACGCATATCCCATGGGTTCATTTTGCCTAACTTTTCCAGGTACTTGCTATTGTTGGCATAATCTGTGCGAAGCGGAAACATTGTTGGCATCCAGCTACTACCAGGTGTTTTCTCAATTCGAAATTTAATAATGTTTTCAATAAGCACATTGCCGTCGCATCTTCCCGTTACTGCCATACGCTCCTCCTCTATTCTTGCCAATTCTTCCTCCATTTCAACAAAATCATCTTCTTCATCAGAGTTTTGAACAGTGACTGGTTGCACTGATGTTTCATCAAAAGCTTTCTGGAGTTTATTTTGTATAGTTTGTAACTCTAGACCCTCTGGATACCACTCTCTTATGCCCCTAGCTATAACTGTCATAAGTTCCCTTTTTACCCAACGGTCATTACTGTCATCGTGGTGAGACAACAGAAATTTTTTGACAGGTGCAAGTTTTTCTATGATTGAATTCTTATCTCTGAGTAAAGATTTATTTCCTGCAAGCAAGCTTTTTATAGATTTAAAGTTGTAATTGGACCATTTGAACCCTAGGAGGAAGGTTTGCAACTGGTTTTCAGTCATGTAAGTTGCTATCATCTCCGAAGTAAGACTTTTGCGTTGTGAGATACTACTAAAAGCATTTGCAGCGTATTTCTTTTCTTCTTCTAACTCATTTTTGCAATCTTTGATTCTGCTGTCTAGATCTTTCCCTCTTGCTGTCATCCATTTCAGCTTGGCTAGATTATATACGCCAGTGTCATTATTTCTTTGTTTACCTCCAACACGCACAACCCCATCTTCATAATAATTGGCAATTTGCTTTAGAAATTCATCAAGTGCGTGGTTTTTGTACGTTAGAACGAGAATAGGTGAATCAGGCCTTGTAGACAAGGACTCTATAGCTCGTGCAAGTTTCACTCCCATAAACGTCTTCCCCGTCCCAGGCGGTCCTTGAATGATAGCAATACGCTTAGACAAACTCTCTAAAAAGGCGTGTTCCTGGCTCTTGTCGAGTTCTGTAGTGTATGATGCCGTCTTTTCCGTAAGGTCAACTAAATTTATTTTTATTCTATCACAGGTATTAAATATAATATTTCCATCGATAGTTGTCTCCTTATCAATAAAATCCGGCTTGCAGCTACTATTTTTCCCTTGTACAATTTCTGCTTGGAAAGGGAGATTCTTGAGATCCATGCTCTGTAGTGAGCGCAAAATCGGCTGATATGACCTATAATGAGTGGTTGATTCCACCAATAGGCTTCGCGAATCAATTTTTTCTAAGTATTGAATAGCTTGTCCGTCATCTCTACAGTTACACTCGCTACAAAGTTCCAAAACGACTATGCTTTCCTTCTCCATCAAATCTCTGCTAACTACCGTAGCCCAAATGGCGTCTTGAAAGGTTCCATCAACTGAGAGGCACACGAGATTTCCGAACATCAACCTTTTTGATCTTTTCCAGCTTTTAACTGCTCGGGTGGACATAACTCGCAGAGCTATACCATAGGCGATTTCTGTGCTCTCAAGGTGTATACCATAGAAATCTTTAACATAGTATGCACATATGGATTTATCACTCAGGTTTCCTTGCATGACATGCTTGATGCCTTGACCTAATGAGTACAGACAGTCAGCTCGGAGTAGTTTAAAACAAATATCAACATATTCTTCAGGACTTGAGTAGGCTCCCTGTAAAAGAATTGGATGCAGTTGAGAAAGGAGTTTGATGGGGGCTTCCTGCAGCATTTCCGTGTGAGAAAGTACTAGTGGTATAGAGTAATCTCCAAATTGATGACCAACATATTCTTTACATGCTGCATGTAACAGGGTGTAAAGACAAGATTCCGTCGTTGTTTCGTTTCTAGACACCATCAGCTTCAAAATTGGAAGAATGGCAGTAATTTTACTGGGCACGTTTAAAGCAACCATCAAAAGAAAACTTCTTATTTCGACCAGGATATCTTCTGACTGTTGTCTGACAGCATTTTCCGTAAATGAAAACAGGCAACCACACCTTGCATCAAATAGATTTGTATTCGTTATAGATTGCACTAAATACTTGAAATTTTCCTTCATGGCAATACTTTGTTTATGTACTTGTGTCAGCGCATCAATCATTAGACGAATGGCTTTATCACTTAGTTTCTGACAGTTGCAAAAACATTTCCAGATCTCTGCCCCATTCAAAATTTCCACAAGACCTACACCGACTTTGTTTTCTGCCGACTTGGTAATTTCTAATTTTATCGTTTGTAAAACCTTTTCCAGTTCTTCTGGCGTGCGTGCGTTATGGTACTGTGTGATATACACCCTGACTGCGTGGGATTTACTCTTGTCCCTTTCACCTAGTACAAAATGCACTCTATCACCCTTCTGTGGCTTTATAAGATTCTGTGAAGGTTTTACATTTCGGAAAAAGAATTTAACTTTTTTTGAGTCTCGCCAACCCAGGGGAAGACTCTTATCTGGCTTAATGAAGCCGATAGGACTATCATTGTCCTCCTCCTCCAGTGAATCAATAACACCCTGAAGGTAAGATTCACTCTTCTTTATATTTGCCTTGTCCCCAAATCTTGCCTCCTGCTGTGTTACTAGTGTTGAGGTTAGTTCCAGGCAATTTGATGTCCTTAGGTTGTACTGGCTTTTCTTTGATATTGAATTTTCATTTACTGTTAAGTACTGAGATCTTTCATCCGTGTTGTCCCGTTTAGCTCTTTTCGTCTGCTCATTACGTTTGCTACTTTCTTTCGCTCTTGTTGCATCTTTATCACTAATTTTGCGTTTACAGTTTTGCTGAACTCCCATATTCATCAACACAGGCTTTTCTGAGGAATCTGAATGATGCCGGGTTTCATTGCGGTGTAATTTTCCTGTCATTGTAGTGTCTTTCTCGATTTCAGCTGTCACTGGTTTCGATTTCAAAGCCTCTTGCCTAACTACATTAAACATCAACGCACTTTCACTTGTCCTATAGTTCGGTGCTCTGACCACGTTTTCATCGACTTGCAGTGAGCTGGATTGTGCTTTTGGTGAGCTATCAGTACGTTTTCTACGTTTCAATGGTGGTATTAATGTTAGTGGTGAGCTGCTGCTGCTTCTTCGTGAATGCATTTCAGTACTATTATGTAAATTCCCAACAGTATGTCTTTCGATATTACAATCTCCTGACCTGGTGGTACTTGCTGAATTCTCATAATCATGCATTTCAGCACTGGTATCTCCTGACTTGGTACTTGTCCGTGGATTCTCATTAGTATCAATTTCAACACTGCTATCTCTCGATCTTGCACTTTTTTGTAAATTCTCATCACCATACATTTCAGTACTGCTATCTCCATACCTGCTACTTCTTTGTGATTTCTCATCACCATGTCTTTTAGCATCGCAGTATCCTGACCTATCACTTCTTCGTGAATTCTCACCAGCATATATTTCAGTACTGTTGTCTCTTGATCTTACACTTCTTCGGAAATTTTCATGACCATGTATTTCAGTATTGTTCTCTCTGTACTGGCTACTTCTTGGTGACTTCTCATCAGCATGCATTTCATCACTGCTATCTCCTGACCTGGTACTTCTTCGTGGATTCTCATCAGTATGAATTTCAACGCTGCTTTCTCTTGACCTGGTAATTTTTCGTGAATTCCCATCTGCATACACTTTAATACTGCGATAGCCATACTTGCTACTTCTTCGTGAATTCTCATCAGCATGCACTTCAGTATTACCGTATCCAGACCTAAATTTTCTTCGTGAATTATCACCATCATGTATTTCAGAGCTATTGTCCATTGATCTTCCACATCTTTGGAAATTTTTCTTACCATGTATTTCAATACTGTTAAATCCGTATCTGATACTTCTTCGTGAATTCTCAACATCATGCATTTCAGCATTGTTATCTTCTGACCTGGTACTTCGTAGATTCTCATCAGTATGAATTTTAGCAGTGCTGTCTCTTGATTTGGTACTTCTTCGTGAATTCTCATCAGCATACATTTCAATACTGCCATCTCCATACCTGCTACTTCGTGAATTCTCATCAGCATGCATTTCAGTATTACAGTATCCTAACCTATCATTTCCACGTGAATTCTCACTATCATGTATTTCGGTTCTGTTGTCTCTTAATCTTCCACCACGTCGGAAATCTTCATGCCAATGTATTTCAATCCTGTTATCTCCGTACTTGTTACTTCTTAGCGAATTTTCATCATCATGCATTATAGTACTGCTCTCTCCGTAACTGCTACTTCTTCGTGAATTCTCACCAGCATATATTGCAGTACTGCTATCTTTTGACTCGTGCCTAGATCGTGAGGACCAGATGTTATACTTCGATGACTTCTTTCCCAGAGGCGATATTCGTTTATTATCTGAATACCTACTTCTTCTATACTCTTGTTGGTTCCTGGCACTTGTATCATTTCTTTTGTCGTCGTGAGATGCACTACATGCTTCTAAGGAAGATATATTTTGTCTGTTAATTAGTATATCTATATTATGGACATTGCTGCATGAAATATTTTGTCTTTTTTCTACTAGATCTTCTTGATCAAGTGAAATTAATTGTCTTTTTTCGGTCTCAAGTTTTCCTTCCTCTCGTATTGCGTCTTTTTTTATTATCAATGCACTGTTATGTATCTTCTGAATATTATTTTCTTCAATGAACATGCCTTCGTTATTCCATTTATCCTTTTCTGTCCCTTCGTAATCGCGCTTTTGCTTTTCGTGGCTTCGATACAGTCGATGCTTTGATATTACTTGGCGGAGGTCATCTTGATCTGATTCACATTTTTCAGTGTTTTCTTCAAAACATTCTGCCATATTTGCACTATCTTGGTCGTTATTACCACAAATATATACCACTCTTTGCGAACGTTGTAACTTTGCTCTAAGATCTGTTTTCGAAATCTCAAGGAAAGGGATTCCGTTGGAAGGTGTCTCGTGGTAAGGGGTCGGCGTTTCAGCGCTGTCTGTCTGCATGTCTGGCTCCCTGATTTCTCCCTCCTCCAACGAATCATCAAGCACAGCATTGCCAAGAACAGGCAAGCTACATTCCACACCACCACGCAATAACACAAGTGACTTTACGAGGTTTTTATTCTCTTCATCATCAGCTATTTCGTATTGTACAATCTTGCCCTCAGTGACTTCCGCAAAGTCATTGTCAAAGTCAGCAGACCATCTAAATATGGCGTTTTCATTTTTGTCAAAGCTGCGAATAGTACCAAGCCTATTATCGTAATCAATAGAGGCGATCTTGCTCAGTCTCATGGTAGCAGTATTAGATAAGATGATCTTCAAAAAGTGACCTGACAGGCATCTGAAAAGTAATTTCAGATTACTTAGCTAATCATTAATCCCCAAAAATATTTACATATTCAACAAGCGTATTAGCCTGCAGTTTTACTTTTTTTGCGAATATTGCAAATGATAAACGAGAAAATGTTGCTGATTCTGAAGTTAAGAGGATCACAATTTGTATTTCATTTTAACAAGGCATTTGACCGTGTCAACATCTCTTTGCATCCATATCATTTGTCAGACCCTATCAAACAAACGTGAGTTGATATTTTTTATGAAAATACTTTATTTGTTTAATAAATTATCTGTTCAATCTTTTTATAATTTATACCTTACATGAGATCGAAGATTTCATATTGGGTTGTTTTACCTCTTATTCTTTACCTTTCCTCAGTTTTTTTAACTTGCAACACAAAATAGTCCAGATGAGAGCTGGAAAACCAGTCCACTTTTAGAGTCAAGGTAAACTTTCCGAAAACCTGTTTTAAAGAAAATTCATCTGTCTCAAAGCAGTAATTCTGAGCTCACTTTTGAACTTACACTCCTGGCGGGAAACATTTATATGTAATACAGGGACATGGATTTTGATCTTGTGTTTAACTTTGATCTCACTGTGGATTCCAACCGCCTTGAAAGGGTTGGGAATCACTCTCTTCGTTCACTGGACCATGCCATTTAGGATAACTTTGCAATCTTAACTTTGACCTAGATTTTCAAGATCACGGGTCCCGAGAGAGAGAGAGAGAGAGAGAGAGAGAGAGAGAGAGAGAGAGAGAGAGAGAGAGAGAGAGAGAGAGAGAGAGAGAGAGAATTTGACCTCTTCTTCAGAATGACACCTCTCTATGGAGATATAAGGGAATTTTGTTATCTGAACTTTTCAAGGTCATAGATCGCCAAGTCTTCTTGTGAACAGCATTATTTTTCAAATTGTTCAAGATTTTCACCTCAATCGCATTCTCACATTTTGATCTGAAATTTGGCTTACATTTTTAATGTGAAAGTTAGCTGTGTTGTTTCGAAAACAACTTGGAGAAAAGGAGAGCGACTTTGACTCCGTTTTAGGACACCACATCTTTGCGTTGATTGAATCTTTATGATCTTCACTTGAGAGAAATGAATGGTTTGACAATACAGTTATTTACTACCATATATTCCAGTTTTTCTCAAACTTCAGAGTTCCACCATTTCGGCAGTTTTTGGCGAACCGCGAAAAAAAATAAAAGCCTGGTTGGCAAACCCAGGAGAACATCCCTGCATAACATCTAAATGATTGGAGTAAAACTTTAGGAGCAGTAACATTTTAAAAATAGATCATAACGGGCACTAAAATTGCCGCCATTTTGTCAGTTTTTCGTCAATCGTAAAACAAAGTGATAGCCAGGTGGGAGACTTAAAGTTACATTCAAGCCCCGTATAGTGATACGACAAACCCAGTCCGACAAGGTCGGCTAGCTAAAAACATAGGCATCAGAGATGCAAAGCCCCCAGCCCGCGCCAATAAGTGGCAACAAATTAAGTTCAGAGGTTTATAAGTTCGACATTCTTGTGTCGGTCAAACTGAAACATTGACGCTGCACATCTTTTGTTAACATGCCGCCCGAAAGATGGTGTGTAAAATAAAACGGGAAGATACGAAACCGATTTTTGGCTTTGCGTTATGTTTTGCAGACAAATTGCTAAAAGTAAGCGAATATAAATAAACAAAAAGCGAACACAACACAAGATTAAAAAAAACTGGAAAAACCGGTTTTCCATTTTTGAACCGATTAACTGAACCGCGAAAATAAAAATCCGCCGTTTTCAGGTGAACCGATTTAACCGCACAGCCCTAGCATGTATGTGGCTTATAATATTCTTAAAAAACTCCATAGGTTGATAACTTAATACCAGCTAAATATATTGGCAAACAACACAGCTTGAATACGTCTTATAAGCCGAGTAGTGCTTAGTTTTTGTTGACCTAAGGTTTGATTAACTGGTCTGGCATACGCTGTGTTTTCTGTTGACGCAGTGAGAGCTGGCACAAAGCTGAGCAACTGTGTAGTGTTCTGTGTTGTACGTTAAATGCTCCGCATTTACTTAAAAAATACACTCTTTTCACATGGCATTTTAACAAAGAAACGAAATCGAAGACGAAAATAAAAAGCGACATGCATACGTTCCGATCAAACTCTTCATAAGTCCTAAGTTTCATTGTCCTAGGTCCATAGTGTCAGAGAAGAAAACACAAAAAATCGGAAAACTGTCAAGAAGAAAAAAAGGACGAACGGCTGCTCGCACAAATTCATATAACCCTTGCAAGCTAACAGCTTGTCAAGTGTTAAAAAATTGTAAATGCCAGTGTTCCAAAAGTGCGAGCGCAAAATTTTAGTTTAAATTCATCATCTGAAAGGACAATATCAGTACTTGTTCCGCCATCCGAGTAATTCTTTTTTGCTTAAAAAATTTATAACACCTCATGTTTTTAGAACAGACTTAGTTAACAAACAAACAGGGATAACAAACAAGGTCATTTTTCCCAGCTTTAGATATATTTTTGTTCTCACGTTTGCGTACAGAAAACGTTACTTGTCACCGACCACAATTCGACTTCCTCTATCAGTGAGTTGTAATGAATAATAAATATTTTGTTAATGTGATTACATTATTATATCTCACTCTGATAGAGGCTCTTACTCAAATAACTGATATATTGTAATTTTTATTGAGAAATGGATTATACAGAGCTACATACCACTGATAACTTAGCACCGAAAAAATAATATCCTTTAGTTCTAAAACTGTAATTATTTCTAGAATAAAACTACCTAAACTTGAATGCCATTTGCTTATTTTTTTTCGTTGATTTCTGCATATTTACTAACAAAGCATAATCATTGCTAATTTTTTGAATTTTTTTTTCACATGTTGCGATACACAGTCTGTCGCCATATATCTGTCGCGAAGTGTTTTCAGGTTGAAGTATCACGTGATAATGTCCCATGACTTCATTATACGATAACACCTCTTATAGAATAACACTGGGTTACACGAAAACATAACAGTTTTTGCAGGCCGTCATGAGCACTAATGTAAACACAATAAACACGACTGTCGTTTTTATAAATGTTCAACATGCACAAATATTTAGAAATGGTCCAGTCATTGCTGTCTTGCATGAATTAAGTATCGAGTTGTTCCCAATTCTCACATGATTCGTATAAGAAGAAATTATTAGTTTTCCTTTCTACTGAAAAGAAACGTTACATGGAATAGAAACTAGACCGTTTTCTTGTTAGCAAGCAGCCAAAATTACACTTGGAACCATAAACCATTTAAACCATGCTCAACAAGGTTTTGACATATATTATCCCAGTAGATATTCTGGTGTCAAGAAAGCGTCAATTTCAGGTTGCGTCAGTGAGTAGACCAAATCGCAAAAATTGAATGTGTAATTTTGTTTTGAATGGTCGCGACCACAGATCAAATTCTTTGACACAATATTGAATAGTCGTTGGATAAGCAACGATGTGGACGCAAAAACATTCTGCAGCATTAATTATGGTTGTAATTTGGTTAGGATCACAGGTGTAACCATGGATCAACACTTACTCAATGTCTTTAATATTCAATGAATATACGTTTGCTAAAGCAATCTTTAGAAGCGACGTCGATTTTCGTTACTGTAAATCCACCTGTTTCCACACTCAGTTCACATCTCTGACCCAGCATTGAAAAATTTGCCGCAAAAATTTGCAGGTCGCAACCTAAAAACTCATGTTCACGCTCACAGCAAATTTTAGCCTAGCACTGGTAATGGTAATCAGTTATCGCTTTGAAAATTGACGATAAGTTTTTGACGATAAGTTTTTACACCTAATTTTAACGTCTAAATATCGGTAGGTATAAAAATACCATCTCTGAAAAAAATTCAGCTGCAAAGTCTGCCCCCTCCAAAAAATTCACTGTTGGTCATATGGCCGGTGGTCTTTGGTCCGGTGATGATATGACTGGTGGTATTTTAGCCGGTTTTCATTTGGTGTGTACGCCATTTTCGCCATGTAGACTTCCTTCTTAATAAAAATCCGAGCTGATGAAATGCTACAATGTTTACTGGAATTAATAAATTATAATAAGCAGTAAAAATCTTGTAGAAAATGAATGGATTATTTTTAGGTGAAAAACTGAAAATGGCATTCATTATGTAAAAACAACATCATAGCAAGGTTGAATCAAGATCCCCGAAAAGTGGTAAATAAACATTCCGCTGAGATAGTTGCTGCTCAGCCTCACTCTAAGACATAGCAAAAAGTGCATGCGCAATATTTGCTCATTCTTCTGTTAGTCGTAAAGAGATCAATAGCTTGTACCTGTACCAATAGCTACATCATAGCCTGTGCCTGTGTTATAAAGGGATTCAACGGCAAAATTCAACATCCATTGTTTTGCACATGGAATGCTAATAAATTTGTATAAAAATTCAGGTAGACGACTAAACATATTTCAGCACGTCTCTGTCAAATTTGGTTGTCCTAGCCTAAAACCGTCTCAGAGGAGTTCGTGTGACAATCTCATGGAGGAAAAATAAAAAAGTACTCATATGGAAACACATTAATGAATCGCACGAATTCAAGAAAACTACGGAGATTAAAAGTCCCTAAGTGTAACTCAGCCGAAATTCAAAATCGCACAAACCGTTTCCGAGATGGTGAACTTCCGGTTCTTTGCTTTGACCATTACCAAGGTCAAGGTCACCGAGGAAGCTTTTATATGACGTCTTCTAGGCCATTAGCGTAAACAATAAGTTCAAAATCTACAACCGCTTTCGAGGTAATGGTAAAATTCTTGTTTTGAGCCTTGCGCAGGAGGTCTAGATCAATGATGTACCTCTTATGTAGTGTCTTTTCAGCCCAAAGGGTCGATAATAAGCTCAGAATTGCTCTATCTAATCTCTCACTGTTTTGAGATAAAGGCTAACTTCATGTTAAAACCACCTAGGTGACCCACATATAAAGTCTTTTAGGCCGAAAGAGTCGAAAACAAGATCAAAATCTTTCAGGATAATGGTCAATCTTTCTCTAATAGTTTTTCATATACAAAGGTCATATGACCTTTGACCTTGACCCTGAATGTTGAGATTCCGTATAGGTGTTCAGACAAGTATTTAAGCGCGTTAGCTAGCCATTTCTCGTTAAACAAGGGTTTAAAAATATTTTGACCTGAACGTCAAGGAAGTCACGGAGGACTCGTTACGATCTATACCTTTAATAACTGTCGTTTCTACTCCAAACTTTGTAGGTGAAATTTTTTGGAAACCATTTTGAGGTCAGCAAGACACACATGCTATAATCGTTCACTCATTGTGGACAGTTGGCCGAACAATGTGACTATGCTGAGCTATCACACCACGTGTCTTAACTGGTGGTCATCCCATCCCTAACCGCCTTAAAGGATTTCCCATGCCAAGGTTGTGGCAGAAAAGACGGATTCAATAAACTATGGGGATTGAAATTCCTCAAGTGTAATTATTAGTCCTGACTCGTATTTTACAAAAGCTACAAGAATCTGTTGATTGATTGCTTTAATCTGAAGCATATCACTTGAAAAAAAAAACAAAACTCTGAAAACATTTCTAATTCTTTGTATCTATTTTCCAACAAGTATCAGTCAGATTGTATTTCAAACAAAGCCGGAAAGGTTAATTAGTTTGCAATGATAGCGATCGTGTGTCTAAATCACAACTGATATAAGCAATCTGAATCATCTTGCAGATGTGTTTTACTGGCTTTTAAACCTGTTTAAAAGAACAAAATGTAAATGACCTAAATTTGGGATTTCAACAACTACGGTCACTCTTCACAGGTTCTAGTAGCAAAACGTTCCAATGCTTACTTGCCGTAGTGGTGTCGTTCAAAATGCTATTTTGAATTTCCGTCAAAGGAGAGTATTGCGCCTACATTCTTGGAGCAGTCCCTAAATTGTTATAAATTTATATTTTATAATTTGAGCCAACGTTGCATTACGCACGACGATGTACACCATGCAGGCCCAGTCGCGTAGATACGCCTTTGGGTTACTGTCTGCTGCCTAGCCGTGCAGTGTGCCCTGGGAGGATCATGACTGAGATGGGAAATCCCTATGGAAAACTGCAACCAACCCAGCTTCGGATATACTAGCCATGCTTTTCCTCCGTGATAAAAACCTGTAAAGGAAGCAAACACAAAGAATGGTTTGATGCTCGAGTTCACGAAATGCCTAAGACAAAAATTGATACCCATTTAAAATACATTCAGCACTCTACAATTCAGATGCTGACAGAGCTGTAATTTGCGAGTTTCAATGACTTAACTAAATTCTGTTCTCGAAAGCAATTCAACCATCTCAGGTTGCCAGTTTTGAAAATATAATCTTATGTTATCAAACAGATGTCATTTACTGCCCAGTACCGGTCGTGGACTGTGCTCTCTTCGATCGTTGTGATAAAACAGCTGGCTTCTGATGACATCTATATGATATGTATAAAATCAGCGCGTGTTCGATATATTTAGAAAGAAGTTCCGCTCTTTTACGAGTATTATTTTCGAGGAATCCCCAGCGAGTCCACGGAGTAAAATGGTATTGCACACTGCAGACTGAACTGAATTTATTCTGACAGTTTTTCTATGACGTGACACAATGGCAACCGAAAGATAAATTCTGTAAAAGTTTCAAAGTTTTCATAATTTTAACTGGTTTGCAATGACATATGACAAGTAATTTCTCAAAAACTTGCAAATAGTTTTTGGTTATTCTTTATAAGGTCTTTGTGCTCTTTGGTTTTGAATAGTATTTTTTGAAGCAATACACGTGTATGTAGGCTAACGATATTTCCTTTTTTATTAATATTTATCTTGTGTATGATATCCATGTTATTTTGTATGCATTTTTAGAGAAGATATATACATTTTTCGCATTCTTCAGAGCATCTTATGGGACATAAATACTTTCCATATATTCCCAGTCTTAACTGAGAAACAAATTGCCATTCCATATTGCTGTCTAGAGGGACTGATTTTGGAATAGTAGCTTTTGTAGCAGTTTAGAGATTTGCTGAAAAATCTTTATCATATTATTATCATAAAATATCAACCAACTAATAAATGCCTCCCAATGAGACATGTGGCTTAAAACGAACGAAATAAACGTGTCTAAAATCGTGCGTTTTGAATACGCTAAACTATCAGACGATATCAGCGAAATTATCTTTATCAAACGGAATGAACATTTTTTGCGTTTGCGCATTATATCGTTGAAGAATTATGCTCTCACTCAATACAATAAAACAATATTAATAATCTTAGCAAGTAAAGATGTTCATTTCTTAGGTTCTCATACTTCTAAACTCATTCACTGGACCATGAAATTCCTGGCTTGCTAAATATATTATTGTTTTGACAATTCTTCAGACATTAGGCTGTGGAATATTTTTGGAAGTGTTTGTTTCACAATTTGCAGAAAAACAAGCGAACAAAAGATTTTGGCCAGTAGCTGCATCGACAGCAATAAATTTAGACGAGAAACAGCAGAGTGTAGCCTAACCGACTTTCGTCGGTGATCTATACCCATCACTTGTGGACTGCTTTTGGTACTGTTTTAGGCAGGGCGTGGGGGGGGGGGGGGAGGATTCAAGATTTTGATGACAGGAGGATGGGGGATTCAAGATTTATCGGCGACCCGAAAATATGCATGAATCCTAGCCTTCTCGCATCGAATTCCCCACCTTCATCAACTGCTGCAGTTGAAATGTGAACCTAAATTTTAAAATTCCCAATTTTCATCCAAAGGCGGACCTACTTATCAGGATCGGGACCTTTTTGTCAACCGTTTTGCACTGTATTGGAGAAGAGGGTGTGAAATTGTCTGGCTTGTGATAAATGTATAGCTGGAGGAGCGGAGTGGGAAAATGCGGTAACATCACAACTCCCTTCCTCGTATAAAACATTTACGATTCTGAACTCTAAATAATTCAGAATTCTTAAAAAACCCGGTTTTTGACCTTGACTGTGACCAAGGAGGACAAGTCACCCAGGTACCTCTTACATTACGTCTTTTAGGCCCAAAGGGTAAAAAAGTAACCTGAAAGCTGCTCTATCTCTGACCGTTTTCGAGATAATGGCCAACCTCCGCTTTTTTTTACCTTGATCAAGATCACCGAGGTACCTCTTACATAACGTCTTTTAGATCCAAAGGCTCGAAAATAAGCTCAAAATCACTATCTGTAACCGTTTTCCACATAATGGTCAACTTCAAGTTTTTGACCATGACCATGCCCGAGGAGGTCAAGGTCACCGAGGTACCTCTTACACAACGTCTTTTAGGTCCAAAGGGTGAAAAATAACCTCAAAATCGCTCTATATCTAAAAGTCTTCGAGATAAGGGTCAAGTTCCCGTTTTTGACCTTGACCATGACCGAGGAGGTCAAGGTTACCGAGGTACCTCTTACAAAACGTCTTTTATGCCCAAGGGATCGAAAATAAGCTCAAAATCGCTCTATCCCTAACCGTTTTCGAGATGAGGTCAACTTCCGGTTTTTTACCTTAACCAAGAGGTCAAGGTCACCGAGGTACCTTTACACAAAATCTTGCTTAGTAACCATTTTTTCAGTTTAACAAGTCTTTCAGTTTCACACTTCAAAAATAAAGATGAAATATCTTTAAAATAGTCATTCTCGACTCGGTCTGAAAAAAGAGATGCTCAACTTTGACATGGTGCGCTCTCTGCTGCGTTTATTGATCGGGTTTGTCAACAGCTATTAAGTTTCTAGTCGATAGTCAGTGTGTAATCTCCGCTCATCTCAGTCGAATCATTGGGTCGAATATCAGAAACACGAGTTCAAGAGTAGCACCGGACACGTACCAAGCTCACGCGAACGCATCACGAAATATGGTCGTCGTGAATTTACAGACAATTAAGCTGCTCATATTTCTCTCTCTGGTCTTCTTCTGATCCATGGTGTTGTATATTCTAAAAAAGTGGATGTTTGCCAGTGACGCGGCACAAACTGCTGAGTTATTTGTCTGTGGTGCTACTGCAAATGATTACGATTGCCACATCGAACTAGAAGCTCATTCCGCTAGCGAAATGTTAAACACTTGACAAAACTTAAAACGCAAAAATACTGGCTTCAATGGGTTATTTCTTGAATAATATATTGCAAACAACACAGCTTGAATACGTCTTATAAGCCGAGTAGTGTTTAGTTTCTGTTGACTTAAGGTTTTATTGACTGATCTAGCATACACAGTGAGAGCTCGCACAAAGCTCACTGAGCAACTGTGTGTGATGTGGCTTAAATGCTACGCATTAACTTGCAAAAAATACACTCTTTTCACATGGCGTTTTAACAAAGAAAACGAAATCAAAGACGAAAATAAAAAGTGACATGCACATGTTCAGATCAAGCTCTTCATAAGTCCCAAGTTTCATGGTCGTAGGGCCCATAGTGTCAGAGAAGAAGAAGACACAAAAAATCGGAAAAAGTGTCAAGAAGAAAAAAAAAAGGACGAATTTTGCTCGCACAATTTCATATAACTCTTGCAAGCCAAAGGCTTGTCAAGTGTTAATTATAATCACGCCTGTGTCTTTTCAGCCCAGTCACAGAGCGTCAGCGGTTTTGAAAGCTATTTAGATCGCGTTGTTATAAAACAACTGATCACTGGTGAAATCTGTCTGTTATGTGTAAACGCAGATGATGGCTATTTTAAAAAGTAGTCCCGATCTTTTATGAGTTTTATTTTCGCGGAATCCCCAGTGGGTCCACGGAGTACAAAAGTGTTATACACAACAGGCCGAACCGCCAAAGAGGTTGGCTGTTGAACAACAACCATTTAGATTGACATGTATAGACTTTGTATTCCCTGGGTGTTTTCTTTTAAAGGGCTTTATCATTGCTTTAGGCAGTGGAAGGAGGGGGATTGGTGTTGTCCGACGAGCTTTCAGTCCGTCCGTCTTTCGCCAGCTGATACTCCGTTTCTTATGATATTGGAGATACAGCTGACCGACCATAATTTTTATTTTGACCTGAGCTCATTTCTGGTCATATTTGGCCGCTGTCCTAAATGTACTCAACTTCAGATAACTGTTTGACTGACCTTCATCAAATTTTCTTTGCAAGGATGAGAACTTTACGGATCGTCATCAGGCATAACCCAATCATCTAAAAAAGTAACTCAGCCCTGGTTTTCTGGATTGAGGGGAAAAATTCAAAATAGCTAAGTTTTCGTAACACGATGATACCAAAACTACTTACCCATCATTACAGTATGAGCATTTAAAAAGCACGATCGGGGTTGATATTGGGTTCGTAAAGCACAATTGGGATTGAAGTTGCTCAGTAAGGAATGTTCATTGTATGCATTTCCACAGGGAATTTCTTATAAACATGATGACACAAATACTACTCAGTAACAGCCTAGTCATTCCTTGGACCAATGTTCATTTACAAGGTTTTGTGGGCCTTCGTAATCGGGATCCGGTTGCAGGCTGTGACCTCAATAAAGGACTGATTTTATAAGAGTTCTCTGTTTCCTTTATTGTGTTTATTGCATTGCTATTACTTGTTGTCATTGCGTGTCATACTTTTGAAAATAAAACTGGTTTCGCAACAATGAGTATTTTTATTTGAATTTGATGTAACTTTTTGAAAAAAAAAATCATCGACCGTTCAGGTTCCAAAGTGCATCTTCTTTGGTGTGTTTTCAAGGATCATTTAACTAAACACCAAAAGAATATGTTGGAATCAAGTAAATTTTAGGAGAGATATTTTCGAATTGAAAGAAGGATACATTTCTTTGAAAGTATTTAAAAAGTCACTACAAAATGCAATCAAAATTGTTGTAAGTTAATGTTCAAACTCAGGAATGGAAATCTTGCTAAATTTTACTGTTGTATTTTCATGGGTCTCTTTAACAGCGGTAGCAATGTGGTAGTAAAAATCCCAATGACAGTTTTTTCGATGTATTACCATCTTTCAAAAAAAAATAAATAAATAAATCTTACATTATATGAACATTAAATGAAGCTTTTCTGCTGTTTTATTCTTCCCACTGAGTTAAATTTACGTAAACGTAGTTTTTATCCCCAGCTTCATTAAAACCTCTGTGGACCACGTTCTGGACCCAGAGCATAAGCTCAGTTTCTAGTGGCCACGTAACACACTACTACATCTGCAACTCTGGTTACATACCTCCCAGTTTCAGAAATGTGATAAAGGTAGTCCGAATTCTGGGCACGTCAGCTTTACATTTCCATACCGAAGAAGGGCCAGACGGTGTTAAAGTAGGGGGATAGGGGGCTTTCTTGGGAAACTAACTTTGTAAATCGAAGAAGGGGAAAGCGGTAGATAAGCAGGGGATTGGGGCGGGGGGAGGGGGAATGTGGGGTTATTTAACAAATGGCAATGGCTGGATGATAAAAAGATTTGACATATATATATATATATCTTATTTATTATCTTTATTATTATTATTGTTATATATATATGTTGAGTATATATATATATATATATATATATATATATATATATATATATATATATATATATATATATATATATATATATATATATATATATATATATATATATATATATATATATATATATATATATATACTCAACAAAAAAAGAAACGCAACACCTATAGAGGGGGTTAATTTTTTTTCTATTAGTATATTTAATTTTTCTTGTACATTCTGTTACTTGGAAAGTGATTGTCCAAACAATGTGTCAAAATCATTCCCCGCTCTATCTTACAACTCGAGCGAGCAGTCACGTGACCTAAACTCGTAGTCTAGGACATTGGTAAATAACCGCTGAGAGTTATTGAATTATTTTGTCATAGTCTCAAGCCTTAACAAAAGAGTGCACGTTGTACAAAATTTTAAGTTTCTGGAACGATCCTAACCGATGCCACGTTTAACCGCAAATCGCACGTCCACAAATCGACGGTTACTCGCCTGAGAATAAGATTAGATACAACAGGGTCCACATCCGATCGTCCTAGAACGGGCAGGCCACGTTCAACGACCCCAGACCAGTTTACGTGGAGGACACACGAGATATTAGGCTTGTGAACTGCTTTTTGGATACCTTCAGTTTACGTAAGCATTACAGCGTAACGATAAGAATGTAGCTTTGAATTTTTAGAGAAATGAAATTATGTATTGATTCTGAGTCTATACCTAAAATTTTGTTGTTATCTGTCCAGTATTGACAATATAACAGCCATTTGAAAAAGTTGCGTTTCTTTTTTTTTTTTTTTGAGTATATATATATATATATATATATATATATATATATATATATATATATATATATATATATATATATATATATATATATATATATATATATATATATATATATATATATATATATATATATATAATAATAATAATAATAATAAAGATAATAAATAAGATATATATATATCTTATTTTATTATTGTTATTATTATTATTATTATTATTATTATTATTATTTGGTCCTCCGTGACCACATGCAGTTTGAAATTAAGCTCTCATTCAGAACACTTTTAAGTGATTTCATATCACAAAGTCCTCTTGTGTGTCTCAGTTCAAAAGGCCAAGTATGAAAAACGGATCCTTTGATGAACAAAAACGGTTGCAATGAAATGTCTTTCGCACAGCATTGCGCCTTAGAAATATACCCTGCCACCCACTGAAGTGCTACCTGGCCTTTTTGTAATTACCAGAGTCCAATCCAGATTATTTTCCCTCATTCCAGGTCTTATTTACAGATTTAAAAATCTCACTGCAACAACTGAGATATTTTTGTAGGGAAATTCGTGCAATCATGAGCGAATACAAATAATTACGGCAGTTGAAGGAACTTATCTCACACAGCTGAGGGAACTTATCCCTCCAGCTGATGCGACTTTTCCCGCTGAGTCAACTTACACCGCCAGATGAGGTGATTTTTCCCGCTAGCTGAGGTGACTTATCCCTCCAGATGAGGTGATTTGTCCCGCTGGCTGAGGTGAATTATGAAGATAGCTGAGGCGACTTATCCCGCTCACTTTGGCAATTTATCCCAATACATGATGCGATTTATTCTGTTAGATGAGGTGCTTATTCCGCTCACTGAGGCGACTTATCGCACCAAATGAGGCGACTTAACCATCTAGTTGAGTTGGTTTATCCACCCCTCCACCCCCTGCTCTATCTGCAAATTTCAAGGACCACCACAGAGAAGACTTTTATGACAATTTAACCTCTCAGCAGTTATGTAAAAGGGGGCAGTGGTACTCATTGTAAGTGGAGGGGGGGGGGGGGAGCCATTCTGATCTTTGAACTGATTGACTGCAAGTAGTTATGGAGGCCCTGGATTTGGTTATCGCCCTGACATCGTGTGCGTGCGAGGCAATTGACAGCGCAATACACTTCCAATAAAAAATGGTGCTTAATTTGAAATAATCACAGCTTAACAATATATCATTTTAAAAATACGAGTGATTAAGATCGCTGAAATCTGACTAATACGACATGTTGAGCCATTTTTTTTAATTTGAAAAGATCGCTGAACAGTTGTGTAAATTGGAAAGATGGGAAAAAAATAGGGGTGGGCGGTGTTTCTCGCGGCACATACCAAAACAATCATACTACGGATGGGGAGGGGGGCACACGCTGTCTCAACCCCACTGCTGTTTCAGTCAAATCTTCTGGTTTGATTGACTCCGAAGTTTACAGATCGGGAGTTAGTACCAGCGCTGTGAATGGCTTTACATGTACCTATAAATAATTGATTTTGATTAAATTGTTTTTTTTTTTTTTTTTTTTTTTTTTGGGGGGGGGGGGAGGCTTTTTCATTTTTTGCATTTTACAAAACAAGCTGTATCACAAAGAGTTCTAATGGATGAATGATATTATAAATTTACATGAAATCCAAATTTACGGACTAAATTGCTCCCAGATTAAACGGCCCCCGGATCAAAGCCCTCTTTTTTTTTGGGGGGGGGGGGGTGGCTAAAGCGCTCCGGACATAATAGTCAAAGGTACAAAACGGTCTTATGATAACAAAAAAAAGTTTTGTGCAGCCAAAGACCATTAATTACTGTAGTTGAATGTCTTTGGTACAGCTCAGGTAGTTCTGCTTTCAATCTTTGTGATGGTGTAGCGATGGCTTTGTGTGGATTCGACTTAAGAAGAATAGAGAGAACCCGTTTTATTCTTACTCAACACACACCTAAAAACAAAAGACAAAAACAAAAACAAAATGGGACAGTTTGCCTCCACCCCCTGCCTCTCAATTAGCTCTGAACGTTGCTCAGTTGCCAAATTTGTAGAATGAGGGATGGGCGGGGGTGGGGGGGGAGTCAAGAAAGGAAAAATAATTGGTTAGTTTCAAGGTCAAAACATTTACGTGCCAGTGTGGGGATGGTTTTAAGCCGTGCACGTTTTGCGTAAAAAATCAAAGTACTGCATGGATGACTCATCAGCAATCCCGAGAAACAAATCTATTTTGCTTTGCCTAAGCTTTGTGAGATGTTGTTTACAATTTTTCGGACAGAGTGTCACCAATAAAGTAGGAAGCGACTGATAATCCCTTAGCTGACACCTTAACAAATAGAAAAATCATAATGCTCCCTTCATACGCAGGAGACAGTATTGCCGTCTGTTTCAATGTCAAGAAAGATTTTGAACGGGTGCACCAAACTGTGCAGTCGCGTAAAAATCTGCTTCAGTCGGCTTCATGTGAATATGAATGAGCAAAACATTGTTCGATTCAGTTTGAACCAGAAATTCCTATTCAAGAAATAAGCATGCTCTTACTGGGGTAGGAATGTTTATCACGTCCCAAACACGGAAGTTTCGTTTCCGCAATGACTCTTTTTGCTGAGAAAACAGTATTATTAATTGCAGTGGGACGAATGCATTAAAATGCGAAGTGGGTGGTTGGGGCATAATTCAATCCATCAGCGGATTTTTTAAGACCACGCAATTATTCTTGTAAACTGATCTCACTGATCACTGAGCGAAGGGAGTGCAGGACTAGGATTTTTGCATGAGCCAAAGTCATATATTGAATGGCGACGTCATAAATTGAGCTGGGGTGGAGGGGGGGGGGGATTCACGTAGTAGGTTTCGGACGACCCATTTCCGACTAGGGGAAATGTCGTTATAAAAATGCACCTATTTCCAATGATGGATGACATTTATGGGTGAGATTTACAGAGATATGATTTCTTCTGCTAAATACGGTTAACGTTTTTGAAAAGATGCACAGACACCTATCATTACGCATAGCAGCATTCTGGCCTCCCTTGTTACAAATATTAACGTATGGTTCATGTAAAGTCACTTCTACGTATGGACTAAAGATACTTCAAAATTTATGAACCCATATGACAGCCCAGTAAACATTTTTGAGATTGCGTCAACGTTGGATGGACGTCTCAACCGACGTCGGACAACGTCAGTGTTTTATTTATTATAGTAGAAGTCAAAATTCGTCAGCCAGCCGATCCTGAGAGACGTTGATTATACGTAGTCTAATAAACGTTACGAAAAAGCTGCAATAAGGAGTGGCAATCGCCTCTATACCCGACGTTGTACAGATGTCAGGAAAATATTTATCTAGAATCACCACCTGAACAGTGACAATCAAAGCGTGTCTTGATTACCCCCCCCCCCCCGATCAATATGCACTCCAGTCGGGTCAACCCTTAAACGCAGGCTATGTATATGTCATTTTTCATCATTATTTTTCAAAATAAAAAGGGAAAATTGCGTCTCCTGATGCGTCTTTTTTTTTTTTTTTTTTTTTCTTTTTTTTTTTGAAGCCACATGTCATGGCTTCAATTGCCGGTGAGAAATAACATGATGTCATTATTTGGTTGTGACACCGATGATATCTGTACAACATCGATGTTTCCGACGTTTACCAGCGTTGTACTAGACGTGGGAGAATGTTGCGTAATCGTTGTAGAACGCTAATCCAACATCTATTCACCGCTGTGTTAAAGACGTAGATTAGATGTTAATCTATGGCCACAAACAATCCCAATCAAATCACAACCGGATTTGATGTTGCGACTTTGTTAGGTGGACGCCGAAAGCTAAGACGGATTATGCATCTCACTTAATCCCTTTTCCCTGGGACCCTCGGTAGCACTCCTCCCCCCCCCCCTGACCGCTCCCTTCTGCTGTTCTCATGTATTTTCCCAGAATTATGCATCCCCCCCCCCCTTGGGTCTAGCACAACACGTAAACAGGAGTAAACTGCATATTAAAAGACGATATGGAATCAACAGGCAGCATAAATTTGATAGATTTCGGTAACCACAAACTGTTAAGGAAAAAAATTAAGTAAAATTATGGTTGATCAAACATAATAGTGAATTCCACAACGTCACTCTGTTTTGACAGCAATACTGTTGGGTGCCTCTGTTGTTACCTCCCACTGTTTTGTCCACTGGTCGGGTACTCTGGTGACGTAAGTCTTCCTGGCCTCATTTTGAACTAAACCAAATTTGAAAACATATAGGGAAAATGCGGGAAAGGAAAATAACTGGAGAATATATGAAAATACCACAAGTTATCTTCTTCTACTGTGACAAAGATATGTAGAAGCTGCAAAGGTATATTGTGTATCATCTTTTGTACATGAAATGTTGGTGTGATGAGGAGTAAAGGCAGTAAATCCAGTGAATGGAATATTCTGTGGACTTCGACTGCAGTTTCAGAATGAAGCAGTTCACTGTGAAATGCAGGTAAATTCGTCAACACCTACAGTTCATGACTGTAATTTTAACATGATGCCAATATTTCTAAGCGAGCGAAAGGCTGTTATAATGGGGTACATACAATTTGACCAACCGCAATTTGACCAACAGAAATTTGACAACTGCAATTTGACCAACCGCTAAATGGAAAAACTGACATTTGACCAACTTTCAGTTTTAGATGTACATAACCTTATAAATCTAGGAGTTCGAGGTTTCGTAAGAAAAAGTAATTTCAAAGAAGTGCTCAGTCGCATCAGAGATGTGCTAATCCCCTCTCTGTCATTGAGTGTCATAAGGTTCCATGTGCCCCGTTAATCTCCGTAATCCGGCGTTTTGCAAGACGTTTTTGAAACAAACCCAGACCTGGTGGAAGCCTTAGTGTCATCCGTTGTTTTTTACGTGGTTTTAGTATAAATACCGGCATTTCTCAACCAGAAACAAAACCAAATTTGTCTGCTATTTCAACAAGATCAACTGAACTGCAATTTCAACAACAATTGCCGAGATGCAAATGTCGACAACCAATCGTGATGGTCTAAAACTGTGTTTGGATGGTCACATGTATGTGAAACAAGTGAAAAAGGGCAGATCATTAGGTGGTGTTGCGACCAATAAATGTTTTGGACAGTACTTTTACTTGCAGTGTTATAACTGTTTAAATGTTGCTTTTGTCGGAACATTTGTGATTGCTAAAGTTTTACTGATAAGTGGTACGAAAAACTATAAATTATGAAGTTGGTCAAATGTCTGTTTTTTTCATTAAGAGGTTGGTCAAATTGCGGTTGGTCAAATTACGGTTGGTCAAATTTCGGTTGGTCAAATTTCGGTTCGTCAAATATCCCACACCCGTTATAATAAAGCCCAAAGATTTTCCATATTGCAAGACAGCTAAACTTGCCCCAAAATAAGTCAAATATTTCAAAGTTTAGTTTGTTTCTATTTTTGTCGATAGCGGCAAAGTTATTCGCGACTTTCACGCATCTGTTATTCTGTGAATCCCTTATCTCAAATTATTAATCGAAGGTATTTAAAGAATTTTTGGCCTGTTTAAATAAATCACGGAAAAACACGTTTGGATTGAAAGGATCGACCGGTGTAACAGGATATCTTGCAATGATATCTTGGTGCCCTGTAGGATATCTTGGCCTCCTTTGGAAGCCAGGTCATCCTAGTGTATCTTGGCCTCCAGACAATTTGTGGGTAAACTTTCCTGCCGCATCGCAACCACATGGAGAAAATACACATATATCGGTCGCTAACATGGAGGCTGTAGCAAAAAATGAAATTTCTGTCGCCCAAACTCCATTATGGTGCATGCGACTCTTTTCGCAATAGCTATCGCAATTTGCCAACTTGGAAAAAAAAATCTCGTCGTTTTCACTTAAGTACATTGCGACTGCCGATCTAAGGTTTTTGTGGCTGTTTTGGGAACCGGTCAAGATATGGCTCAGGGTCCGAAAATAGCAATTTCTATCCCCTTTAATTCGGACATTGGAAGATGGAGGCTCCAAACTATTCGCATGATGTATCTATTCGACAGAATTGTAATCAAGATAAACGCTATTTAGATTGGATGTGGGTTTAAGATTTAGGTCAAATGCAATTAAAAACGCTATTAATTCTTGAAAGTCGGTTGCTTGATTGATCACACATACATAAATCAAACATGAAACAGTAATTTTCTTTTTTTTCAACTATTGACATGGTGTATGTCATCGACAGAATTGCAATCAAGATAAACGCTGTTTAGATTGGATGTTTTATTCCGAAGATGAGGTCAAATGCAATAAAAAAGCTACTCATTTTTAAAAGACTATTGATTGATTGATTGATTGATTGATCACACATACATAAATAAAGCACGAAACATTAACTAACATTTCTTTCAAATGAAGTTTTCATATGAAATTATTTAAGAGGGGCCAAGATATCCTAGTATATCTTGGCCGCCCCGGGGGGGGGGGGGGGAGGGGGCAAGGTACCCTAAAGGGGGCCAACATATCCTAGGATATCTTGTCCGCGGGCCAAGATATACGGGGGCCAAGATATCCTATAGCACACCGGTAGTGTTCTGAAAAAAGTCCTCCAAAAGATCGTTGAACCATTGGAAAAAATTAGACCCACCCTATGTATTTTTGCCTTTACGAACATTTGAGGCAAACTTTATCGAAATCGGCAGGATCGGCAAAAATGTGGCATAACGTAGCACCAAAAGATAACTGAGACGTACGTAGAATATTCGGACATGTTACTTTTTTTGGGGTTCGTTTGAAAAGTTCGCAAAACATTAAATTTACTATGTCCATATAATTAAATCGGATATGCTGTTTTATCTAGACCATTGCTTTTAAGGTTTGCGCTTTAACATGCGCAACATTGTTTTATTTTTGAAATCAGACAAAATTGATTTATGAGTACAGCTAACGCTAAATTGTACTTTTCAGAACTTCACTCCGAAAAAGTTATTGTTTGCCACCATTTTAGTAATAATAAAATGTGTACTGTTGTTAGTTGCAAATAATGTGAGGGGTCAAGGTGGTCCGGTTAAAAAAAAACAAAAAAAAAAACAAAAAAAAAAACAAACAAAACAAACAAACAAACAAACAAAAAATTAAAAAATAAAAAATAAAAGGGGTTTCTCAGAGCAAGAGATTAGCAAGTCCTAAAACAGATCGGAACAATTGATAACAATCTTCCAATCACGTTTTAATTATGCCGTGGATCCCCTTCCCACAAAAATTATCAGTTTATTAAATGCTCCTTTGGAACACTTCCCCACCGCTCAAAAGGCTCTCGTCAATTTCGGTCCTATTTTTAAAGTTATGTGATTATTTTTGTGAGGGTTGAAAATGGATGTGGAACGGTGGTGGGTCACTCAATTGGTATAAAATGTGTGAGTGCCTATTTCGTTAAAAAGCAGGTAGGTGGGGGGGGGGGGGGGGGGGGTCACATTCTGCGTTTCTCACAAAAGGTTTTTTTTTTTTGGAAATTTTTCCGCGCTTGATTAAAAAAGGGGTGTTATTTCAAAATCAGCACTGCGCATTTAAGGTTTTTTTTTAAAGTCATGGACGCGCATTGCAACCAGTTGGTACCCGAGTGCCCCCCTTCCGCCCAGGTAGTGACCCAGGATGTTTAATCTAGCAATTTTTTGTGAAGGGGAGAGGTTGGATGGGGCGGGACTCGGCCGTGAAGAATCCGATACCTTTATCGTATCAAA
The DNA here is from genome assembly GCA_949752745.1 of Protula sp. h YS-2021. Lineage (NCBI taxonomy): Eukaryota > Metazoa > Annelida > Polychaeta > Sabellida > Serpulidae > Protula > Protula sp. h YS-2021. The sequence goes on from OX457025.1 coordinate 36,837,657, forward strand.
CACTTACTTCAGCGTACGAAATCAATTGAATTTTTAAGTACATATATTTTAAGAAGTTGAGTGCAGCCGAGATATATTGCAGGCAGTATGAGATAATTTTGATGGGTGAGATTCCATAGATTGCGATTGAATAAATACAATAATTTATGTCAAACATTTCGAATATTATTTTAATGACAGATTTCTGGTCTGTACTTTGGAATGTTTACAGCAGTGGGCTTGTTCCTTGAAGAATGTTTCGAGCTTGATCTTTTTTTGGAAGAAATTGTGTTAAATTTTCCGTGTCAGCGTACATCCACTCGGAATGTTGCACGATTTAAGATGATTGAAATGCTGCAAAACAAACCTGTTTCGACGTTTTGAAAGTGCAGCGGGACTGCTGAAATCGGCATTTCGTGGCATTTGCACAAATTTACACATGTTGCATCTAGTCCCGGAATTTGTCAATGAAAGTTCTAATGCACTGTGGAACTCGGACTTCCGACATTCAGTGATCTTTTGTATCATGAATGTGGCTATGACTGTGCTTGCAAAGGCAAGGTCTTCACTGGCGGGGGGGGGGGGGGGGGTGAGGTCGGAGGGTAGAGGTGCGGAGGAGTGGAATGGGGGTAAATTGGTCGGTGATAGGTATTCAGAAAAAAAGTAATTTATGTTGCTGGATGGGCGTTCTAGCCAAGGTGGGGTGTGATGGCCAATAAAATTATTTGGCTGTCTGCATTTACATTATGCTCTGCATTATTTACAGACTCGGGCATCGTCAATGACTACATATCTGCGTATATCTGTCTCGGGTGACGTCACAACATGTATACCACACTGGAACACAGTGGCAAGTTTTCAAGGTCACATCATACAAGGCGTGTCAAACAAACCTAGTCAATTAGAGCCGTGACGTGGCGGGTGAACCGGAGGCATCATCAGAAGCTGTGAGTTATGTCCTTTCTTCTGTGATGCTTGTTTGCTTTGGCTTGACCAAAGAATATCCATAACGTTGTTTATGGATATTCTTTGGCTTGACCCAGAACTAACTAAACCTGATTTGAAACTGGCTTAGTTGAATCCCGAGACGGAGGGGGAGGGGGTGGGCACTATGAAAAATTTGTTATTATGCATACCCCCAAAAAGCGGAGAACATTGGGTAATTTTGAGGCCAGACGCGGTCCGTGCAGAGTGCCAATTTTGTTGAAAAAAGGAGAGGGGTGTAATTTTCATTCAGTACTCAGCTATTTCCACAAAAGTTTTTTTAGTGGAGGTGAGACTGTTTTAAAAAGTGATAGACATGCATGGTAACTAGTTGGTACGCCAGTGCCCGCTCCTCCGCAGGGTTGAGACTTCGTAAAATTTTAAAAAGTTAGTCGCCCGGCACAAAAGTTAGTCGCCCGGCGCAATTTTTGCACAATTTGTCTAACCGGCCTCACATGAAAAAACAACAACAAAATGGTGTTTAAAATAATCGACAGTTTATACCTGAAAATACTCAGAAAAAAAGTTAGTCGCCACTCGGGCGACCAACTCGAAAAAGTTGGTCGCCACGGGCGACCGGGCGACCGCGAAATCTCAACCCTGCCTCCGGCGATTGAATCTGCAGCCTTCCTTTTCATATCGCGACTAATAGTTCTGGCTAGTTAAAGAGTAGCAGACCTATACCGGCGCATGGTCAAATTGCGGCTTGTCGTACGTTTGATTCGTTCGTTGGGCAAGAATCTTTACCTGAAAGGACGGTGCCTGTAATGTGTACAACTACTCCAAGCTAGACTTACCTCTGCTATTCGTGCAAATCACCAGTAGAAAAATTAAAAATAACTAATTAAAGTCAATCATAATCAGGGAATACCTAGCCCTTAAATAAAGAGAACATCTGCATATTTCAGTGTTGCCAGACCGTAGTTAAAAAAAAGTATTGTACTTTTATTTTGGAGCGTTTCGGAATATCGTACTTTTTTATACGTTTTTTAAGTCAAAGTACCTTTTGTACTTTTTCAAGATAACGCAGGTTTATGCACTTTTATCTTTTAATGAGCAATTAAACAGATCTTAAAAATATGTTTTCATTTAATATTTACTGTTTGCTCAATTTAAACACGTTTTATAATTGATGATTGCCATATTGGGTCACTCATCAAACTGTCGTCCGTCGAGCCGTACGTCATTGCTTTCTTGTTCTTGGGAAGTAAGAGACCTACAATTACAGTATCTACATAGAAGTGTGCGACGTCGCATTATTTTTCGATTTGACCAAAAATGACGAAATGGCGACTTGTTGAAAATAGGCAATGTTTTAGTATTTCGGTTGCTTACAGTGCAACTTTGTGCACGCGATATCTCAGCCGCTATTCAACCCTGGCTTTTGATTGTTGCTACAGTTAAAATCTCTACATTGAAGTGTGCGACGTCGCATTATTTTTCGATTTGACCAAAAATGACGAAATGGCGACTTGTTGAAAATACACAATGTTTTAGTATTTTTGTTGCCTACAGTGCAACTTTGTGCACGCGATATCTCAGCCGCTATTCAACCCTGGCTTTTGATTTTTGCTACAGTTAAAATATCTACATTGAAGTGTGCGACGTCGCATTATTTTTCGATTTGACCAAAAATTACGAAACGGCGACTTGTTGAAAATACACAATATTTTTGTTGCCTACAGTGCAACTTTGTGCACACTGACTTTAAAAAATATGCACTTCTAAGCAGTTTTATTTTTATTTCCAAAAATAAGCACTTCTAAGCACCTGTACGACCCAGAAGAATTAAAAGCCAGGGTTGAATAGCGACTGAGATAGTATCTGTACGAACCCTGAATTGTTTGCTACAGTGAAAATATATATCTATTGAAGTTGTACGACGTCGCGTTATTTTTCGATTCGACTAAAACTGATGAAATGGCAACTTGTTGAAAATAGGCAATTTTTTTAGTTTTTCTGTTGCCTACACTGCAACTTTGTGCACGCGATATCTCAGCCGCTGTTCAACCCTGTCTTTTGATTGTTGCTTCAGTGAAAATACATGTATTGTCTTGGGACAAAGTTGTTTATTAGCCCCCAACTGGGAGAACCCGCGGGGGTCTATAGGATTTGCCCTGTCCGTCCGTCTGTCCGTCTCGCTAATTTTTACGGGCTGTATCTTCCATTCCTTTCATACTGTGCATCGAAAGAGAACCAATAGTGGAGGTGTACAACAAAGGTACTTTTCGCTTTGAGCGAAAACTTCGTACATTACAAAACTTTGATTATTTGTAATAGCCATATATATATATATATATATATATATATATATATATATATATATATATATATATATATTATAAGTACTTTGTACCGTATGTATTTCCATATCCATAATTTTTTAAGAATGTTATATGTATCTTTCTACAAAACAGCATTTACTGATTTAAAAATGTGTGAAAACGTATCTTTTTGGTGCTTTTTTATAGCCCTAGCATACTTTTTTAACCAACTGTGGGTACTTTCATTGTAAAAATCTTGACTGGCAACACTGATATTTCATTATCAGTCCCCCGCCGGGGGACTATGGTTTTCGGGTTTGTCTGTGAGAGGAAATTGCCTCCTATGGATGGACAAACCTGTCCAAACTTAAGAGGTTGCCACCTAAGACGAATATGTTAGTCCGTCCGTCCGTCTGTCCGTCTGTCGACACTTTTTTTGTTAACACACTCAAGCCTACATTTTTCGAACGATTAGTAAGATATTGTATATATGGGTTGTACTGGAACGAACAAGGATCGGTATTTTAAATGAGCCATATCTGCTCAAGGACATTGGCCCAGCTGAACTTCACAAGTTTTCCCAATCCTTACTCAGTTGAATGAGTTTGTTAACACACTCAAGCCTACATTTCGGGATCGATTGTTGAAATCTTTTAGATATAGGAAGTATTGGAACTAACAAAGGTCGGTATTGTAAATGAGCCCTATCGGCCCCAGGTCAACGGCCCAGCTGAACTTCACAAATTTTCCCAATCCTTACTCAGTTGAATGAGTTTATTAACACACTCAAGCCTACATTTCGGGATCGAATGTTGAAATCGTTTACATATAGGAAGTATTGGAACCAACAAAGGTCGGTATTGTAAATGAGCCCTATCGGCCCAAGGACATTGGCCCAGCTGAACTCATAAATTTTCACAATGAGTTTGTTAACACACTCAAGCCTACATTTTTTTATCAATTGCCAAAATGTTATACACATAGGTAGTATGGGTGGTAACAAGAATTGGTATTGTAAATGAGCCAGGTCGGCCCAAGGACATTGGCCCAACTTGAATTTTAAAATTCACGAATATGATACAAATTGCTAAAGGGTTGTAGTCCAACCTAACAAAATCAAATACTGGGATTGTACGCCGGCGGGGGACATAGCCAGTTTCACTGACTCACTTGTATCTATTAATTTAGTTTCAAATTTTACATCTGGTATACCTTTTACGGACGTTTCGTGTGGGTCCAAGCAATCCCAAGTCGAGTTCATTTGGACAGAAGATTATCTAGCGGATTTGTTTGCAGGCACTTTAGATGACACGCTTCAGACTACACTTCAGATGACACGCTGCAGGGGACACCCTCCAGACGACACACTCAGGGGACACATTCCGGGGACACCTTCAAGAGAACAAGCGCCTATCGCGCCGACGCCTATTATGGGTTCGATTGGAGGCTGGATTGGAGTTGGTAGAATCCAACCTTACCGTTTGGTAACGTCATGAATATGTAGAGTGGTCGATAAAAATTATGCCATTCTTTTCCCGGTATCGACTAGGAGTGACTCTACATGGTTCGAATTCCCTGCTTAATATCGTCTGTTGTAGATTCATTTCAGATCTCGAGTTTTCAATTTTAAGATTCGGGCTTCGTTTCTTTCCACAATCCCTAACAAGATGAGGCCTCGGAAAATTGAACCCGTTAGCCGCTGCAAAATTGTTATTGCCCAGCAACTATTAAAAGAATCTAACTTTACCGTATCATATTTAAAATTTGCTTTCACACAATCGCCTCAACCGAAAGCTACATCGCAAATCTGTTTCTGTTTAAAAAAAATTTGATGGGTTAGGTCTGCTCAGATGTCAGCTGTTTCATAACAACTTTTATTACAAATAATATACTTTCACGCCCTCCAGCGGACGGACGCTTTCGCTAATCTGCATCTTGGAAGTAGTGTCCCTATGCATTACCTGTTCCTATTCGTTACAACGCTTGGGTTGCAATGGAGTGTGATATAATATAATTATATGAATTGAATATGTCGTGAATTTAAGAGACATTGATTTCATGCCTATCTTTAGAGACACTACTGAAGATTTACATTGACTTGTTTTGGTCTACTTGGCTTGAAGCGTGCTTTAAGCCGAGGAGATGATGGAGATGGCACTTGGTACAATGTGCTCTACCATGCGCATCAAAAGGATGGAGCGGTGTTCCGCAACTGCACTCATCGTCCAACAAAAAAGGGGGATCCCATATACTTTTCAAATAGGGCAACATCGCCTACAGTTACTGATATTCTATATATCTAGAGACATCCATACAATCTTAGAGGTCTGGAGAGGAGTGGGGACGAACGATCATCCAATTTATGAAGGGAAATTGTAGAGAAGAGTTTTTATTTAAAATTCCAAGCAGTCACTATAGTGCTACTCGAAGGGACGATTTGGAAAGCATTCGTTTGAAACAAGTGCAACCCCCTTCACTTACTGGAACAAACATGGGTGTGGGTGGGTGTGGAGGGGAACACAAGCTGGTGCAAGAATTTGAGCAGCGTACATCCCGGATAGCAATTGGATGGCTGACCGTCGGTAGATGTTATCGTAATTTTCTGTCAGAGTAGGACAAATTTTACGAATTCGATGCTACATCTGAGGCTTATTTGAGATGGCAATCTTAGATCAGTCTTGAATTTTGAAATATTTTACATTCTTGAGCAATCTGATATGAACGATAAATTGACATCGAATTAAGGCCATGGAATATAAATTTCTAGAACTGCTCAATGAGTCTTCAATTATGCAGGTTTTCTTTGTTTGGATTGGGGGTTCGCCTACAGTTTCAACAATAATTCCCTTCCACAACTTCCACCATAATCATGCAATTCATTCGGCTGTGAGGTAATTCTTGGGTAAAAGCACGCGAGTTTTCAACCCCCCGGCTAAGAGGTCAAAGGTCCATGCGTTAGAACCTGTTAACGCCAATTATGATGTTGGTGACGACTGTTGTGCTGGCGACAACATCGAAACCGGACACAACAACGGTTGAGAAGCGTCCTGTTCATCGACGAGTCACGGTTTGTACTAATCACAAGATGGGGCGGAGATTCAGACGGCAGCGGCGTGACGGACGTTTATATCAATCTACAGTATGCAAGACGACGGCGGGGAAAAGAGATTCGACGGTGAATCGGTTTGCGGAAGAGATGCTGCCAGTTGAGGTGATGCCATACACACGCATCGTGACAGTCATATTTCAGGCAGACCCTGGGTCACATGATTTCTAAACAATTGAGCGAACTGCATTCTTGCCTTCACCCATGAGCTGTTTAATGAGAGAGGTAGCTTTGTCGCGTTAAGTGTTGACACATAAATTTATAATACAATTGTCTGTTTAGAAAGTGGCATTAGAACCACGCAGAGCCCGAAAGGTTTCCAGGGAGAATTACACCTTAAGAAACAAAGGTGTGGTTTCTGGATGATCTTGCTCCCGAAAAAAAGTAACGACTTTCTCTCTGCGCGAGGAATCTGAGGATTAAGGCGTAACTTAGAGTCGTCCAAATCCAGGGTTTCTTGTGGTAATGTTATTGCAATGACCGGTTCGTATCCAATAGGGCGTTTGAATTGCAACAGCCTGCCATACAAGTACAGCGCTTGAATTGCAGCAGCTTGGAGTACATTTACAACCCTTGAATTGCAACAGCCTGTGATATATAATTACAGCATTCGAACTGCAACAGCCTGTGATATAATCACATCGCTTGAATTGCAACAGTCTGATATAATTGCAGCGCTTCAACTGCAGCAGCCTGTGATATAATCGCAGTGCCTGAATTACAAGAGCCAGTGATCTTATTGCAGCGCTTTAACTGCAGCAGTGGCAATTTCCTGCAGCACTTCTATTTGCAGTATTCTCGTCGTTGTCTTGCTAGTTTTCAATGCTGGCAGTCTGGTTGTGTGAATCTTCCGGGATTTCATTGTTTGACCAGTGACATCAGCAAGGGTGTCTTCGTGTTTGTATTTATTCTCCAAACATACTAGTGGAATTTCAACATTTTCTGGTTTTCTATACATGAGTTGCTGCTTTTGTAGGCTGAACAACAACCGGTAAAGTCGCCCATCCTCCCGTACCTATGTGCAGGCTGGACAGACGCTTTACTCTTTTGCGCAGTCTACTAACATTCAAAATAATAGAATTTTCTTTAGGCATTACATAAATGCTGCAGTTACTATGCTTGTGTATCCACAGCATATATGTAATGTCCACACTGGAGGTGTTGCCGGCACACCTCTAAATTATTAGAATCTGACGGGCTGATTGCCCCCAGTGAAAACGTAATCCACTCGTGGCCAAGGTAACATGGGTGGGATATGCAGCACGTGGAATTCTGTGCTATGCAGCTATGGATTTCACCTGCTTTTAAGGGGCTAAGTTGCAGAAAGTAGCAATTCGTGTGTATAAAATAAAAAATGGAGAAATTTTGCGAGGATGATTTGGAGAAGTCTTTTAGTTGCTCAAAAGTTTCTCCCAGACCAGCTGGATTTTATACGCACAACTTCACTTGTGTGTTTCAGACATTTCATGTGTCCGTATGTAGGTCTAAGGCCATGTCACCAAACGACCGCAAGAAACCCTGGATTTGGGCGACTCTTTAAGTTACGCCTTAATCCTCAGATTCCTCGCGCAGAGAGAAAGTCGTTACTTTTCTCCGGGAGCAAGATCATCCAGAAATCACACCTTTCTTTCTTAAGGTGCAATTCGCTCTGGAAACCTTTCGGGCTCTGTGTGGTTCTAATGGCACAATATTAACAAACAATTGCATATATTTATGTGTCAACACTGAACGCGACAAAGCTACCTCTCTCATTAAACAGCTCATGGATGAAGGCTAGAATGCAGGTCGCTCAAATGTTTAGAAACCATGTGACCCAGGGTCTGCCTGAAATATGACTGTCACGATGCGTGTGTATGGCATCACCTCAACTGGCAGCATACCTTCCGCAAACCGATTCACCGTCGAATCTCTTTCCCCAGCCGTCGTCTTGGATACTGTAGATTGACATAAACGTCCGTCACGCCGCTGCCGTCCGAATCTCAGCCCCATCTTGTGTGACTAGTGCGAACCATGACTCGTCGATGAACGGGACACTTCTCAACCGTTGTTGTATCCGGTTTCGATGTTGCCGCCAGCACAACAGTTGTCCCCAACATCATAACTGGCGTTAACAGGTTCTCACGCACGGACATTTGACCTCTTAGCCGGGGGGTTGAAAACTCGCGTGCTTTTACTCAAGAATTACCTCACAGCCGAATGAATTGCATGATTATGGTGGAAGTTGTGGAAGGGAATTATTGTTGAAACTGTAGGCGAACCCCCAATCCAAACAAAGAAAACCTGCATAATTGAAGACTCATTGAGCAGTCCTAGAAATTTATATTCCATGGCCTTAATTCGATGTCAATTTATCGTTCATATCAGATTGCTCAAGAATGTAAAATATTTCAAAATTCAAGACTGATCTAAGATTGCCATCTCAAATAAGCCTCAGATGTAGCATCGAATTCGTAAAATTTGTCCTACTCTGACAGAAAATTACGATAACATCTACCGACGGTCAGCCATCCAATTGCTATCCGGGATGTACGCTGCTCAAATTCTTGCACCAGCTTGTGTTCCCCTCCACACCCACCCACACCCATGTTTGTTCCAGTAAGTGAAGGGGGTTGCACTTGTTTCAAACGAATGCTTTCCAAATCGTCCCTTCGAGTAGCACTATAGTGACTGCTTGGAATTTTAAATAAAAACTCTTCTCTACTATTTCCCTTCATAAATTGGATGATCGTTCGTCCCCACTCCTCTCCAGACCTCTAAGATTGTATGGATGTCTCTAGATATATAGAATATCAGTAACTGTAAGGGATGTGGCTCAATTTGAGAAAAATATGGGATCCTCCTTTTTGTTGGACGATGTGTGCAGTTGCGGAACACCGCGCCATCCTTTTGATGCGCATGGTAGCGCTCATTGTACCAAGTGCCATCTCCGTCATCTCTTCGCCTTAAAGCACGCTTTCAAGGCAGACAGGCCAAAACGAGTCGCTCGAAGTAATTCAATATTAATCTTAGATAGTGTCTTTAAAGGTAAGCGCCAAATCAGTGTTTTTAGTTCGATGTTATTTTAGAAGTTTAATTCATTGTTTATTCAAAACTTTTTTTCCCAGTCCGAGGTGAAATTATGACAACAACACGAGAATGAGATAGTTCGAACCAGATTCCAATTAATCGTAAATTTGAGTCAAATAACTTTTTTGTTTGGATAGTAAGCAACTTTACTTTGAAATGTATAAATGTGTGTCTTTGGCCAAGCCATTGCAAGTTATGAATCAACAGATATGCCCTTTCAAACGGTAATTATTTTTCATGAACTCAAGTGTAAATGTAGTTAAGTTTTCCTAAATGTTCACTGCTTTGTATCCTTTTTTATTAATGTTCCACAAATACGCTCACCAGGTTTGGTCAGTGTTTCAGTTGTGTATGGTTTGTATCCATGGTCACCTACGGAATAGAGAGAGCGTCATACATCACCAGACAACCAGCCCTAGAACTCCCACACAGTTAGCAGACGCAAATAACCCAACCGAGACCTATTCCCTGAGCACTTTTTTGGATTCGCCGTACTGCCTCGTACCATCCAGTATGCCAGACAAAACAGGGTGCTTGTGTCAGGTACAATTTCTAACTGCTTGCCGGAGTTGTCCAGTTGTTCGAATGCACAAAGATGTGACATTTTGTCCAGGCCGTAACCCCAAAACTATTCATGCTAATGCTTTTTCGTTTTGTGTGCGGTAAATACGTATATTGGAGGTTATGTATGTAACATTGTAGTTTCGTTCGATTTGGTGAAAAAGTGTCAAAATGACAGTATTTGGAAAATAAGTAAAAATTTACTTCGAATATACAAAGATGTGACAGTTTATCCAGGCCGTAACTCTAGAACTGTTCATGCTAATGCTTTTTCGTTTTGCATGCGGTTCATACGCATATTGAAGATGTGCAGCGTTGTCTTATTTTTTAAGTCGATCAAAAATTGTAGGGCTTTCAATTTCAATGAATTTACTAACATCCAGTGACATTATGTGTTACACTGGGGGTCCTGCCTCACTGAAGCTCTAGTTCCTTAAATACTAAATATATACACGTCGCCGGTGTGTAACGTAGTGTTATTGTTTTATATCGGACAGAAAATGATGGCCCGACCCTTTGTCAAAAGGATATAAATTTACGTATTTTTTATAGTCTTTGACCAGCCTCGGTGACCTAGTGGTTAGAGTGTCCGTCTCGAGACTGGAAGATGGGTTCTAACCCCGGTCGGGTCATACCTAAGGCCTTAAAATTGGGACTCCTCCTTGCTACCCTGTGAGGTACTCTACATGTAAGGGTTAGAAGGAGGGCTGGAATGCCTCATTTCAGTATAATGTGGCAGGGGGATTCCGGCATGACCATAGCAGTTGAAAGGGATCTAAACAACAATACAGTACAATTTATAGTCTTTGTATCGAGAATTTGCATGGCTAAGTTCTCTGGCAAACCGTAGGGGAATTGGGGGGGGGGGGGGTATCTGTCCTGTTTGGTGTCAGTAAGTACAAATTTAAACGCATCTTAATGGGCTGTGGAGCCTGAAGTATACTGAACTTAATCCGCAATCAATAATTTGTAATTTTGTGGAGAGAGGGAGAAAAACTTCCTGATTTTGGCATTCTTGTATCAACTTAGATAGAGAAACAATGAAAACCCTGAATGGCGCTGCTCGCCTCGTACGCACTAGTCGGAGGAATTTTAAATTTATCCTATGGTAAAATTATAACCATTTTTTAAAATAAAAAAATATATTTGTTATCCCCCGTGAAACGGAGGGATATAGGTTTGAGCTTGTTGCATACATAATTCTTCCTCGTCATAGTTTGACAGTAGTTTGTGAACACCTTGTCAATTGATCGTCAATTTGACAAGTTTTAAGCTCGTTAGGGTGGTGACAATTTTTTTGACAAATGCCTCGTCTAACTTTCACAAACACTTTTGCTAACTTGTCAAACTTGTCACAGATTTGTCAAATATTGTGTCACTATGACGTCACATCATTTTTAGACCCCAACCGGGCGAACCCGGTGGTCTATAGGATTGCCCTTCCCTTCGTCCGTCTGTCCGTCCGTGTGTCACACTTTGGATGATGTTTTGTTACCCTAGGCATATGCAACCTTGTACAGTGAAAATATATACATACTGAAGTTGTGCAACGTCGTGTTTTTTTTTTCAAATCATTAAAAAATTGCCAAAATGGCGACCTGTCAAAACTTGCCAATTTATTAGATAACTCTAATGTAAGACTTAATTGGTTTCCACGCGAGTTCTCCGAAACTATTTACCCTACGCATATGCAACCTTGTACAGTGAAAAAAATATATATATTGAGGTTGTGCAACGTCCTGTTATTTTAGTTTCCACGCGAGTTCTCCGAAACTATTTACCCTACGCATATGCAACCTTGTTCAGTGAAAAAATATATATATTGAAGTTGTGCAACGTCGTGTTATTTTGGTTATCACGAGAGTTCTCCGAAACTATTTACCCTACGCATATGCAACCTTGTACAGTGAATATATATATATATATATATATATATATATATATATATATATATATATATAATATATATATATATATATTGAAGTTGTGCAACGTCCTGTTATTTTGGTTTCCACGAGTTCTCCGAAACTATTTACCCGACGCATATGCAACCTTGTACAGTGAAAATATATATATATATTGTGCAACGTCGTTTTTTCTTCGAATGGGCCAAATTTGCCAAAATGGCGACTTGTTAAAAATGTATTAGATAACTGTAATGTAAGACTTAGATGGTTTCCACGCGAGTTCTCCGAAACTATTTACCCTACGCATATGCAACCTTGTACACACAGTGAAAAAATATATGTATTAAAGTTGTGCAACATAGTGTGATTTTTCGAATCGGTAAAAATAATTGCCAAAGTGGCAACTTGTAAAAAATTGTGATTTCTTGAGATAACTGCAATGTAAAACTTAGGTGGTTTCCACGCGAGTTCTCCGAAACTATTTATCCCAGGCATAAGCTACATTGCACAGTGAAAATATATAAATTGAAACTGTGCAACATAGTGTTATTTTTCAAATCCGTATTGACGAGCTTTAGCATGAGGAATTATTGACAAGCTGTAAACTCACAAATTAATAACAAATTTGTGATAAAATATTGACCAATTTTTATTGGAATTTGTTGAATTTGGACAAGACAAGACAAATCAGTCCTTGTCATTTCGACAACTTTTCAACTAATTCTGGACAAAGGCATATTGTGTTTGTGTCGGACTTTACATATAAAGGTATCGCCGCCAGGCCAGTTATCCTCAGACCAATCGTAAGGAGACGTATTGCGATGGGTCCGGCGAATACATGCCTCAGGACTTCTCTCATCTTTTAGGGCTGTGCGGTTCGCTTCTGGAGACTTTATTAGAAGAAACGCTCGTTCAGTGACGTGATGAATGCAGCGACTACAGCAGCGATGTAATTGGCTGGCTACAGAAGTTATCGTCTGATTTGCTGATCGCATGTGAGTGATCGTATGTTTTATAGAACCTGTAATTTACCTAATAAATGGTTCATTATTAAAAAAACAACAACAACAACAAAAGACACAAAACCAATGCTGAGTTTAACAATGGAAATGATTTTGCGTTCGCGAGTGTTCTTAGTGTGTATTGTTGCTAATGTGGAAGTTTGGATTTTTTTGCTATAGCAAACACAAAATGAAGCACTTTTTAGATGTAAGACAAAAAGTCAAGTATCACGAGAGTGATACTGATTTCATTACGTCATCTTTGCCCAGTTGTTGTCAAAAATGTCACAGATTACGTCATGACTGCTGTTCTACCGAAACTGCTTCTCATGGACTGCTTATCGCGTGTTGATATGTGAATAAGTCTAGTATTGGTAGTGCGCTGGCTGTACCCCTTTTCAGGTGACTATGTTCTTAATGTGCTTCGATCTGAATTCATCAATACATGGCACTTAAAAGTTCAGCGAGCTGCAGCAAGAGATCCATCAAAGTTGGCTCAGCTCATATACACAAAATGCATACCGGTTCCATAATGTGATGAGCTAGCCGATGCAAGCAACACCTGTCAAAGGTTCAAGGATTGCTGCAAATGCAGTATTGAGTCTTTTGACTCCCCGGTAGGAGACCTGAAATCTTGTTCCAGAGACTTGTCTGAAGAGTAGGAATGAAGGTATCAAGGGCCATTGCAATTAACCGAGGCAAGGTAGATATTACCTTACATAACGTAGTTGTGTGATGCGTCCACCACTTCTTCGTCTTCAGTTGAAGACCTGGCATCACCAGACGTTTCGCCCAATTAACTTCAAGACGTCCTATGCCAGGCGGGTCTAGGTCAGGAGCGGCCTGCCGCACTCAGAAGTGGTGTAGCTCAATCATGTTGGTGACCATCTCTTCTAATTTCGTCTGAGCCATAGCCAGCTCGATGTTCATTCGGCTGTTTCTTCTTATTGGTACTTTACGGTCTTTTCCCGACACTCTAATAAAACTGCAGATCTTCCAGATGGATCTTCCCACAAGCCCTCTGGACCCTACTTCAATCGGCAGTGTCCACGGCTTCCATCCGCTCTTCCCACGACAATGTTAACTCGATCATCACAATCTGCTCGGACTCTTGGACCACAGCACTATGTCCGATAATATGTTGGTTTGCGTCATTTCTTTGAAAAACATCAATTTCGCCGGCAGGACTGCTCTCATCTGCCAGTCTCTCGTCGTCGGTAGTAGTCCTGTTATATCCTCCCCTTTTAGTCTACAGCCTTTACAAACGTAATGAACCTCAGTTTGTTCTGTTAAGTCTCTTCTTACTAATACTCTGTTCCAGAAGTCTTGACAAACCCTCCAGCACTTTGTCGTGTCTCCATCGATATCTTCCTTGAGTTAAGGCCACACTGCACGCCGACAGAATATGCTCTAGAGTTCCTCGGCATCCTTACAGCTCACATCCATCCTCATTACGCAAAATCCATCGCCTTAAATTTGCAGGTCATAAACACTTTTCAACAGGAACCCTAGTCGCAACGGCTCCACCTTGAGTACATCACTGCAGTTCAGCTTTCTTGATGTCGCATGTTCCGATCTCGTCCATGCACCATGCGTCTGTCCTCTTCTTGCTTCGTCCTGATCTCTCCTTGTATCAATCCTCTCCTCTCCTTCGCTGATGCATCTTTCCATCTCTGTCAGTTCGTCACATCTAACCCTCTCTGGCCTTGTCTGACCGTACCAACCAGTTCTTTGTGTCTCAGGCGGCTTGTAGCCTGGTCTATTTCACGCTGGACCGACCACTTTTTACTTCCTTTTACTGTGATATTAGCCTCTCATCTGTCAACTTTATCATCTGTAGATTGTCGTAGCATGACCTGTCTTCGCACCTTGGTTGCCTTGTAGTCTACAACCACAGACGTCAATGGGAGCTGCAAGGCCGTTGTCTTTCCACACAACCCAACTGTTTGAGAAACTCTGGGGAACGCCTAGCCACTTGCGTAGATACCTTGAACATCATTTCCATTGTCTCCACTCCACTCATGGGTATATCATACATCAACATCGGCCACGACAATCTAGGCAACACATCATACTGGAAACGCCATGCATGAACCTTCCGGGTAGTGATGTGTCTTGTATCTTTGTCATGTGCTCCTGTAGCTGCTGTACAACTTTACTTGAGTTTTCTGTGTCTCTCAAACCGCCGTCATACCATTTTCCCCGGCATTTCACTGGCTCCTCACTGACTGTTTGTACCACCTCGCGTTGCGGCTTGAATCTGATGCCCTTGTTCACTTTACCTTTCGTGATGACTCGACTTCTGCATTTCCTCCTGTGGGGTGGGGAGGGGAGTCTTAAGAATACACCCACTGCGTTCTGTTCCGTGCATGGCGCAAGAGGTGACTAATGGGAATTTCTTTCTCATTCTTCTTTCTTTTTTCCCAACTTGTTTCTTTAGCAAGTGCGTCCTAATATACCCATTCTAGGTGGTGAACGGGACGTTAAACACAAAACAAACAAACTTCTGCACTTCTTGGTTTTAAAAAACATTCTGGCCCATCGTAGTAGCTCCTCCAGTTGCGATAATATCCACCTGGTTCCTTGCGGTTTTTTCGGTTCCCACCGTGAGGTTATCTATAAACGCCTTCATGGGCGTTGTCCATGTTGTTGTCAAGCTGTTGTCTACTTGCTAACTTTGGGCCTCTGCATTCCTCTTCGGCCGTCTTGATAATCACGTTCACTGCTACTAGGAACACAATGACTGAAATTGTACATCCGTTGATGATTCCCTTCTCGAAACGTTGCCACTCTTGTAAATTCATCCAGGGTAAATCTGAACTTCAACTGGGAACTGAGCCACAAACACCAGTCTACTGGACGATTTCTACATGATATCTGCTGAAAGAGGACCTATTGTTAAAGACACCAACTCTTCAGATGTCAATCCCGTAGACAGGCGGACACCAACAAAAACAAGGCATCGTCAATCCAAAAGTCATGTTTTTACACCTTCGGCAGTTGGGGCACTTTGTGCAGGCGCATTGTACATCGACAAACTGGCTAAGTTGTTAAAATATTCCTCTTCCTAGAATTATTACGGTCATTTTGGATATATGCCTTGGTAAACTGAAGAAAGTTTTCATATTGGAAAAACTTGATATTAGGGTAATTAAAAGGCTATGTTGTGAGTCTATTGGTCAGTCATATTGGAATTTTTGTACTTAAGTTTTGGAACACCGAGGATCAGGGCCAGGATTAAATTTGATACGAGTTGAATCTCAGGCTCAAAGACCGTTCGCCAAACCATCCTAAAATTTTTTTGACTGTTCGTTGGGCGGTCCTTCGTAACGTTAGAAATATGTTGCTACAGGATAAAAACTGTGGCAGAACATTTCAACTAAATAGGTTTCAGCTGGTCACAAGGTTGCTTGACACTCTTCTGATGTTTCTAAAGTTAAGTAATTTGCACAAGTTGTGAATGGTTTCTGATAAGCAGCACCATTATATATAGCTGGCATACATGTGACTGGAAAGCCTTATCATATAACTGCATCATCAGCTGCTGTGCCTATATTCATAAATTGAATGAATATAGCACCGTAGAGCAGGAGTAATTTTAACCCAGCCATCTTAGAAGGCAATATTGTAAAACCTGCTTGATTAAAAATTAATCTGATCAAACCAGCAAGTACCTGCATTGTATGTATAGCATTTTCATATTACAAGGGACTGCTGCATGTGTAAGAAAAGTTGAGTACTTACAAAATACAGTATTCCCAGCAGATTCTAACAGCATGACAGTATTCAGTAACAAATACTCAAATAATTATTTTTCTCTTCACAAAGAAACTACTTGCTACCATCTTAAATCTTTCCACTGCCTCCTAACTAACACATAATTATCAGTTCGTAAGTACTATGTATATGAACAACGTTTCCTGGCTAATCGCATAAAAGCCAGGCAGTCTGTTATGCGTCGTTCAAGATGGTTTACAGAACCTGGGGTCCACTTTGCTGTGAGCGCTCCAGGCATAATAACGCATGTTGCCGTGGACTGCAACCCTAACGGGCAGGAGCGCGGAGTCCTGGCCATTGAGGAAGCCGTTCTCTCAGGTAGGCTGCTTACTACTGGGGGATCTGCAACAAACACATGACTTTGGCCCGTTTCTTCGACTCAAGAAGGGCGGTCATGAATTCAAGGCCCGTCATGACCATTAACGGCTGGTCGTGAGGTTCACCAAACTGCGGCCAAATCGGGTCAATCGCGGCATTCGTGACTGGCTGAGCCGTCATGTCTGCGAAGAGTATTCCAGGTGTCCTAACCCTAGGCGGGCAACCCCCGCTGCCGACATTGGTGGTCACAGTAAGGCCGGGGTCGGCAGACCTGGAAGAAAATTCTATCTCAACGCATGGAGAAACTGAACTTAGAAAACGAAAAAGGAAACAAAAAAGAAAAAACAAAACATCGTGAATTTAGAACCCCACAAAAAAGAGCACACATCACGACTATGTCACCCCCGGCAATATTTCCGGAATATATTATAATCGCGGCACAAGAAGGTACATTGAAATTCTCCCCCTTTGCAATAGAAAAGGGGGTCTCGTCAATCGTTGGCACACGACAAAACATCAAAAGACTGAGATCAGGGGACATTCTCGTCCAAATTTTTGAAGAACGCCATAGCAAAGCCTTGCTCGTCACCACGTCTTTCGTGAACATCCCGGTCAAATGCACACCCCATACAGCGCTCAATTCCTCAAGAGGAGTTGTTGCCCATCCAGAGCTTAAATTTTGTTCAACGGATGAAATCTTATCAGAATTGGAACAGTATGGTGTGGCCGAAGCCAGATTCTTAGGACAAAAAGGTACCGTTGTACTGGCCTTCTGTAGGGCAAAGCTACCACAGTCAATCAAAATCGGCCTCTTAAACATCCCAGTCAAAGCATATGTTCCAAATCCTATGCGCTGCTTTAGATGCCAACGATACGGACACACACGACAAAGGTGCCGAAAACCCATGGCAACATGCGCCAAGTGTGGCGAGGAAGGACATCAGACAGATATCTGTACAATTGGAGTAACTAGATGTATTAACTGCGGGGGAAGCCATCTGGCATCTTCACGTGAATGCCCTCGATGGCTCCAAGAAAAGCAAGTACAAGAAGTTCAGTGGAAGAATTCCATTTCCCACCCAGAGGCCCGGAAACTGGTGATGCAGAGAACTACAGCAGACAAATTATACTCTGCCGCCGTTAAAGTAAACAAGGATACGAACACAGGGTGTCAGACAAACATCACATGGCTTGGTGACAAACAACGCACCTTGCTGCAACCAAATGTGCAGAAATATACCCTGTCTAGACAAACTATGGCTACTCAAACACCATCACCACCAGAGCCTCCATCGAAGAAAGTCACAGCCGATGAGAGGAAGTCGTCCCTCCAATCAATGCCACTGCAATCGAAACCGCCACGTGCTCATCAGGCAAGGGAGAAGTACCAGAGTCATCCAAATTTCCCACTTAACTTTGAATTCGTGGGAAGCCGATACTCGGTACTTCAGGATGCGGACGAAGGGGGTACCGCAACAAAAACCCCCGAAAAGAAACCATCCTCTCCCCCCAGAAAAATAACAGGCAGAACAAGACGAAGTGGCAGCAAAACCACAATTAAGACTACCCAAAGTGACAATACAAAGGCCTCGGGCCTATAGCAAGTAAAATGGCAATAGTCCACTGGAACATGAGGTTTTTGGACCAACCAGATAGATCTTTTAACTTTGAGCCAGAAATGTAACCCATGCATCTTTTGCCTCCAAGAAACATACGGCTGTGACCTTCATCCACCTAATTTAACAGGTTATACCTCCTATAACAAAAACCCAAATAGTAACCGCTCCTCAGGCGGAATAACCACCTTAGTCCACAACATATCATTCAGAGTGAGGTCAAATGAAAAACAAATCTACAAGCAACTGCAGTTAGTGTTACGATGAAGAAAACTTTTTCCGTTTGTAACATAAACCTCACACCACCATCCAAACCTCAGCCAGAAGAATTGAATGATCTGATCAACCAAATACCAAAATCCTATTATATTCGCAGGCGACTTTAATGCACACAGCCCCCTATGGGGTAATACAAGCACCGATCACAAAGGAAAGCTCATTGAAAACTACCTAAATTCCCATAATCTTTCACTTTATAACGATAAATCTCCAACGTACGTACACCCTGGCACTGGTTCAAAAACGTCTATCGATCTCGCAATGGCATCTAGCAATTTGTTTTTAAATTTTAACTGGGAAGTCTTGGACGACACCTACTTCAGCGACCACTTCCCCATTTTATTAAAACGACTAGATGCACAACAACAGCAAGGAATACCAAAGTGGAAACCTCACAAAGCAAACTGGTCACTGTTCCAGGAACTATGCCAATAGACCATTAAAACCAACAATTGTACACATTATGACGACCCGATTTTACTTTTTACTGCTATTATGCAGGCAATAATGGACAAATCCATACCCAAAACCTCAGGGAATCCCAAAAAGCCACAGAAGCCTTGGTTTAACGACGATTGTAAAAAAGCAATAGCCATGCGAAAAACTCTCCAACAATTTTATATCAGTCCGGACAATACTACCAAACTTGAATACAAACGGCTACGTGCCGCAACACGCAGAACCATCAAAGCAAGCAAAAAGCAAACCTGGGAGGAATATATCTCCAAATTAACAACCAAACTATCACAAAACCCGATGAAATAGCAAATGCCTTTGGCAGAACCTTTCAATTCTACTCTTCATCTGACAGTTACTCTCAAGCGTTTCGTCAAATAAAAGAAGTAAAAGAACAAATACCAATGGACTTCACCTCAAATAATTTGGAGCACTACAATAACATTTTTACTCTGGCGGAGTTGAAGGACGCCAGACAAAATTCTACATGACTCAGCTGCCGGTCCAGACGACCCGCACTACCAGGTTCTAAAACACCTACCTGAGGAAACTCTTGAAGTCCTCTTAGAATTACTCAACCAAGTTTGGACTACAGGAAACTTCCCTGAAATATGGAAAGAAGCCACCATCATACCAATTCTAAAACCGAACAAGAAGCCCACTAATCCACAAAATTACCGCCCAATATCTCTGACAAGTTCATTGTGCAAAACACTAGAGCGAATGATAGCCGCAAGACTAATCTGGTATTTAGAGAAAAATCATTTGCTTACTCACATACAAAGTGGCTTCAGAAAAGAAAGAATACCATAGATCACCTGGTTAGACTCGAATCACTTATAAGAAGGTTTTATCAATAACGAACATGTCGTCACTGTTTTCTTTGATTTAGAAAAGGCCTACGACACGGCTTGGAAACACGGGGTCATGCAAGACCTCTACAACCTAGGCATACGAGGTCGTCTTCCTGAATTCATTGAAGCGTTTTTAAATGACAAGCGGTTTAAAGTCCGACTCGGTTCTATTTACTCGGACTATTTTGAGCAAGAAGAGGGCTACCGTCAAGGTAGTATTCCATCAATTCTGTTGTTTCTAATCAAAATCAATAATATCAAGGGGGCAACTAGGCAGGAAATAGACATCTCCCTGTTTGTAGACGATTTTGCTTTGTCTGCCAGGGGTAAGAATATGAATCTCATCGAGCCTCGCCTCCAGAAAAATATAAACTCGCTTCATAAATGGGCCGACCAAAATGGTTTCAAGTTTTCGCTAACTAAAACATGCACTTCTGCAACAAGCGAAAGCCACACGATGATCCTATTTTATACTTATCAAACACTCAAATACCTGTAGTAAAGGAAAACAAATTTCTTGGTCTAATTCTGGACTCGAAGCTAAATTTTATTCCGCACATAAGAGACGTGAAGAGGAAATGCCAAAAGGCACTCAACCTGCTACGAGTTGTCTCCGCCCAAGACTGGGGAGCAGATAGCAGTACTAAATTAAAACTGAATAAGTCATTAATAGGATCTAGAATAGATTATGGTAGCATCGTGTACGGATACAAAACCAAGACCTTCGTCTCTGCCTTAATGCTTTCAGAACATAACCTGCGGAAAGCCTTCAGGTTGAATCAAATGAACAACCATTGGATATCAAACGAATCAAACTCTCAATGCAGTATGCAATTAAACTATACGCAAATAAAGAAAACCCCACCCCTAAAGCAGTGTTCGAAACAGACCATTCAGAAATCCTAAACACACGCCCTAGGGTTATCACGCACTAGAATTCGTAACCACCTTAATAATGCTGGAATCAAAATCGAACAAATTGCCAATTCAAAAGTCCCGGAATACCCAACATGGAAAATACAAAGACCTGTCATAGACAAAACCTTAAAAGACTTTTATAAAGACGAAACAAGTGCTGATGAGTTCAAAGCTAGGTTTTGCAATATAAAGGAAGGCTATCCTGACCACCAGTTCATATACACGGACGGATCTAAAGTCGAAAACAAAGTTGCCGCATCAGTAGTTACAAAATCAAATATTCTTAAAACAAGACTACAAAACGGCTCCTCCATCTTTTCGGCGAAGGTTCGGGCACACCAACTAGCCATGGAAATCGTCAAGATTAGAGGGTACAAAAAGTTTGTTATCTGTGTCGATTCCCTATCGGTCTTACAGTCACTAGAAAGCCTGCAGGTGTCTAACACAATGATTTTAGATCTGATAGATCGCTACGAAAGTACAGTCAAACAAGGCAAATCCCTAGTGTTTTGCTGGGTGCCAAGCCACGTTGGCATTCCGGGTAATGAAGCTGCAGATCAGGCTGCAAAAGAAGCGTTAAACTACAATATGTCTGACCTTCTCATACCATACTCTGACTTCAAACCCAACATTTCAACAGACCATTCAGAAATCCTAAACACACGCCCTAGGGTTATCGTACCTTTGGCAACAAAAGTGGAAAGAACAAAGAAATAACAAACTCTTTCAAATTCAACCAATAGTTGGCCAAAAGCCGCTTGTTCTCGGCAATATACGCGACACTGTGGCCATGCATAGAGCCCGAATCGGGCATACTTACATCACTCATGGATATCTTTTGAGAGGCGACGCGCCTCCAGAATGCATTGGTTGTCAAGAACGTTTGACTGTAAAACATATTTTACTCAACTGTGTAGATTTTCAAAACATTCGTTCACGCTACTACAGTGTGAATTGTTTGAAAGGCCTTTTTACAAAAGTAGTGCCAAGCAAAATTATTTCTTTTCTTAAAGAAATACACTTGTACAGTAAGTTTTAAATTGAATTTAGTTGGATTTTAGTTTATGCATTTCTTGTTTTGTTTATTTTAGTTGCTCTTAGTAGCAATTGACTTTTCCCATTACCTAAAACCGACACAATATGACCCTTACGGGTTGCTGTTGTCGTTAAACCAACCAATCAATCAATCGATCAAAGTATTCAGCATTGTGTTTATAGAAAGGAATGTAACGCTGTTCGGATGGCATCACGCAATAAATAAATAAATAAAAGATGCGTGGGATTCGGAGGCCCGATCAATAAATGTGAAAATTTTGAAAAAAAGTGGGAAATAAAATTCCACAAAAAATTCCACTGCAGTTTGATGCTATGGCTTAGCTATCAGCTCAGATAAGATTCTGCTTTCACATATATTTTCAATCGTCTGAAAGTATTATATTTTTTGCCACAAAAGATAAAGATTCAAACGCGACTTATACGTGTCTTGAAGCGATGACTTTTCGAATCTGACTGAATGCCGCAGGACCGTCTCCTCCTCAAAAGGACTTATGCTCTATCTGCTAGTCTGCTGTATGATTCACTCATATGATGTCATAAAGTGACCGAATTAAAGTTGATTTTGTGTCAACAATTCAAAGGAGTAGTCGGATTTAAATTACGCGAACCAGTTCGAAGAAAAATGAGACGAAACAGACCGAAGACAAATCAGGGGCATGTGAAACAAAATGGAGGGCTGGTGTAGACTGTTCTCTCACAGGTTTAGCTGGCAATGCTATGTTAACACTCTATACCTTATGAATTAACTATCAAATAGCCACACTGTTCATGTGTGCTCCATGTTTTCACGTTTGCTAGTCCTCGTAAAGCCCTGCCCTTGATTCTTGTTTAATCTGTGTTGATGAAACACTAGTGGATTTTGAAAACGATTTTTTCCATTGTTTTGTCACAAAAAGATAATTGAAGTGACGCCCTTTTTAAATTCTTAGACAATGTCATTTTGAGCTCCCTTTGCAATGTGGAGACCACACCGCATGCCGCCATTACGATATCTGTGAAAAATTCCTAGTTGCTATGTTCGTTTCCGAGGAACAGAGCAGTAGCTGCAACAGTGTTTGTGATATCTGCATTTTGAAAAGTGACCAACGCCCAAGGCATGTGCATTTACCAAATGATGCGTCTGTACATAATAAGATATACAGCGAAACCGATTCGTGTCCTACGTGTACTAAAAGGACCGTTCGTTCACAAATTGCGTACGAAATTCCAGAGCGCCATTTCGCTTTAAACTTGAAAAAGTGACTCAACAGGATGTTTCCTTTTTGTCACATGTTAAAAATGTTGTGAGAAATCGGTCCTGTTATGGTGAAATTCATGCTAAAAAGAGGGAAGGGATGTTCCAATAACGTCTTGTTTTTAAACTGGATACTGATTATGTTCTAAAGTGAACACTTCAGTTTTGGAAAAAGTTACTGAAATGTAGAAATGGTGGATTTGGAAAACCACATTATATGATTTTGTAAAAATATTGGTCACTAGACGGGCTTATGCTCTGTGCATCTTTTTAAAAACTTTCAAAATACCATTTTTAACCCTCCGTGCATTCTCTTAAGTACTTTTGTAAAATATATAAATAAGTATAAATGTTCCATAGTATTGCATCATCCGTGACTGGGATGACAGCTCTTGAGATATTTCCTTAAATAGGAACGGCACTGTCCGATAACCCTTACTGTTGTATGTCGTGTTGTTTACTGCTTGTCTGCTGCCAATTCTTCAGAGATCTTTTTTTAAATGCCATTTTTGATATCACTGCAATGGTCCAGGCGCTGTTTGTTTCCCGTAAATACGGCACTTGTCCGAGGTTTCTCATGGAAGCATGGGAGGAATCGGCAGCTGTTAGCCTTCGAGGTGTCCGTCTTTGGACGTACTATATGTATTGCGGCTGAGCAAGTTAAGCTAAACGGCCTTAAATATATGAAGACTGTACATAGATTTGAGTGCTTTTGAGCTTAAATTGCACTCGCAGCATTGCAGTTTAGTGAACTTCCAATGAAGAATGCTCATGTACATAAGAAAACCGCTGTGTCATTCCAGTCCTGTAATGTAAAGATACCAGCCTCGGTGGCCTAGTGGTTAAAGTGTCCGCCTCGAGACTGGAAGATCGTGGGTTCAAACCCCGGTCGGGTCATAACTCAGACTTTAAAATTGGGACTCCTCCTTGCTACCCTGTGAGGCACTCCACATGTAAGGGTTAGATGGAGGGCTGGAACGCCCCATTTCAGTATAATGTGGCAGGGGGATCCCGATATGACCATAGCAGTTGAAAGGAATCTAAAGAACAATACAATACAATTGTAAAGATAAAATTGCTCAGCTGTCTTCGAAATCCATTAACACATTTTAACACTGCGGCAGGACATTTAAGTTTCTGAAAGAACTGTTCATATGTTCTCATACGTTTAACCTCTTCAAAGACTGAAATGTATGCCGCCTGTTCAAATAAAAACTCATTGGTGCTGCTTCCGCTGAGCAGTGTGCTAGGAATTCCCGGTCTCGACTGAGAGTCTCGCCTATTGGAACGGATGGCACAAATTTCGTATATCTCATGTTACTCGTGTTATGTTTCTACCAGACATGTTACACTGGCTGTGTTCTGTTTAAACGCCGCCAGTGCTTTACTGTGCGTTCAGTGATTTACTACAGACCAATTCACTTAGTGCAATGGCGATCATCTGTATCATTTCTGAAAAAGATTCCTAATCAAAGTGCGTGGCAGGTTGGTAGGATATGCGTTTTAGGTTAGAATTCGTCCAATTTCCGGGGGGGGGGGTGCGGGGAGGGGGTAGGTTGGGCAAGGGTGTGGTTAGGGAGGTAGGCGTTCTGCTGTAGACGTTCTCGCAAAGTTCGCTGTCAGGTTTTGTTTTCTCCTGTGTGTTGTTGGTGGCGTGACAGATCCAGAGACTGTTTATCCCATACCCGCCATGTCACCCACACCTCCGTACCAGTACTCTGGATCTGTGTTTGGCCATTTGGGTCTGTTCGTGGTTTGTGTTAGTTGTTCTTGTGGTTGTCGCGTTTTATCTTCTCATGGAGGTTTAGAGAAGTACTTTGATTAAGAACCATTTTTCGTAAGATATGATATACTTCAGTTGGCAAAAGCACCATTGCATGTAGCGATGAGATCGAGCTGCCTCGTGTGGTCAAACGGCTGTTTGTATCGCCATTCATACCTCGGGTGCCCAGCGGCAAAAGCGGCAATCGAGCCGTTATTGCACTCTCAATACAATACAGTCTTAAGGTATTTTAAGCGAAACTGTCGAAAAGAGCTTGAAATCGTTCCATCTCTAGCTTTGCATTCAGGCAAAAGATCTCAATAGCATGGCCGCATTGTTCTATCAGGCAAGACATATCAGAGACATTGCGGCATTGTGTGCTCACATAAGGCACTTTAGTGATATTGTTACATACTGCGCTGAAGCTCTCCACACCGCCATTATCGCAAGAAACCTCACTGAAATTGTCACATATGTGGTAAAGCAAGACACCTCACTGACATTGTCGCGTTGTGCGCTCAGGCAAGAGACCACATGGACATTGTCAGATTGTGTGATTAAGCAAGGAACTCACTGACACAGTTGAATAGGGCAATACCAGCCCATCCATTCCCTGCCAATCAGTATTGAGATTTTTCCTGGATAAAATCTCTTTTTCTGGGACAGTGGCCAAAAAATAACTAGGTCGAATTCTTCTAGATAGCAGATTGTCCAATTTGGATTATCCATAAAAAGGATCTAGGTCACCGATGTACCTATGATGCCTGAAGGGTCGAAAATGAGCTAAAACCAGCTCTAGTTGTAACTGTTTTCGGGATAATGGTCAACTTCTGGTTTTTGACCTTGACCAGGAAGGTCTCTGAGGCCCAGACGGTCGAAAATGAGCTCAAAAATGCTTTATCTTTGACCGTGTTGCAAAGAGTGGTCAATTTCATTTTTATTCGATTTTCAAATCGATCAAGAAGTTCAGGGTCACATAGGCATCTCTTTCTTTATTTTATTTAGATGAAACGATCGAAACAAGAGTTCGAAATGGCTCTTATCCTTTTCTACATTATGAACTTTCACCGTCGACTTTGACCGTGACCAAGAACTATTTCGGTGAAACGGTCTGAAAAGAGCTCGACATCGCTCTGTTTCTAATTGTTTTATAGATAATGATCATCTTCCGATTTCGACTTTGAAATTGACTGAGGTCAGTTTCACGAGGTACCAAATATGTTACAAGTTTTAGAGCCAAAGAGTCGAAAATGAGCTCAAATCGCTATATCTGTGACTGTAACGGTCAGGGTCACATAGGCATCTCTTTCTTAACTTTTTTAGATGAAAAGGTCGAAACAAGAGTTTGAAATCACTCTAATCCTTTTCTAGATTATGGTGAATTTTCGCCTGTTGACTTTGACCGTAACCGAGAACTATTATGGTGAAACGGTCTGAAAAGAGCTCGACATCGCCCTGTTTCTAATTTTTTTGGAGATAATGATCCTTTTCCGGTTTTCGATTTTGCCGTTCGAAATCACGGTCTCTAACCGTTTTCGAGATAATGATCATCTTCCGGTTTCGACTTTTAAATTGACTGATTTCAGTTTCACGAGATAAGTCATATGTTACAAGTTTAAGAGCCAAAGAGTCGAAAATAAACTCAGAACAACTCTCTGTTTAACCGTTTTCTAGATAATGGTCAGCTTCTAGTTTTCAGTTTTAGAGCCAAAGAGTCGAAAATAACTCAAAACAACTCTCAGTTAAACCGTTTTCTAGGTAATGGTCAGCTTCTAGTTTTCAGCTTTTGACCTTTTTCGAGAAGGTCAAGGTCTTGGAGGTGTCTCCTATTTAATGTAAGTTAGGCCTTAAGGTCTAATATGAGCGCAAACTCGCTGCCTTTAATTCGAGATAATGGTCAACTTTAGGTTTTCAGCTTTAACCTTGACCAAGACGGTTTCTTTTTCTTAAGGTATTTTAGGCGAAACTGTCAAAAACAGCTCGAAATCGTTCCATCTTTGCATTCAGGCAAAACACCTCACTAGCATGGTTGCATTGTGCTCTCAGGCATGACACATCGCAGACATTATGGCATTGTGTGCTCACATTAGGCACTTGAGTGATATTGTTACATACTGCGCTGAAGCGCTCCACACTGCCATTATCGCATTGTGTACCCAGGTAAGATACCTAAAGTGTATTATGTGCCCAGGCAAGACACCTCACTGAAATTGTCACATATGTGGTCAAGCAAGGCACCTCACTGACATTGTGGCGTTGTGCGCTCAGGCAAGAGATTGTGTGATTAGGCAACGCACCTCACTGACACTGTTGACTGGGGTGTTACGAGCCCATCCACACCCTGCCAATCAGTGTTGAGATTTTTCCTGGATAAAATCTCTTTTTCTGGGACAGTGGCAAAAAAAAAATAACTAGGTCGAATTCCTCTAGATAACAGAATGACGCATTTGGATAATCCATAAAAAGGATCTAGGTCACCGATGTACCTATTATGCCTAAAGGGTCGAAAATGAGCTAAAACCAGCTCTATTTATTTATTTATTTATTTAGCACCATTTATACCCCGCTTAACAGAACTAAGCGGACAAAAATAACATTTAAATAGATTTTAATCCAAGTTATTTTATCTGATACTGAGAACTGCAACAAAATGAATATAGACTAGATTGAAACGCTAATACTGATAGAAATACTAACATTTATAGGCACTTTTAAAAAGATATGTTTTGAGTGAGCGTTTAAAGGTGCTCAAACAAGATTGATTTCTTATATAAAAAGGCAAAGAATTCCAAAGCCTAGGACACCTAGCACTAAAACCGCGTTTACCATACTTATTTTTGAACCTAGGCTCAATGAGCTTAAGATTGTCATAACTGCGCAAAGATACAGAAGGTTCGGGTTGCCGTATAAGCATATCAGAAATGTACTTTGGGGCTGCTCCATTTAAACCTTTATACGCAAGCGTGAGAATCTTAAAGTTCGACCTCTCAGACACTGGTAACCAATGCAAATCCATAAGAATACTAGAAATACTTATATCCGGATGACGGCGCACTCCCTTCACGATCCTTGCCGCATCGTTCATAATCATCTGAAGGTCATGTAACAGGTATCGCGGTAGGCCCTGATACAAACTGTTACAATAGTCGAGCCATGAAATAACCAAGGCGTGGATGAGGGCCTTCGCGTCCTGCTCCCTCAAAAAAGGACGTATCTCTTTGATCCATGCGATGTAATAATAACAAATTTTACGTAGATTCGATACCTGGGATTGCATATCCAAGGTAGAATCTATGGTAACACCCAAATTACGCACAGTGCTGGAACGAGTGATTGTGTTGCCATCCAAATCTAAACAGTTGGCGACTATCTTGCTTTGATTGCGTTTGCTACTGATGACTATAAATTCAGTTTTGGTAGGATTTAGTTTGAGCTTATTTTTGTGCGTCCAGTCCGAGATGATATGAATACTGTGTTTCAGATGGTTTGCTGCGCTAGACTGATCTTGCGCAGACAGAGACGATATTCGAAGGAGTTGTGAATCATCCGCATAGAAATGATATAGAAGTAATAATATCCGAAAAAGTAATCCGAGAGGAAAGGTGTAATCTGAGTAAAGACGGGGGCCAAGTTTAGATCCTTGAGGGACAGAGCACTCAAGAATCACAGATTCAGATGTGACACCTTCGACTAAAACTTGCATTGACCTGTCTGAGAGATACGAAGCGAACCAGTCTAAGGCCGCATCTCTTATTCCAAATAGTGAACTGAGCCGTCGTGGTAAGATGCGATGATCCACCGCGTCAAAGGCTGCGGAGAGGTCCAGCATCGCCATAAAAACTGCCCGATTGCTATCCAAAGCTTTGCAAATGTCGTCGAATACTTTAATCAGGGCCGTTTCGGTACTATGACCGGATTTGTACGCAGATTGCAGGACCTCCCCGAGGTCGTTGCTAACCATGTGACTGGACAGCTGTCGTATCACATACTCCTCGATGACCTTACTCACAAATGGTAGGTTAGACACTGGCCTATAGTTGCTAGGCACTCTATCCAATGAAGGTTTCTTCAATAGAGGTGTAACTAGCGCACGCTTATACATATCTGGCATGGTGGACGTTTGCAAGGAAAGATTCACAGCTCTCGCAATGACTGGAGAAAGCAAATTAGAGCACTCTTTCAGCAATCCGGTTGGTGTGGGGTCGAGATCATAGCTTTTATCAGTTGATTTGTCAATTATCGACTTGATGACACTATCGGGAATCATGTTGAAACCACATAATTGAGTATGCACATCTGCCGAATCCTACTTAAAGGCGCTCTCGATCTCTGTATCGAAAGACTCACGGATCATGTCGATCTTTCTTGTAAAGAATGTGCAGAACTCATCGGCCATCTCCTTCGCCGAGACGTGTTCGGAGAGAGGGTTGGATTTTTTTCTGTTCATAATCTTGTTCATGGTTCTGAACAGAGCCTTGGAATTATTCCGGTTGTCACTTATAAGGCCGGAGAGATACTGCTGTTTGGAATTTTCCTAAAGCCTCCGCCATGCAAGGAGGCTATTCTTGTAGTCAATCATGTCTTGGTTGCGCCCATGCCTTCTAAAAAGGCGTTCATGCGATCTTGTCTTGCGTCTTGCTTCAGCTATATCCTCGGTGTACCAGGGTTCGCGCCTTACGGTAGGTACGGTTTTCTTTATCAGTGGAGCATGCTGGTCAAGTATGAATCTTAACTCACAATTATAGCACTGAACGAGGGACTCAAGGTCCTTATCTAAAAAACCAAGAGTAAATCGCTGTTGACTACTGAATTTCTAAAATCCGATACATTGATAGACTTGATATCCCGGTATTCAATTGTGCGTTTCTGCTTTTGTGGTTCTGGGTATAATATCTTACAACTCACCATATTGTGATCTGATACAAGATCGTCAACAGAGACACCATATATTTCCATTGAATCACGATCACGAGTTATGATGAGATCAAGGATGTGTCCTCCATAATGGGTATTTTCTTTTACATGTTGTGATAGCCCAAAAGCAAAAAGGGTATTGCGAAAACGCTTTGTAAATGGGTCACTAGTTCTATCCCATTGAACGTTAAAGTCACCACACAGAATAAGAGGGCAACCACCCAGTGCTATTTGCTCGAGCAGTACTGTAAAATCTGTTATAAAATCTGTAGTTGAACATGATGGTGGGCGATACACCGCCAAGACACGTAGGGCTTTGGAGCCTGATTTAAATGAAACCAGCAAATGTTCAAAAGATGAAAAATCTCCACAATCAATCGGCCTAGGCTTAAGAGCTTCATTGCATAATATTCCCACACCACCGCCAGGTCGGTTGACCCTATCAGCACGAAGAAGTTTATATCCATTTGGACATAACTCCTGGAGAACGTACGCATGGTTCTCAGAGAGCCATGTTTCTGTTAATGCTAAAATTTGCACGTTATCCTCAATCGTTATCTGCTTTATAATATCCAAATGGGTTCTTACTGACCTCGCATTTAAGGTCGCAATCTTTGAGCGATTTAAACTGTTGCTATGGCTGCCGACTATTTCGATCAAATTCGAGTCCTTAGCATTTACACGCCTGTGCTTTTTTGCGTGATTCCCGGGTGCCAGTTTGGTCCTGTCAGAAAGTGTAACAGTGTAACAGTTCTAATACGCCTAATACGCCTAATTGTAACTGCAACTCTAGTTGTAACTGTTTTCGAGATAATGGTCAACTTCTGGTTTTTACTTTTGACCTTGACCAAGAAGGTGTCTAAGGCTCAGACCGTCGAAAATGAGCTCAAAGTGCTTTATCTGTGACCGTGTTGCAGAGAGTGGTCAATTTCATTTTTATTCGATTTTCAACTTGATCAAGAACGTCAGGGTCACATAGCCATCTCTTTCTTAACTTTATTTAGATGAAAGGGTCGAAACAAGAGTTCGAAATGGCTCTAATCCTTTTCTGCATTATGAACTTTCACTTGTCGACTTTGACCGTGACCAAGAACTATTTCGGTGAAACGGTCTGAAAAGAGCTCGACATCGCTCTGTTTCTAATTGTTTTGGAGATAACGATCATCTTCCGATTTCGACTTTGAAATTGACTGAGGTCAGTTTCACGAGGTACCAAATATGTTACAAGTTTTAGAGCCAAAGAGTCGAAAATGAGCTCAAAACGCTATATCTGTGACCGTAAAGGTCAGGGTCACATAGGCATCTTTTTCTTAACTTTTTTTAGATGAAAGGGTCGAAACAAAGAGTTTGAAATCACTCTAATCCTTTTCTAGATTATGGTGAATTTTCGCCTGTTGACTTTAACCGTAACCGAGAACTATTATGGTGAAACGGTCTGAAAAGAGCTCGACATCGCTCTGTTTCTAATTGTTTTGGAGATAATGATCATCTTCCGGTTTTCGACTTTGCCCTCGAAATCACGGTCTCTAACCGTTTTCGAGATAATGATCATCTTCCGGTTTCGACTTTTAAATTGACTGATTTCAGTTTCACGAGATAAGTCATATGTAGCAAGTTTTAGAGCCAAAGAGTCGAAAATGAACTCAAAACAACTCTCTGTTTAACCGTTTTCTAGATAATGGTCAGCTTCTAGTTTTCAGTTTTAGAGCCAAAGAGTCGAAAATGAACTCAAAACAACTCTCAGTTTAACCGTTTTCTAGATAATGGTCAGCTTCTAGTTTTCAGCTTTGACCTTTTTCGAGAAGGTCAAGGTCTTGGAGGTGTCTCCTATTTAATGTTAGTTAGGCCTTAAGGTCTAAAATGAGCGCAAAATCGCTGCCTTTAATTCGAGATAATGGTCAACTTTAGGTTTTCAGCTTTAACCTTGACCAAGACGGTTTCTTTTTCTTAAGGTATTTTAGGCGAAACTGTCAAAAACAGCTCGAAATCGTTCCATCTTTGCATTCAGGCAAAACACCTCACTAGCATGGTTGCATTGTGCTCTCAGGCATGACACGTCGCAGACATTATGGCATTGTGTGCTCACATTAGGCACTTGAGTGATATTGTTACATACTGCGCTGAAGCGCTCCACACTGCCATTATCGCATTGTGTACCCAGGTAAGATACCTAAAGTGTATTATGTGCCCAGGCAAGACACCTCAC
Organism: Protula sp. h YS-2021; assembly: GCA_949752745.1. NCBI lineage: Eukaryota > Metazoa > Annelida > Polychaeta > Sabellida > Serpulidae > Protula > Protula sp. h YS-2021. The sequence continues at coordinate 36,869,915 of OX457025.1, forward strand.
TGAAATTGTCACATATGTGGTCAAGCAAGGCACCTAACTGACATTGTGGCGTTGTGCGCTCAGGCAAGAGACCACATTGTCAGATTGTGTGATTAGGCAACGCACCTCACTGACACTGTTGACTGGGGTGTTACGAGCCCATCCACACCCTGCCAATCAGTGTTGAGATTTTTCCTGGATAAAATCTCTTTTTCTCGGACAGTGACAAAAAAATAACTAGGTCGAATTCCTCTAGATAACAGAATGACGCATTTGGATAATCCATAAAAAGGATCTAGGTCACCGATGTACCTATTATGCCTAAAGGGTCGAAAATGAGCTAAAACCAGCTCTAGTTGTAACTGTTTTCGAGATAATGGTCAACTTCTGGTTTTTTACTTTTGACCATCTTTTCGGCGAATGTCCGAGCACTCCAACTAGCCATGGAAGTCGTCAAGATAAGAGGGTACAAAAAGTTTTTTATCTGTGTCAAAATCCTTATCGGTCTTACAGTCACTAGAAAGCCTGCAGGTGTCTAACACAATGATTTTAGATCTGATAGATCGCTACGAAAGTACAGTCAAACAAGGCAAATCCCTAGTGTTTTGCTGGGTGCCAAGCCACATTGGCATTCCGGGTAATGAAGCTGCAGATCAGGCAGCAAAAGAAGCGTTAAACTACAATATATCTGACCTTCTCATACCATACTCTGACTTCAAAAAAAAAAAAAACCCAACATTTCAAGTTAGGTGAAAAAACCTTTGGCAACAAAAGTGGAACGAACGAAGAAATAACAAACTCTTTCAAATTCAACCAATACTTGGCCAAAAGCCGCTTGTTCTCGGCAATATACGCGACACTGCGGCCATGCATAGAGCACGAATCGGGCATACTTACATCACTCATGGATATCTTTTGAGAGGCGACGCGCCTCCAGAATGCATTGGTTGTCAAGAACGTTTGACTGTAAAACATATTCTACTCAACTGTGTAGATTTTCAAAACATTCGTTCACGCTACTACAGTGTGAATTGTTTGAAAGGCCTTTTTACAAAAAGGACTGTTCGTTCACAAATTGGGGTCCGAAATTCAAGAGCGCCATTTCGCTTTAAACTTGACTCAACAGTGACTCAACAAGATGTTTCCTTTTTGTCACATGTTAAAAATGTTGTGAGAAATAGGTCCTGTTATGGTGAAATTCATGCTAAAAAGAGGGAAAGGATGTTCCAATAACGTCTTGTTTTTAAACTGGATACTGATTATGTTCTAAAGTGAACACTTCAGTTTTGGAAAAAGTTACTGAAATGTAGAAATGGTGGATTTGGAAAACCACATTGTATGATTTTGTAAAAAATATTGGTCACTAGACGGGCTTATGCTCTGTGCATCTTTTTAAAAACTTTCAAAGTGCCATTTTTATATTTTCAATCGTCTGAAAGTATTATATTTTTTGCCACAAAAGATAAAGATTCAAACGCGACTTATACTTGTCTTGAAGCGATGACTTTTCGAATCTGACTGAATGCCGCAGGACCGTCTCCTCCTCAAAAGGACTTATGCTCTATCTGCTAGTCTGCTGTATGATTCACTCATATAATTTCATAAAGTGACCGAATTAAAGTTGATTTTGTGTCAACAATTCAAAGGAGTAGTCGGATTTAAATTACGCGAACCAGTTCGAAGAAAAATGAGACGAAACAGACCGAAGACAAATCAGGGGCATGTGAAACAAAATGGAAGGCTGGTATAGACTGTTCTCTCACAGTTTTAGCTGGCAGTGCTATGTTAACACTCTATACCTTATGAATTAACTATCAAATAGCCACACTGTTCATGTGTGCTCCATGTTTTCACGTTTGCTAGTCCTCGTAAAGCCCTGCCCTTGATTGATGAAACACTAGTGGATTTTGAAAACGACTTTTTCCATTGTTTTGTCACAAAAAGATAATTGAAGTGACGCCCTTTTTAAATTCTTAGACAGTGTCATTTTGAGCTCCCTTTGCAATGTAGAGACCACACTGCATGCCGCCATTACGATATCTGTGAAAAATTCCTAGTTGCTATGTTCGTTTCCGAGGAACGAAGCAGTAGCTGCTACAGTGTTTGTGATATCTGCATTTTGAAAAGTGACCAACGCCCAAGGCATGTGCATTTACCAAATGATGCGCCTGTACATAATAAGATATACAGCGAAACCGATTCGTGTCCTACGTGTACTAAAAGGACCGTTCGTTCCCAAATGGGGATCCGAAATTCAAGAGCGCCATTTCGCTTTAAACTTTACTCAACAGTGACTCAACAGGATGTTTCCTTTTTGTCACATGTTAAAAATGTTGTGAGAAATCGGTCCTGTTATGGTGAAATTCATGCTAAAAAGAGGGAAAGGATGTTCCAATAACGTCTTGTATTTAAACTGGATAAAACCAGCCTCGGTGGCCTAGTGGTTAGAGTGTCCGCCTCGAGACTGGAAGATTGTGGGTTCAAACCCCGGTCGGGTCATACCTAAGACTTTAAAATTGGGACTCCTACTTGCTACCCTGTGAGGCACTCCACATGTAAGGGTTAGAAGGAGGGCTGGAATGCCCCATTTCAGTATAATGTGGCAGGGGGATCCCGACATGACCATAGCAGTTGAAAGGGATCTAAAGAACAATACAATACAATTAAACTGGATACTGATTATGTTCTAAAGTGAACACTTCAGTTTTGGAAAAAGTTACTGAAATGTAGAAATGGTGGATTTGGAAAACCACATTGTATGATTTTGTAAAAAATATTGGTCACTAGACGGGCTTATGCTCTGTGCATCTTTTTAAAAACTTTCAAAGTGCCATTTTTAACCCTCCGTGCATTCTCTTAAGTACTTTTGTGAAATATATAAATAAGTATAAATGTTCCATAGTATTGCATCATCCGTGACTGGGATGACAGCTCTTGAGATATTTCTTTAAATAGGAACGGTACTGTCCGATAACCCTTACTGTTGTATGTCGTGTTGTTTACTGCTTGTCTGCTGCCAATTCTTCAGAAATCTTTTTTTAAAATGCCATTTTTGATATCACTGCAATGGTCCAGGCGCTGTTTGTTTCCCGTAAATACGGCACTTGTCCGAGGTCCCTCATGGAAGCATGGGAGGAATCGGCAGCTGTTAGCCTTCGAGGTGTCCGTCTTTGGACGTACTATATGTATTGCGGCTGAGCAAGTTAAGCTAAACGGCCTTAAATATATGAAGACTGTACATAAATTTGAGTGCTTTTGAGCTTAAATTGCACTCGCAGCATTGCAGTTTAGTGAACTTCCAATGTAGAATGCTCATGTACATAAGAAAACCGCTGTGTCATTCCAGTCCTGTAATGTGAAGATACCAGCCTCGGTGGCCTAGTGGTTAGAGTGTCCGCCTCGAGACTGGAAGATCGTGGGTTCAAACCCCGGTCGGGTCATACCTAAGACTTTAAAACTGGGACTCCTCCTTGCTACCCTGTGAGGCACTCCACATGTAAGGGTTAGATGGAGGGCTGGAATGTCCCATTTCAGCATAATGTGGCAGGGGGATCCCGATATGATCATAGCAGTTGAAAGGGATCTAAAGAACAATACAGTACAGTACCTCGGGTGCCCAGCGGCAGAAGCGGCAATCGAGCCGTTATGACACTCTCAGGCAAAATACTTGCGATCATCGTGGTGAACCACACTGCAGTGCCACATTAGGTGCCCCTACAAGGCATCTCACTGGCATTGTTACGGTGCGCTGGGGTAAGACTCGGCAGTGAAACTCGCATACTGTGGCCAGTTAAGACACCTGACTAATATTATCGTATTATGTGCCCGGGCAAAGTAGTGCCAGATTGTGCCGCACTGGTATTGGCATAAAGTGTGCCCAGGTAGGACAGGGCAAATAACTGATGCACGTGTCGCATTGCGTCCATGCAAGACATCTTACTGATATTCACATTGTGCACTCAGGCAAAACACCTCATTCACATTGCCACATTGCGCTCAAGCACATTGGCACTGCCACGTTGTGTGCTCAGGCAAGACTCCTCACTGGCATTGTCACATTGTGGTCAAGGTCACCGTGGTATCCCCTATTTGACGTCAGTTAGGCCTGAAGGGTCTAAAATGAGTGCAAAATCCCTGTCTATAACCGTTTTTGAGATAATGGTCAACTTCCGGTTTTCATCTTGACCAAGAAGATATCTTTTTCTTAATTCATCCAGGATGATCAGCGTCGGTGGCCTAATGGCTAGAGTGTCCGCCTCGATACTGGAAGATTGTGGGTTCAAACCCTGGTCGGGTCATACCTAAGACTTTAAAATTGGGACTCCTCCTTGCTACCCTGTGAGGCACTCCACATGTAAGGGTTAGAAGGAGGGCTGGAATGCCCCATTTCAGTATAATGTGGCAGGGGGATGCCGACATGACCACAGCAGTTGAAAGGGATCTAAAGAACAATACAATACAATACAATCTTAAGGTATTTTAAGCGAAACTGTCGAAAAGAGCTTGAAATCGTTCCATCTCTAGCTTTGCATTCAGGCAAAAGATCTCAATAGCATGGCCGCATTGTTCTATCAGGCAGGACATATCACAGACATTGCGGCATTGTGTGCTCACATAAGGCACTTTAGTGATATTGTTACATACTGCGCTGAAGCTCTCCACACCGCCATTATCGCAAGAAACCTCACTGAAATTGTCACATATATAGTAAAGCAAGACACCTCACTGACATTGTCGCGTTGTGCGCTCAGGCAAGGCACCACACAGACATTGTCAGATTGTGTGATTAGGCAAGGCACCTCACTGACACTGTTGACTGGGGTAGTACCAGCCCATCCACACCCTGCCAAACAGAGTTAAGATTTTTCCTGGATAAAGCTTATTTTTCTGGAACAGTGGCCAAAAAGAAAAATAACCAGTTCGAATTCCTCTAGATAGCAGAATGACCCATTTTGATAATCCATAAAAAGGGTCTAGGTCAGCGATATACCTCTTATGCGTAAAGGTCGAAAATGAGCTAAAACCGCTCTAGTTATAACTGTTTAATAATCAAGAGATAATGGAGATAATAGAGATAATGGTCAACTTCTGGTTTTTTACTTTTGACCTTGACCAAGAAGGTCTCTGAGGCTCAGGCGGTCGAAAATGAGCTCAGATTGCTTTATCTATGACTGTAATGGTCAGGCTCACATAGGCATCTCTTTCTTGACTTTTTTTTGATGAAAGGGTCGAAACAAGAGTTCGAAATCGCTCTAATCCCTTTCTAGATTATGGTGAACTTTTGCGTGTCGACTTTGACCGTGACCGAGAACTACTTTGGTGAAACGGTCTGAAAAGAGCTCGACATCGCTCTTGTTTCTAATTGTTTTGCAGATAAGGATCATCTTCCGGTTTCGACTTTGAAATTGACTGAGGTCAGTTTCACGAGGTTCTTCATATGTTACAAGTTTTAGAGCCAAAGAGTCGAAAATAGCTCAAAACAACTCTCTGTTTAACCGTTTTCCAGATAATGTACAGCTTCTAGTTTTCAAGTTTGACTATTTCCGAGAAGGTCAAGGTCTCCGAGGTATCTCCTATTTAATGTTAATTAGGCCTTAAGGTCTAACATGAGCGCAAAATCGCTGTCTTTAATTCGAGATAATGGTCAACTTTCGGTTTTCAACTTTAACCTTGACCAAGACGGTTTCTTTTTCTTAAGGTATTTTAGGCGAAACTGTCGAAAAGAGCTCCATATCTTTCCATCTTCGCATTCAGGCAAAACACCTCACTGGAATGGTTGCATTGTGCTCTCAGGCAAGACACGTCACAGACATGGCATTGTGTGCTCACATAAGGCACTTTAGTAATATTGTTACATACTACGCTGAACCAGCCTCTGTGGCCTAGTGGTTAGAGTGTCCGGCTCGAGACTGGAAGATCGTGGGTTCAAACCCGGTCGGATCTTACCTAAGACTTTGAAATTGGAACTCCTCCTTGCTACCCTGTGAGGCACTCCACATGTAACGGTTAGAAGGAGGGCAGGAATGCCCCATCTCAGTATAATGTGGCAGGGGGATCCCGAAATGACCATAGCAGTTGAAAGGGATCTAAAGATCAATACAATACATACTGCGCTGAACCAGCCTCTGTGGCCTAGTGGTTAGAGTGTCCGGCTCGTGACTGGAAGATCTTGGGTTCAAACCCCGGTCGGGTCATACCTAAGACTTTGAAACTAGGACTCCTCCCTGCTACCCTGTGAGGCACTCCACATGTAACGGTTAGAAGCAGGGCAGGAATGCCCCATCTCAGTATAATGTGGCAGGGAGATCCCGAAATGACCATAGCAGTTGAAAGGGATCTAAAGAACAATACAATACAATACATACTGCGCTGAAGCGCTCCACACTGTTATTATCGCATTGTGTACCCAGGTAAGATACCTAATAGTGTATTATGTGCCCAGGCAAGACATTCACTGAAATTGTCACATATGTGGTAAAGCAAAGCACCTCACTGACATTGTCGCGTTGTGCGCTCAGCCAAAGCACCACACGGACATTGTCAGATTGTGTGATTAGGCAAGGCACCTCACTGACACTGTTGTCTAATGTAGTACCATCTCATCCATACCCTACCAATCAGTGTTGAGATTTTTCATGGATAAAATCTCTTTTTCTGGGACAGTAGCTAAAAAAAATAACCAGATCGAATTCCTCTAGATAGCAGAATGACCCATTTGGATAAACCATAAAAGGATCTAGGCTACCGATGTACCTCTTATGCCTAAAGGGTCGAAAATGAGCTTGAAATCGCTCTAATCCTTTTCTATGTTATGGTGAACTTTCGCCTGTCGACTTTGACCGTGACCAAGAACTATTTTGGTGAAACGGTCTGAAAACAGCTCAACATCGCTCTGTTTCTAATTGTTTTGAGATAGTGATCATCTTCCGATTTCGACTTGAACCTCATATGTTCATGTTTTAGAACCAAAGAGTCGAAAATGGGCTCTCTGTTTAACCGTTTTCTAGATAATGGTCAGCTTCTAGTTTTCAAGTTTGACCTTTTCCGAGAAGGTCAAGGTCTCCGAGGTATCTCCTATTTAATGTTAGTTAGGCCTTAAGGTCGCAGACATTATGGCATTGTGTGCTCACATTAGGCACTTGAGTGATATTGTTACATACTGCGCTGAAGCGCTCCACACTGCCATTATCGCATTGTGTACCCAGGTAAGATACCTAAAGTGTATTATGTGCCCAGGCAAGACACCTCACTGAAATTGTCACATATGTGGTCAAGCAAGGCACCTCACTGACATTGTGGCGTTGTGCGTTCAGGTAAGAGACCACATGGACATTGTCAGATTGTGTGATTAGGCAACGCACCTCACTGACACTGTTGACTGGGGTGTTACGAGCCCATCCACACCTTGTCAATCAGTGTTGAAATTTTTCCTGGATAAAATCTCTTTTTCTGGGACAGTGACAAAAAAAATAACTATGTCGAATTCCTCTAGACAACAGAATGACGCATTATTTGGATAATCCATAAAAAGGATCTAGGTCACCGATGTACCTATTATGCCTAAAGGGTCGAAAATGAGCTAAAACCAGCTCTAGTTGTAACTGTTTTCGAGATAATGGTCAACTTCTGGTTTTTTACTTTTGACCATCTTTTCGGCGAAGGTCCGGGCACTCCAACTAGCCAAGGAAATCGTCAAGATTAGAGGGTACAAAAAGTTTGTTATCTGTGTCGATTCCCTATCGGTCTTACAGTCACTAGAAAGCCTGCAGGTGTCTAACACAATGATTTAGATCTGATAGATCGCTACGAAAGTACAGTCAAACAAGGCAAATCCCTAGTGTTTTGCTGGGTGCCTGACCTTCTCATACCATACTCTAACTTCAAACCCAACATTTCAAGTTAGGTAAAAAAACCTTTGGCAACAAAAGTGGAACGAACAAAGAAATAACAAACTCTTTCAAATTCAACCAATAGTTGGCCAAAAGCCGCTTGTTCTCGGCAATATACGCGACACTGTGGCCATGCATAGAGCCTGAATCGGGCATACTTACATCACTCATGGATATCTTTTGAGAGGCGACGCGCCTCCAGAATGCATTGGTTGTCAAGAACGTTTGACTGTAAAACATATTTTACTCAACTGTGTAGATTTTCAAAACATTCGTTCACGCTACTACAGTGTGAATTGTTTGAAAGGCCTTTTTACAAAAGTAGTGCCAAGCAAAATTATTTCTTTTCTTAAAGAAATACACTTGTACAGTAAGTTTTAAATTGAATTTAGTTGGATTTTAATTTATACATTTCTTGTTTTGTTTATTTTAGTTGCTCTTAGTAGCAATTGACTTTTCCCATTCTCCTAAAACCGACACAATATGACCCTTACGGGTTGCTGTTGTCGTTAAACCAACCAATCAATCAATCGATCAAAGTATTCAGCATTGTGTTTATAGAAAGGAATGTAACGCTGTTCGGATGGCATCACGCAATAAATAAATAAATAAAAGATGCGTGGGATTCGGAGGCCCGATCAATAAATGTGAAAATTTTGAAAAAAAGTGGGAAATAAAATTCCACAAAAACTTCCACTGCAGTTTGATGCTATGGCTTAGCTATCAGGTCAGATAAGATTCTGCTTTCACATATATTTTCAATCGTCTGAAAGTATTATATTTTTGGCCACAAAAGATAAAGATTCAAACGCGACTTATACTTGTCTTGAAGCGATGACTTTTCGAATCTGACTGAATGCCGCAGGACCGTCTCCTCCTCAAAAGGACTTATGCTCTATCTGCTAGTCTGCTGTATGATTCACTCATATAATTTCATAAAGTGACCGAATTAAAGTTGATTTTGTGTCAACAATTCAAAGGAGTAGTCGGATTTAAATTACGCGAACCAGTTCGAAGAAAAATGAGACGAAACAGACCGAAGACAAATCAGGGGCATGTGAAACAAAATGGAAGGCTGGTATAGACTGTTCTCTCACAGTTTTAGCTGGCAGTGCTATGTTAACACTCTATACCTTATGAATTAACTATCAAATAGCCACACTGTTCATGTGTGCTCCATGTTTTCACGTTTGCTAGTCCTCGTAAAGCCCTGCCCTTGATTCTTGTTTAATCTGTGTTGATGAAACACTAGTGGATTTTGAAAACGACTTTTTCCATTGTTTTGTCACAAAAAGATAATTGAAGTGACGCCCTTTTTAAATTCTTAGACAGTGTCATTTTGAGCTCCCTTTGCAATGTGGAGACCACACTGCATGCCGCCATTACGATATCTGTGAAAAATTCCTAGTTGCTATGTTCGTTTCCGAGGAACGAAGCAGTAGCTGCAACAGTGTTTGTGATATCTGCATTTTGAAAAGTGACCAACGCCCAAGGCATGTGCATTTACCAAATGATGCGCCTGTACATAATAAGATATACAGCGAAACCGATTTGTGTCCTACGTGTACTAAAAGGACCGTTCGTTCCCAAATGGGGATCCGAAATTCCAGAGCGCCATTTCGCTTTAAACTTGAAAAAGTGACTCAACAGGATGTTTCCTTTTTGTCACATGTTAAAAATGTTGTGAGAAATCGGTCCTGTTATGGTGAAATTCATGCTAAAAAGAGGGAAAGGATGTTCCAATAACGTCTTGTATTTAAACTGGATACTGATTATGTTTTAAAGTGAACACTCCAGTTTTGGAAAAAGTTACTGAAATGTACAAATGATTGATTTGGAAAACCACATTGTATGATTTTGTAAAAATATTGGTCACTAGACGGACTTATGCTCTGTGCATCTTTTTAATAACTTTCAAAATGCCATTTTTAACCCTCCGTGCATTCTCTTAAGTACTTTTGTAAAATATATAAATAAGTATAAATGTTCCATAGTATTGCATCATCCGTGACTGGGATGACAGCTCTTGAGATATTTCTTTAAATAGGAACGGTACTGTCCGATAACCCTTACTGTTGTATGTCGTGTTGTTTACTGCTTGTCTGCTGCCAATTCTTCAGAAATCTTTTTTTAAAATGCCATTTTTGATATCACTGCAATGGTCCAGGCGCTGTTTGTTTCCCGTAAATACGGCACTTGTCCGAGGTCCCTCATGGAAGCATGGGAGGAATCGGCCGCTGTTAGCTTTCGAGGTGTCCGTCTTTGTATTGCGGCTGAGCAAGTTAAGCTAAACGGCCTTAAATATATGAAGACTGTACATAGATTTGAGTGCTTTTGAGCTTAAATTGCACTCGCAGCATTGCAGTTTAGTGAACTTTCAATGTAGAATGCTCATGTGCATAAGAAAACCGCTGTGTCATTCCAGTCCTGTAATGTGAAGATACCAGCCTCGGTGGCCTAGTGGTTAGAGTGTCCGCCTCGAGACTGGAAGATCGTGGGTTCAAACCCCGGTCGGGTCATACCTAAGACTCTAAAATTGGGACTCCTCCTTGCTACCCTGTGAGGCACTCCACATGTAAGGGTTAGATGGAGGGCTGGAATGCCCCATTTCAGTATAATGTGGCAGGGGGATCCCGATATGACCATAGCAGTTGAAAGGAATCTAAAGAACAATACAATACAATTGTAAAGATAAAATTGCTCAGCTGTCTTCGAAATCCATTAACACATTTTAACACTGCGGCCGGACATTTAAGTTTCTGAAAGAACTGTTCATATGTTCTCATACGTTTAACCTCTTCAAATAGTGAAATGTATGCCGCCTGTTCAAATAAAAACTCATTGGTGCTGCTTACGCTGAGCAGTGTGCTAGGAATTCCCAGTTCTCGACTGAGAGTCTCGCCTATTGGAACGGATGGCACAAATTTCGTATATCTCATGTTACTCGTGTTATGTTTCTACCAGACATGTTACACTGGCTGTGTTCTGTTTAAACGCCGCCAGTGCTTTACTGTGCGTTCAGTGATTTACTACAGACCAATTCACTTAGTGCAATGGCGATCATCTGTATCATTTCTGAAAAAGATTCCTAATCAAAGTACGTGGCAGGTTAGTAGGATATGCGTTTTAGGTTTGAATTCGTCCAATTTGCGGGGGAAGGGGTGCGGGGAGGGGGTAGGTTGGGCAAGGGTGTGGTTAGGGAGGTAGGCGTTCGGCTGTAGACGTTCTCGCAAAGTTCGCGGTCAGGTTTTGTTTTCTCCTGTGTGTTGTTGGTGGCGTGACAGATCAAGAGACTGTTTATCCCATACCCGCCATGTCACCCACACCTCCGTACCAGTACTCTGGATCTGTGTTTGGCCATTTGGGTCTGTTCGTGGTTTGTGTTAGTTGTTCTTGTGGTTGTCGCGTTTTATCTTCTCATGGAGGTTTAGAGAAGTACTTTGATTAAGAACCATTTTTCGTAAGATATGATATACTTCAGTTGGCAAAAGCACCATTGCATGTAGCGATGAGATCGAGCTGCCTCGTGTGGTCAAACGGCCGTTTGTATCGCCATTAATACCTCGGGTGGACCAGCCTCGGTGGCCTAGTGGTTAGAGTGTCCGCCTCGAGACTGGAAGATCGTGGGTTCAAACCCCGGTCGGGTCATACCTAAGACTTTGAAATTGGAATTCCTCCTTGCTACCATGTGAGGCACTCCACATGTAAGGGTTAGAAGGAGGGCTGGAATGTCCCATTTCAGTATAATGTGGCAGGGGGATCCCGATATGACCATAGCAGTTGAAAGGGATCTAAAGAACAATACAGTACAGTACCTCGGGTGCCCAGCGGCAAAAGCGGCAATCGAGCCGTTATTGCACTCTCAGGCAAAATACTTGCGATCATCGTGTATCAGGAAATGCCAGTGAACCACACTGCAGTGCCACATTAGGTGCCCCGGCAAGGCATCTCACTGTTATTGTTACGGTGCGCTGGGGTAAGACTCGGCAGTGAAACTCGCATACTGTGGCCAGTTAAGACACCTGACTAATATTATCGTATTATGTGCCCGGGCAAAGTAGTGCCAGATTGTGCCGCACTGGTATTGGCATAAAGTGTGCCCAAGTAGGACAGGGCAAATAACTGATGCACGTGTCGCATTGCGTCCATGCAAGACATCTTACTGATATTCACATTGTGCACTCAGGCAAAACACCTCATTCACATTGCCACATTGCGCTCAAGCACATTGGCACTGCCACGTTGTGTGCTCAGGCAAGACTCCTCACTGGCATTGTCACATTGTGGTCAAGTTCACCGTGGTATCCCCTATTTGACATCAGTTAGGCCTGAAGGGTCTAAAATGAGTGTAAAATCCCTGTCTATAACCGTTTTTGAGATAATGGTCAACTTCCGGTTTTCATCTTGACCAAGAAGATATCTTTTTCTTAATTCATCCAGGATGACCAGCGTCGGTGGCCTAATGGCTAGAGTGTCCGCCTCGATACTGGAAGATTGTGGGTTCAAACCCCGGTCGGGTCATACCTAAGAATTTAAAATTGGGACTCCTCCTTGCTACCCTGAGAGGCACTCCACATGTAAGGGTTAGAAGGAGGGCTGGAATGCCCCATTTCAGTATAATGTGGCAGGGGGATACCGACATGACCATAGCAGTTGAAAGGGATCTAAAGAACAATACAATACAATACAATACCGACATGACCACAGCAGTTGAAAGGGATCTAAAGAACAATACAATACAATCTTAAGGTATTTTAAGCGAAACTGTCGAAAAGAGCTTGAAATCGTTCCATCTCTAGCTTTGCATTCAGGCAAAAGATCTCAATAGCATGGCCGCATTGTTCTATCAGGCAAGACATATCACAGACATTGCGGCATTGTGTGCTCACATAAGGCACTTTAGTGATATTGTTACATACTGCGCTGAAGCTCTCCACACCGCCATTATCGCAAGAAACCTCACTGAAATTGTCACATATATAGTAAAGCAAGACACCTCACTGACATTGTCGCGTTGTGCGCTCAGGCAAGGCACCACACAGACATTGTCAGATTGTGTGATTAGGCAAGGCACCTCACTGACACTGTTGACTGGGGCAGTACCAGCCCATCCACACCCTGCCAATCAGGGTTAAGATTTTTCCTGGATAAAGCTTATTTTTCTGGGACAGTGGCAAAAAAAAATAACCAGTTCGAATTCCTCTAGATAGCAGAATGACCCATTTTGATAATCCATAAAAAGGGTCTAGGTCAGCGATATACCTCTTATGCCTAAAGGTCGAAAATGAGCTAAAACCGCTCTAGTTATAACTGTTTAATAATCAAGAGATAATGGAGATAATAGAGATAATGGTCAACTTCTGGTTTTTTACTTTTGACCTTGACCAAGAAGGTCTCTGAGGCTCAGGCGGTCGAAAATGAGCTCAGATTGCTTTATCTATGACTGTTATGGTCAGGCTCACATAGGCATCTCTTTCTTGACTTTTTTTTTGATAAAAGGGTCGAAACAAGAGTTCGAAATCGCTCTAATCCCTTTCTAGATTATGGTGAACTTTTGCGTGTCGACTTTGACCGTGACCGAGAACTACTTTGGTGAAACGGTCTGAAAAGAGCTCGACATCGCTCTTGTTTCTAATTGTTTTGCAGATAAGGATCATCTTCCGGTTTCGACTTTGAAATTGACTGAGGTCAGTTTCACGAGGTTCTTCATATGTTACAAGTTTTAGAGCCAAAGAGTCGAAAATAAGCTCAAAACAACTCTCTGTTTAACCGTTTTCCAGATAATGTACAGCTTCTAGTTTTCAACTTTGACCTTTTCCGAGAAGGTCAAGGTCTCCGAGGTATCTCCCATTTAATGTTAATTAGGCCTTAAGGTCTAAAATGAGCGCAAAATCGCTGTCTTTAATTCGAAATAATGGTCAACTTTCGGTTTTCAACTTTAACCTTGAACAAGACGGTTTCTTTTTCTTAACTTATTTTAGGCGAAACTGTCGAAAAGAGCTCCATATCTTTCCATCTTCGCATTCAGGCAAAACACCTCACTGGAATGGTTGCATTGTGCTCTCAGGCAAGACACGTCACAGACATTATGGCATTGTGTGCTCACATAAGGCACTTTAGTAATATTGTTACATACTGCGCTGAACCAGCCTCTGTGGCCTAGTGGTTAGAGTGTCCGGCTGGAGACTGGAAGATCGTGGGTTCAAACCCGGTCGGGTCATACCTAAGACTTTGAAATTGGAACTCCTGCTTGCTACCCTGTGAGGCACTCCTCATGTAGCGGTTAGAAGGAGGGCAGGAATGCCCCATCTCAGTATAATGTGGCAGAGGGATCCCGAAATGACCATAGCAGTTGAAAGGGATCTAAAGAACAATACAATACAATACATACTGCGCTGAAGAGCTCCACACTGCCATTATCGCATTGTGTACCCAGGTAAGATACCTAATAGTGTATTATGTGCCCAGGCAAGACACCTCACTGAAATTGTCACATATGTGGTCAAGCAAGGCACCTCACTGACATTGTCGCGTTGTGCGCTCAGGCAAGGCACCACACAGACATTGTCAGATTGTGTGATTAGGCAAGGCACCTCACTGACACTGTTGACTGGGGTAGTACCAGCCCATCCACACCCTGCCAATCAGGGTTAAGATTTTTCCTAGATAAAGCTTATATTCTGGGACAGTGGCCAAAAAGAAAAATAACCAGGTCGAATTCCTCTAGATAGCAGAATTACCCATTTTGATAATCCATAAAAAGGGTCTAGGTCAGCGATATACCTCTTATGCCTAAAGGGCCAAAAATGAGCTAAAACCGCTCTAGTTATAACTGTTTAATAATCAAGAGATAATGGAGATAATAGAGATAATGGTCAACTTCTGGTTTTTTACTTTTGACCTTGACCAAGAAAGTCTCTGAGGCTCAGACGGTCGAAAATGAGCTCAAATTGCTTTATCTATGACCGTAAAGGTCAGGCTCAGATAGGCATCTCTTTCTTAACTTTTTTTTTTGATAAAAGGGTCGAAACAAGAGTTCGAAATCGCTCTAATCCCTTTCTAGATTATGGTGAACTTTTGCGTGTCGACTTTGACCGTGACCGAGAACTACTTTGGTGAAACGGTCTGAAAAGAGCTCGACATCGCTCTGTTTCTAATTGTTTTGCAGATAAGGATCATCTTCCGGTTTCGACTTTGAAATTGACTGAGGTCAGTTTCACGAAGTTCTTCATATGTTACAAGTTTTAGAGCCAAAGAGTCGAAAATAAGCTCAAAACGCTATATCTGTGACCGTAAAGGTCAGGGTCACATAGGCATCTTTTTCTTAACTTTTTTTAGATGAAAGGGTCGAAACAAAGAGTTTGAAATCACTCTAATCCTTTTCTAGATTATGGTGAATTTTCGCCTGTTGACTTTAACCGTAACCGAGAACTATTATGGTGAAACGGTCTGAAAATGGATAATGGAGATAATAGAGATAATGGTCAACTTCTGGTTTTTTACTTTTGACCTTGACCAAGAAAGTCTCTGAGGCTCAGACGGTCGAAAATGAGCTCAAATTGCTTTATCTATGACCGTAAAGGTCAGGCTCAGATAGGCATCTCTTTCTTAACTTTTTTTTTTATAAAAGGGTCGAAACAAGAGTTCGAAATCGCTCTAATCCCTTTCTAGATTATGGTGAACTTTTGCGTGTCGACTTTGACCGTGACCGAGAACTACTTTGGTGAAACGGTCTGAAAAGAGCTCGACATCGCTCTGTTTCTAATTGTTTTGCAGATAAGGATCATCTTCCGGTTTCGACTTTGAAATTGACTGAGGTCAGTTTCACGAGGTTCTTCATATGTTACAAGTTTTAGAGCCAAAGAGTCGAAAATAAGCTCAAAACAACTCTCTGTTTAACCGTTTTCCAGATAATGTACAGCTTCTAGTTTTCAACTTTGACCTTTTCCGAGAAGGTTAAGGTCTCCGAGGTATCTCCTATTTAATGTTAATTAGGCTTTAAGTTCTAAAATGAGCGCAAAATCGCTGTCTTTAATTCGAGATAATGGTCAACTTTCGGTTTTCAACTTTAACCTTGACCAAGACGGTTTCTTTTTCTTAACTTATTTTAGGCGAAACTGTCGAAAAGAGCTTGAAATCGTTTCATCTCTAGCTTTGCATTCAGGCAAAAGATCTCAATAGCATGGCCGCATTGTGCTCTCAGGCAAGACACGTCACAGACATTATGGCATTGTGTGCTCACATAAGGCACTTTAGTAATATTGTTACATACTGCGCTGAAGCGCTCCACACTGCCATTATCGCACTGTGCACCTAGGTAAGATACCTAAAGTGTATTATGTGCCCAGGCAAGACACCCCACTGAAATTGTCACATATGTGGTCAAGCAAGGCACCTCACTGACATTGTCGCGTTGTGCGCTCAGGCAAGAGACCACACGGACATTGTCAGATTGTGTGATTAGGCAAGGAACTCACTGACACTGTTGACTGGGACAGTGCCAGCCCATCCACACCCTGCCAATCAGTATTGAGATTTTTCCTGGATTAAAAAAAAAAACTAGGTCGAATTCCTCTAGATAACAGAATGACGCATTTGGATAATCCATAAAAAGGCTCTCGGTCACCGACGTACCTATTATGCCTAAAGGGTCGAAAATGAGCTAAAACCAGCTCTAGTTGTAACTGTTTTCGAGAGAATGGTCAACTTGTGGGATTTTGACTTGTGACCTTGACCAAGAAGGTCTCTGAGGCTCAGACGGTCGAAAATGAGCTGAAATTGCTTTATCTGTGACCGTGTTGCAGAGAGTGGTCGATTTCATTTTTATTCGATTTTCAACTTGATCAAGAAGGTCAGGGTCACAAAGGCATCTCTTTCTTAACTTTATTTAGATGAAACGATCGAAACAAGAGTTCGAAATGGCTCTAATCCTTTTCTACATTATGAACTTTCGCTTGTCGACTTTGACCGTGACCAAGAACTATTTCGGTGAAACGGTCTGAAAAGAGCTCGACATCGCTTTGTTTCTAATTGTTTTGGAGATAATGATCATCTTCCGATTTCGACTTTGAAATTGACTGAGGTCAGTTTCACGAGGTACCAAATATGTTACAAGTTTTAGAGCCAAAGAGTCGAAAATGAGCTCAAATCGCTATATCTGTGACCGTAAAGGTCAGGGTCACATAGGCATCTTTTTCTTAACTTTTTTTTTAGATGAAAGGGTCGAAACAAAGAGTTCGAAGTCACTCTAATCCTTTTCTAGATTATGGTGAATTTTCACCTGTTGACTTTGACCGTAACCGAGAACTATTATGGTGAAACGGTCTGAAAAGAGCTCGACATCGCTCTGTTTCTAATTGTTTTGGAGATAATGATCATCTTCCGGTTTTCGACTTTGCCCTCGAAATCACGGTGTCTAACCGTTTTCGAGATAATGATCATCTTCCGGTTTCGACTTTGAAATTGACTGATTTCAGTTTCACGAGGTACCTCGTATGTTACAAGTTTTAGAGCCAAAGAGTCGAAAATGAACTCAAAACAACTCTCTGTTTAACCGTTTTCTAGATAATGGTCAACTTCTAGTTTTAAACTTTGACCTTTTTCGAGAAGGTCAAGGTCTTCGAGGTGTCTCCTATTTAATGTTAGTTAGGCCTTAAGGTCTAAAATGAGCGCAAAATCGCTGCCTTTAATTCGAGATAATGGTCAACTTTAGGTTTTCAGCTTTAACCTTGACCAAGACGGTTTCTTTTTCTTAAGGTATTTTAGGCGAAACTGTCAAAAACAGCTCGAAATCGTTCCATCTTTGCATTCAGGCAAAACACCTCACTAGCATGGTTGCATTGTGCTCTCAACCAAGACATGTCGCAGACATTATGGCATTGTGTGTTCACATAAGGCACTTGAGTGATATTGTTACATACTGTGCTGAAGCGCTCCACACTGCTATTACCGCATTGTGTACCCAGGTAAGATACCTAAAGTGTAGTATGTGCCCAGGCAAGACACATCACTGAAATTGTCACATATGTGGTCAAGCAAGGCACCTCACTGACATTGTCGCGTTGTGCGCTCAGGCAAGAGACCACATGGACATTGTCAGATTGTGTGATTAGGCAACGCACCTCACTGACACTGTTGACTGGGGTGTTACGAGCCCATCCACACCCTGCCAATCAGTGTTGGATTTTTCCTGGATAAAATCTCTTTTTCTGGGACAGTGGCAAAAAAAGAACTAGGTCGAATTCCTCTAGATAGCAGAATGACGCATTTGGATAATCCATAAAAAGGATCTAGGTCACCGATGTACCTATTATGCCTAAAGGGTCGAAAATGAGCTAAAACCAGCTCTAGTTGTAGCTGTCTTCGAGAGAATGGTCAACTTGTGGTTTTTGACTTGTGACCTTGACCAAGAAGGTCTCTGAGGCTCAGACGGTCGAAAATGAGCTGAAATTGTTTTATCTGTGACCGTGTTGCAGAGAGTGGTCGATTTCATTTTTATTCGATTTTCAACTTGATCAAGAAGGTCAGGGTCACAAAGGCATCTCTTTCTTAACTTTATTTAGATGAAACGATCGAAACAAGAGTTCGAAATGGCTCTAATCCTTTTCTACATTATGAACTTTCGCTTGTCGACTTTGACCGTGACCAAGAACTATTTCGGTGAAACGGTCTGAAAAGAGCTCGACATTGCTTTGTTTCTAATTGTTTTGGAGATAATGATCATCTTCCGATTTCGACTTTGAAATTGACTGAGGTCAGTTTCACGAGGTACCAAATATGTTACAAGTTTTAGAGCCAAAGAGTCGAAAATGAGCTCAAATCGCTATATCTGTGACCGTAAAGGTCAGGGTCACATAGGCATCTTTTTCTTAACTTTTTTTTAGATGAAAGGGTCGAAACAAAGAGTTCGAAATCACTCTAATCCATCTCTAGATTATGGTGAATTTTCACCTGTTGACTTTGACCGTAACCGAGAACTATTATGGTGAAACGGTCTGAAAAGAGCTCGACATCGCTCTGTTTCTAATTGTTTTGGAGATAATGATCATCTTCCGGTTTTCGACTTTGCCCTCGAAATCACGGTCTCTAAACGTTTTCGAAATAATGATCATCTTCCGGTTTCGACTTTGAAATTGACTGATTTCAGTTTCACGAGGTACCTCGTATGTTACAAGTTTTAGAGCCAAAGAGTCGAAAATGAACTCAAAACAACTCTCTGTTTAACCGTTTTCTAGATAATGGTCAACTTCTAGTTTTCAACTTTGACCTTTTTCGAGAAGGTCAAGGTCTTCGAGGTGTCTCCTATTTAATGTTAGTTAGGCCTTAAGGTCTAAAATGAGCGCAAACTCGCTGCCTTTAATTCGAGATAATGGTCAACTTTAGGTTTTCAGCTTTAACCTTGACCAAGACGGTTTCTTTTTCTTAAGGTATTTTAGGCGAAACTGTCAAAAACAGCTCGAAATCGTTCCATCTTTGCATTCAGGCAAAACACCTCACTAGCATGGTTGCATTGTGCTCTCAGTCAAGACATGTCGCAGACATTATGGCATTGTGTGTTCACATAAGGCACTTGAGTGATATTGTTACATACTGCGCTGAAGCGCTCCACACTGCTATTACCGCATTGTGTACCCAGGTAAGATACCTAAAGTGTATTATGTGCCCAGGCAAGACACATCACTGAAATTGTCACATATGTGGTCAAGCAAGGCACCTCACTGACATTGTCGCGTTGTGCGCTCAGGCAAGAGACCACATGGACATTGTCAGATTGTGTGATTAGGCAACGCACCTCACTGACACTGTTGACTGGGGTGTTAAGAGCCCATCCACACCCTGCCAATCAGTGTTGAGATTTTTCCTGGATAAAATCTCTTTTTCTGGGACAGTGGCAAAAAAAGAACTAGGTGGAATTCCTCTAGATAGCAGAATGACGCATTTGGATAATCCATAAAAAGGATCTAGGTCACCGATGTACCTATTATGCCTAAAGGGTCGAAAATGAGCTAAAACCAGCTCTAGTTGTAGCTGTCTTCGAGAGAATGGTCAACTTGTGGTTTTTGACTTGTGACCTTGACCAAGAAGGTCTCTGAGGCTCAGACGGTCGAAAATGAACTGAAATTGCTTTATCTGTGACCGTGTTGCAGAGAGTGGTCGATTTCATTTTTATTCGATTTTCAACTTGATCAAGAAGGTCAGGGTCACAAAGGCATCTCTTTCTTAACTTTATTTAGATGAAACGATCGAAACAAGAGTTCGAAATGGCTCTAATCCTTTTCTACATTATGAACTTTCGCTTGTCGACTTTGACCGTGACCAAGAACTATTTCGGTGAAACGGTCTGAAAAGAGCTCGACATCGCTTTGTTTCTAATTGTTTTGGAGATAATGATCATCTTCCGATTTCGACTTTGAAATTGACTGAGGTCAGTTTCACGAGGTACCAAATATGTTACAAGTTTTAGAGCCAAAGAGTCGAAAATGAGCTCAAATCGCTATATCTGTGACCGTAAAGGTCAGGGTCACATAGGCATCTTTTTCTTAACTTTTTTTTAGATGAAAGGGTCGAAACAAAGAGTTCGAAATCACTCTAATCCATCTCTAGATTATGGTGAATTTTCACCTGTTGACTTTGACCGTAACCGAGAACTATTATGGTGAAACGGTCTGAAAAGAGCTCGACATCGCTCTGTTTCTAATTGTTTTGGAGATAATGATCATCTTCCGGTTTTCGACTTTGCCCTCGAAATCGCGGTCTCTAAACGTTTTCGAGATAATGATCATCTTCCGGTTTCGACTTTGAAATTGACTGATTTCAGTTTCACGAGGTACCTCGTATGTTACAAGTTTTAGAGCCAAAGAGTCGAAAATGAACTCAAAACAACTCTCTGTTTAACCGTTTTCTAGATAATGGTCAACTTCTAGTTTTCAACTTTGACCTTTTTCGAGAAGGTCAAGGTCTTCGAGGTGTCTCCTATTTAATGTTAGTTAGGCCTTAAGGTCTAAAATGAGCGCAAACTCGCTGCCTTTAATTCGAGATAATGGTCAACTTTAGGTTTTCAGCTTTAACCTTGACCAAGACGGTTTCTTTTTCTTAAGGTATTTTAGGCGAAACTGTCAAAAACAGCTCGAAATCGTTCCATCTTTGCATTCAGGCAAAACACCTCACTAGCATGGTTGCATTGTGCTCTCAGTCAAGACATGTCGCAGACATTATGGCATTGTGTGTTCACATAAGGCACTTGAGTGATATTGTTACATACTGCGCTGAAGCGCTCCACACTGCTATTTCCGCATTGTGTACCCAGGTAAGATACCTAAAGTGTATTATGTGCCCAGGCAAGACACATCACTGAAATTGTCACATATGTGGTCAAGCAAGGCACCTCACTGACATTGTCGCGTTGTGCGCTCAGGCAAGAGACCACATGGACATTGTCAGATTGTGTGATTAGGCAACGCACCTCACTGACACTGCTGACTGGGGTGTTACGAGCCCATCCACACCCTGCCAATCAGTGTTGAGATTTTTCCTGGATAAAATCTCTTTTTCTGGGACAGTGGCAAAAAAAGAACTAGGTCGAATTCCTCTAGATAGCAGAATTACGCATTTGGATAATCCATAAAAAGGATCTAGGTCACCGATGTACCTATTATGCTTAAAGGGTCGAAAATGAGCT
The DNA here is from genome assembly GCA_949752745.1 of Protula sp. h YS-2021. Taxonomy (NCBI): domain Eukaryota; kingdom Metazoa; phylum Annelida; class Polychaeta; order Sabellida; family Serpulidae; genus Protula; species Protula sp. h YS-2021. The sequence goes on from OX457025.1 coordinate 36,891,461, forward strand.
AAAACCAGCTCTAGTTGTAGCTGTCTTCGAGAGAATGGTCAACTTGTGGGATTTTGACTTGTGACCTTGACCAAGAAGGTCTCTGAGGCTCAGACGGTCGAAAATGAGCTGAAATTGCTTTATCTGTGACCGTGTTGCAGAGAGTGGTCGATTTCATTTTTATTCGATTTTCAACTTGATCAAGAAGGTCAGGGTCACAAAGGCATCTCTTTCTTAACTTTATTTAGATGAAACGATCGAAACAAGAGTTCGAAATGGCTCTAATCCTTTTCTACATTATGAACTTTCGCTTGTCGACTTTGACCGTGACCAAGAACTATTTCGGTGAAACGGTCTGAAAAGAGCTCGACATCGCTTTGTTTCTAATTGTTTTGGAGATAATGATCATCTTCCGATTTCGACTTAGAAATTGACTGAGGTCAGTTTCACGAGGTACCAAATATGTTACAAGTTTTAGAGCCAAAGAGTCGAAAATGAGCTCAAATCGCTATATCTGTGACCGTAAAGGTCAGGGTCACATAGGCATCTTTTTCTTAACTTTTTTTAGATGAAAGGGTCGAAACAAAGAGTTCGAAATCACTCTAATCCATCTCTAGATTATGGTGAATTTTCACCTGTTGACTTTAACCGTAACCGAGAACTATTATGGTGAAACGGTCTGAAAAGAGCTCGACATCGCTCTGTTTCTAATTGTTTTGGAGATAATGATCATCTTCCGGTTTTCGACTTTGCCCTCGAAATCGCGGTCTCTAAACGTTTTCGAGATAATGATCATCTTCCGGTTTCGACTTTGAAATTGACTGATTTCAGTTTTACGAGGCACCTCATATGTTACAAGTTTTAGAGCCAAAGAGTCGAAAATGAACTCAAAACAACTCTCTGTTTAACCGTTTTCTAGATAATGGTCAACTTCTAGTTTTCAACTTTGACCTTTTTCGAGAAGGTCAAGGTCTTCAAGGTGTCTCCTATTTAATGTTAGTTAGGCCTTAAGGTCTAAAATGAGCGCAAACTCGCTGCCTTTAATTCGAGATAATGGTCAACTTTAGGTTTTCAGCTTTAACCTTGACCAAGACGGTTTCTTTTTCTTAAGGTATTTTAGGCGAAACTGTCAAAAACAGCTCGAAATCGTTCCATCTTTGCATTCAGGCAAAACACCTCACTAGCATGGTTGCATTGTGCTCTCAGTCAAGACATGTCGCAGACATTATGGCATTGTGTGTTCACATAAGGCACTTGAGTGATATTGTTACATACTGCGCTGAAGCGCTCCACACTGCTATTTCCGCATTGTGTACCCAGGTAAGATACCTAAAGTGTATTATGTGCCCAGGCAAGACACATCACTGAAATTGTCACATATGTGGTCAAGCAAGGCACCTCACTGACATTGTCGCGTTGTGCGCTCAGGCAAGAGACCACATGGACATTGTCAGATTGTGTGATTAGGCAACGCACCTCACTGACACTGTTGACTGGGGTGTTACGAGCCCATCCACACCCTGCCAATCAGTGTTGAGATTTTTCCTGGATAAAATCTCTTTTTCTGGGACAGTGGCAAAAAAAGAACTATGTGGAATTCCTCAAGATAGCAGAATTACGCATTTGGATAATCCATAAAAAGGATCTAGGTCACCGATGTACCTATTAAGCCTAAAGGGTCGAAAATGAGCTAAAACCAGCTCTAGTTGTAGCTGTCTTCGAGAGAATGGTCAACTTGTGGTTTTTGACTTGTGACCTTGACCAAGAAGGTCTCTGAGGCTCAGACGGTCGAAAATGAGCTGAAATTGCTTTATCTGTGACCGTGTTGCAGAGAGTGGTCGATTTCATTTTTATTCGATTTTCAACTTGATCAAGAAGGTCAGGGTCACAAAGGCATCTCTTTCTTAACTTTATTTAGATGAAACGATCGAAACAAGAGTTCGAAATGGCTCTAATCCTTTTCTACATTATGAACTTTCGCTTGTCGACTTTGACCGTGACCAAGAACTATTTCGGTGAAACGGTCTGAAAAGAGCTCGACATCGCTTTGTTTCTAATTGTTTTGGAGATAATGATCATCTTCCGATTTCGACTTTGAAATTGACTGAGGTCAGTTTCACGAGGTACCAAATATGTTACAAGTTTTAGAGCCAAAGAGTCGAAAATGAGCTCAAATCGCTATATCTGTGACCGTAAAGGTCAGGGTCACATAGGCATCTTTTTCTTAACTTTTTTTTAGATGAAAGGGTCGAAACAAAGAGTTCGAAATCACTCTAATCCTTTTCTAGATTATGGTGAATTTTCGCCTGTTGACTTTGACCGTAACCGAAAATTATTATGGTGAAACGGTCTGAAAAGAGCTCGAAGTCGCTCTGTTTCTAATTGCTTCGGAGATAATGATCATCTTCCGGTTTTCGACTTTGCCCTCGAAATCACGGTCTCTAACCGTTTTCGAGATAATGATCATCTTCCGGTTTCGACTTTGAAATTGACTGATTTCAGTTTTACGAGGCACCTCATATGTTACAAGTTTTAGAGCCAAAGAGTCGAAAATGAACTCAAAACAACTCTCTGTTTAACCGTTTTCTAGATAATGGTCAACTTCTAGTTTTCAACTTTGACCTTTTTCGAGAAGGTCAAGGTCTTCAAGGTGTCTCCTATTTAATGTTAGTTAGGCCTTAAGGTCTAAAATGAGCGCAAACTCGCTGCCTTTAATTCGAGATAATGGTCAACTTTAGGTTTTCAGCTTTAACCTTGACCAAGATGGTTTCTTTTTCTTAAGGTATTTTAGGCGAAACTGTCAAAAAGAGCTTGAAATCGTTCCATCTTTGCATTCAGGCAAAACACCTCACTAGCATGGTTACATTGTGCTCTCAGGCAAGACACGTCGCAGACATTATATCATTGTGTGCTCACATAAGGCACTTAAGTGATATTGTTACATACTGCGCTGAAGCGCTCCACACTGCCATTATCGCATTGTGTACCAAGGTAAGATACCTAAAGTGTAGTATGTGCCTAGGCAAGACACCTCACTGAAATTGTCACATATGTGGTCAAGCAAGGCACCTCACTGACATTGTCGCGTTGTGCGCTCAGGCAAGGGACCACATGGACATTTTCAGATTAGTGATTAGGCAACGCACCTCACTGACACTGTTGACTGGGGTGTTAAGAGCCCATCCACACCCTGCCAATCAGTGTTGAGATTTTTCCTGGATAAAATCTCTTTTTCTGGGACAGTGGCAAAAAAGGAACTAGGTCAAATTCCTCTAGATAGCAGAATGACCCATTAGGATAATCCATAAAAAGGATCTTGGTCACCGATGTACTTATTATGCCTAAAGGGTCGAAAATGAGCTAAAACCAGCTCTAGTTGTAACTGTTTTCGAGATAATGGTCAACTTCTGTTTTTTGACTTTTTGGCTTGACCAAGAAGGTCTCTGAGGCTCAGACCGTCGAAAATGAGCTCAAATTGCTTTATCTGTGACCGTGTTGCAGAGAGTGGTCAATTTCATTTTTATTCGATCTTCAACTTGATTAGGAAGGTCAGGGTCACATAGGCATCTCTTTCTTAACTTTAGTTAGATGAAACGATCGAAACAAGAGTTCGAAATGGCTCTTATCCTTTTCTACATTACGAACTTTCGCTTGTCGACTTTGACCGTGACCAAGAACTATTTCGGTGGAACGGTCTGAAAAGAGCTCGACATCGCTTTGTTTCTAATTGTTTTGGAGATAATGATCATCTTCCGGTTTCGACTTTGAAATTGACTGATTTCAGTTTCACGAGGCACCTCATGTGTTACATGTTTTAGAGCCAAAGAGTCGAAAATGAGCTCAAAATAGCTCTCTGTTTAACCGTTTTCTAGATAATGGTCAACTTCTGGTTTTCAACTTTGACCTTTTCCGAGAAGGTCGAGGTTTCTCCTATTTAATGTTTGTTAGGCCTTAAGGTCTAAAATGAGCGCAAATCGCGGTCTTTAATTCGAGATAATGGTCAACTTTCGGTTTTCAACTTTAACCTTGACCAAGACGGTTTCTTTTTCTTAAGGTATTTTAGGCGAAACTGCCAAAAAGAGCTCGAAATCGTTCCATCTTTGCATTCAGGCAAAACACCTCACTAGCATGGTTGCATTGTGCTCTCAGGCAAGACACGTCACAAACATTATATCATGTGCTCACATAAGGCACTTTAATGATATTGTTACATACTGTGCTAACCAGCCTCGGTGGCCTAGTGGTTAGAGTGTCCGCCTCGATACTGGAAGATAGTGGGTTCAAACTCCGGTTGGGATCCTCCTTGCTACCCTGTGATTCACCCCACATGTAAGGGTTAGAAGGAGGGCTGGAATGCCCCATTTCAGTATAATGTGGCAGGGGGATCCCGATATGACCATAGCAATTGAAAGGGATCTAAAGAACAATACAATACAATTTATCCCCTCGTCAAACTTTGTTGGCGAAGGGGATATAGGATTTGATTAGTCCGTCCGTCCGTCCGTCCGTCACGCTTTTGGGTAGTGGTCCTGTATGCACAACTCCGACGAACGGGTAAGCACACATTTCAAATCCTATATGGATTTACTCCTCATTTATTGTAGTTGTGCACATCGTATTCAGTTCGTCCGTCTATTCATTTATTTAGCCAAAATTGAGGTCAAAACTAATTTTGCGAAGGGCGAAGGGATTTGTAGCGTTCCGGTGCTCTTGTTATTTTTAATATTGCTGATTGCTTCAGTGATCTATTCATAAACAGCTATCAAAAGCTTTATATTGAAATGGTTTGTTAAAAATGTTTTTGTTTTGAAAAAGAGAAACGAATTATTTGATTGTTCATGTCAAAGATTTTTACACTATTTCGTGTGAACGAAGTTCAGTTTTCTTTGGAAGATATTTTGTTTACTTGTCGCTACATTGAACATGAACTAATTTGTAACCAATATTTTTCACGCTTACAAGCGTTCTGTTTTATGTATATATACCTAAAATGACACATAAATTTGCTTTTAGTTTTACTATTAACGATCTCGACAAGTCCTGGAATTTTGTCTCAAAAAGTCCTGGAATTTTCATAGCTGAAAAGCGTGGCAGCCATGAGTCCTTAAACTGAAGATAGTAAAACAAAAAAAATTTTGCTCTGCCTAAAACGCGTGTAGTTAATGCTGCACGCAATACGAGAACGAGGCTTGGTACCAAGGTACCAAGGATGCTGATTGGCTGCTATCTGGGCCAGAACTATTCAAGCCTCCGAAAAAAATTTTAGTTCCCAAATTGCCTGATTCTTAAAGGTGGAGATTCGGGGCTTTTACGAAGTAAAAGTAATGTTTAAACAGACAGTGCTCAAGCATAGTGCATAATAAATGAACCTTGTCGAGTTACTCTCTCTCTCTCTCTCTCTCTCTCTCTCTCTCTCCCTCTCCCTCTCCCTCTCTCTCTCTCTCTCTCTCTCTCTCTCTCTCTCTCTCTCTCTCTCTCTCTCTCTGACAACTTATGAATACGCCCACTGCTTTCTGTTCCGTGCATGGCGTTCGAGGCGACTAATCGGAATTTCTTTCTAACTGCTTTTACTATTTCTTCATTCTTCCGTCTTTTTTCGGTTTGTTCCTTTGGCATGTGCGTCGTAATATCCATCCTAATTGGTTAAACACCAAACAAACAAACAAGCTACCCATCTTCAACTGCCTTCTCTGGTGACATCCCAGATCTACCTGTTGCTGCAGAGTGTGTCGTCACTCATTGTCACTGAATGGGACGTTAAATACCAAACAAACCAATCAAGAGCAAAAGCAAAAGCATGTGACACATGCAGTCATCAGCCACGAGCATGCAGTACTCAGTAATGGGCTTGCTGCGTATGTAGTCATCTGTGAGGAGCGTGTATCAGCCAGAAGCTCGTGACCCGTGTAGTCATCAGTCAGAAGCTTGTGACCTGTGTAGTCATCAGCCAAAAGCACGTGATACGTGTAGTCATCAGCCAAAAGCACGTGATCCGTGTAGTCATCAGCCAAAAGCACGTGATCCGTGTAGTCATCAGCCAGAAGCTTGTGACCTGTGTAGTCATTAGCCAAAAGCTCGTGATCCGTGTAGTCATCAGTCAGAACTTGTGACCTGTTTAGTCATCAACCAAAAGCACGTGATCCTTGTAGTCATCAGCCAGAAGCTTGTGACCTGTGTAATCATCAACCAGAAGATCGTGATCCGTGTAGTCATCAGTCAGAAGCTTAACCTGTAGCCAGAAGTTCGTGACTTGTATATTCATCAGACAGAAGTTTGTAGTACCAGTTTGTAGCGGTACGTTTGTAGTCCAACCAGGAACTTGTGACATGTGATTCGACATGTGAAGTCCTCAGGTCTAAGCATGACAGGTATCTCTTTACCAGCCAACAGTGTGTGACGTCTCTCTTCATCAGGGAAAAGCACGTCTGTAGCCAAAAGCCAATAGCGTGTGACGTGTCTGGTCAACAGCCAATAGCGTATGACGTGTCTAGTCAGTCACTCGCCAAAAGCGTGCGTGTAACGTTTTTAGTCGAGTGGCTTGTGACGCGTTTAGTCACCGGCCAAGAGCGAGTGGCGTGTCTATTCACCAACCAAGAGCATTTCACTTACCAGCGCCACTTATCAGCATGCGCCCACAGCTATGCGTGGCTGCGGCTGAATACTACACGGTGCACTATGAATTTCTGCGCCACTCCTAATCTAAATAAAAAAAACACACAATCCATTGACATAGCATCAAAGCACACACAAGAACACGCGGTATCTCTAAAATTAAAAAGTGAACTTCATAATTTGTTTAAAATCGATCCTGCTGTTTTTGGCGTTTGTCTGCGTTGTCTCTATTTTTTCAGGAAAAGCACACTACTAGCAGAAGCTTCAAGGAGGGTTGAACTAGCGCTGGAGTTATTCAAAGGCGAATCATGGAACAAAACGGGGCTGGTACGTTTATAGTGTATGCACATATTCTTTATTATATGGCTCCTCCTAAGGGAGACATATATAGCATTTGGTGTGTCCATCCGTCCGTCTGTCTGCCCGCAGTGAGTTCTTGTGAAATTAATGAGTCGATTTTTCTCAAAACATACATACATATTGGGGTATTTGTCTAGATGGTACGCGTGTTATTTTTTTTTTTCCTTAAAAAATTCTATTTTTGGCAAATTTTTGTACATAGGGGGGGGGGGGTTTCTTGCATTTTTTTTCACTTTGGCAGACTAAAATTCGTTGGATAAGGCTCAGACGCCGCAAGAAGAACACACATATGGCGTAAATGTATACTGTAAAGTTTTTCTTCATTTCCCTTGAAAATGTAATTTTGGCGATTTCTTAAATTTCTCATTTTTTATTTTTTTGGCCATATTGTTGCGATATTTCCGAAACAGCTTGTTGGATTAGGCTGAAACGTGGCAAGAAGAAGAACCCATATAGTGCAAATGATTACTGTGAGGTTTTTCTTCATTTTCTGTGAAAATGTATTTTTGGTGATTTTTTAAAATTTTTTGACTCGCCAGTGTTGTACTTTTAAGCAAGGAAGTTTTTTTCCACGTGACTGATGGGGGGAGGGAGACATATCCGTTTTTTGTTTTAGCAAAAACACTGGCCATTCTAGTTTATATACCGTGTATTCTGTTATGTGCGGTCAGGTGAAACCACATCCTTGTTGTGCCCAGAGAATATTCATTGTGTATAAAATGCAGGCTTGCCGGATCGTACTTTTTTTTAAGATTTAGTCTTTATTTTCGCATCGTTCTTTTTTTTGCCTCAAAACGTACCTTTTTTCCACAAGCGTACTTTATTGTTCTTTTTTTTTTTAGCCCCAGCGTTTTTTTTTAGAAGCAGGAATATAACAGTTGTTGAAAGTATGTGCGAATAAACGCTTTTAAGTTGAAAAATCGTATATTCTCCCAGGATTTTAGCCTAAATGTCTTGAAATTTTGGTGGAAGGTAGGGCGCATATAAGTTTCCACCTGGCTATTGCTTTCTTGGCAATTCGCCAAAAATTGGCGAAAATATATATTAGCGAAAAACCAGATCTTTTCCTTGTGGGAAATTAGTCTTACTGTTTTGAAATTTTAAGTGAAGTTAGCAGGCTTTACTACTACCTAGCTATTACTTTTTTTTGGTGATTGACCAACGGGCTAAATTTTCCAGTAAAATCTTAATCTTGGTGATTGGCCAGCTGGCGAAAATTTTCAGTAAAATCTTAACTAAATGCTAAAAAATAGTCTTCCCGTGTTTGAATTTAAAGTGAAGGTAGCAAGAGTTACCACCTACCTGGCTGTAACTTTTTTGGCAATTCGCCAAAAATTGTCGAAAATATTCGTGAAAAACCTTTTTTTTCGTAGCGTCTTAAGCATTTCCAGGAAGGCAATCTGTCTTGAAATTTTACGTGAAGGTACCAGGCGTTACTGCCTACCTGGCTATTACTTTTTAGACCAGCCGACTATGTCGGGCTGTTCTTATCCTATCAATAGAGGGGTATCCGTCGTCTGTATGTACGTATGTACGTGTGTAAACTTTTACTTAAAATGTTTTTTCTCCTTCAGTTTTGATTAGATTCCTCTCAAATTTTACACGAATGTTCTCTAGGTAGGCTTCTCTTTAAAAATTATTTTTTTGGCGATCCGCCAAAAATTGGCCAAATGAGGGACATTTGAAAGTTTTCGGTTGCCAATTTTCAAAATGCTTCTTCTCCCACAATTTTGATCAGATTTTTTTCATATTTTGCACAAATATTCCATGGGAAGGCCTCTTTTCAAAAATTACCCATTTTGGCGATCCGCCGAAAATTGGCCAAATGGGGGACATTTTTTAATTTTTTGGTATCTAATTTTATAATTGCTTCTTCTCCCACAATTTTGATCTGATTCTTTTCCAATTTTGGATAGTTTTTCTCTGGTTAGACCTCTCTTGAAAAATTACTGTTTTTGGCGATCCGCCAAAAATTCGTCAAATAGGGGACATTTGTAATTTCGTGGTTGCCAATTTTCAAAATGCTTCTTCTCCCACAATTTTGATCAAATTTTCTTCAAATTTTGCACGAATATTCCCTAGGTAGGCCTCTTTTGAAAAATTACTCATTTTGGCGATCTGCTAAAAATTGGCCAAATGTGGGACATTTTTTAATTTTTTGGTATCTAATTTTGAAAATGATTCTTCTCCCACAATTTTGATCGGATTCCTTTCCAATATTGTACGATTGTTCTCTAGCTAGGCCTGTCGTGAAAATTTACTCTTTTTGGCGATCCGCCAAAAATTGGCCAAATAGGGGACATTTGTGATTTTATGGTCACCAATTTTCAAAATGCTTTTTTTTTCACACAACTTCGATCAGATTTTCTTCAAATTTTGTGCGATTATTCTCCAGGTATTTCTCTTTTGAAAAATTCCTCATTTTGGCGATCCGGCAAAAATTGGCGATATGAGGGGTATTTTTTAATTTTTTGGCGTTTAATTTGGAAAACGCTTCTTCTCCGACAATTTTTATTGAATTCCTTTCCCATTTTGTACGATTCTTCTCCAGTTAGGCCCCCCATGAAAATATAATTTTTTAGGCGATCCGCCAAAACTTGAATAAACATGCGCATTGGTCCGAAATACGGACCTCGCATTGACGCAAGTTTGGTAAACATGCGCACTGGTACGAAATCGAACCGAGCATCGGCGCAAATTACATAAATGTGCGCACTGGTCCAAAATTGAAACCGCGCGTCAATGCAAGTTAAATAAACATGCGTAGTGGTCCGAAATGCGAACCGCTTATCAACGCAAACTAAATAAAACATGCGTAGTGGTCCGAAATAATAACCGCGTATCAACGCAAGTTAAATAAACATGCGCACTGGTCGGAAATGCAAACCCAGCAAAATAATACATACTAAAACTTAAGTAGTGATGTTTTAGACGCGGCGTTTTCTTCTTTTCAAAAGGCACATGTGTTTGGTCGTTTTGATCGTTTCTGCTGCTTGAACTAATTGTGTATATCCGAAAGTACATGTCAACAGTACACATGTGTAGATACAATTTCGATACGTTGTTCGAAGTTATTTTTCTGGGAAAAAAATTTTTGTATGTATTTATCGGTCTATGTTCGGGTCCGTTGCTAAATTAATTATTTAGCTAGCTCATTGCCATCTCGTCCTTTGAAGCCCAATTTTTCAGGGAAATTGCCTTTTTCAAGCACGCCGGATTTGGTTTTATCGCTTTTGGTAGCTGGGGCTTTGTCCTTGGACAAACTTGTACAATGTGACTACCACTTTCAGCAACCAGACAAGCTTATTCATAGATTCACTAGATCTCGGCTGGTCACAATGTCCCTGGACATTCTTGTTTTGGTGAGTGGTCAAAAACTGATGCAGATTTTGGCGAAAAACAAAAAAAATACAGCAAAAACTTTACTAACTGCTGGAAAATAGTCGTACTGTGTTGACATTTAAAGTGAAGGTAGCCGGAGGTACTACCTGCCTGGCTATTACTTTTTGGGTGATTGGCCAAACATTGGCTAAGCTTGTTGCGCAAAACAAAAAAATATTAGCGAAAATATTGCCCTAAAAACCTTTTTTTCGTAAAATCTTGACCATTTCAAGGAAAGTAAAGTTACTGCCTTGAAATTTTAAATAATGGCAGTAATCAATATTACCTAACTGGCTATGAATTTTTAGTGGTTGGCAAAAAGCGGCGATTTTTTGGCGAAAAACCAAAGAAATTTCAGTAAAATCTTGGAGAACTCCAGGAAAATAGTCTCCTTGCTTTGTGATTTTAAATAGCAGTACCATGCATTACTACCTAAGTGGTTGTTACCTTTTTAGGAATTTGCCGAAACTTGGCAGAAATATTGGCCAAAAACCAATTTTCTGTAAACAGTATCTCCTAGGGTTTTCATGGAAGCATTCTACAATTTTGGTGGGAGGTAGGGTGCATCGATGTCCACCTATCTATTAGTTGTTTAAGGGATTCACCAAAAAATCAGCAGAAGTATTGGAGAAAAAACGTAATTGTTTATTTATTATTTTTTTTGAAAATTGTTAAACCTTAACTAACTCCTAGAAAATAGTATTAATTTCTGGAAATTGTAACTGACGGTAGCAAGCCTTAATATCTACTGTTACGTTTTTGGTGATTGGCTAAAAAATTCCCAAAATTTTTTGGCGAAAAACCCCCCAAAAAAACCCCATAAAATCTTGACGAGCTCCATAAAAATAGTCTGACTGTCTTTAGATTTTAAGAAAAGGCAGCAAGCCTGAATGTTTAGCTGGCTATGCGCCCAAAATTGGCGAATAGTTTGGCGAAAAACTGAGAAGATTCCAGTAAAATCTGATCTCCAGGAAAATAGTCTTACTCTTTTGAAATTTCATGGAAAGGTAGCAGGCAATATTACTGGCTTACTTTTTTTGGTGATTGGCCAAAAAATCGGCGAAAATTTTGGCGCACAACAAAAAAAACTCAGTAAATTCTTTACGAACTCCGGGAAAATAGCCTCATTGCATTGTAATTTTAAGTAGAAGTAGCGTAAACTACTAGGCTATTGCTGTCTTCCAATTTTAGATAAAGATAGCCATCAATGGTACTTACCTGGCAATTACTTTTTTCGTAATTTGGAAAAATTGGCGCAAATATTGACGAAAAATGAAACTCATACCACAGGAATGGCGTTGCTGTCAAAGACTAAGCTACTAAACCAATTCTTACTAAAATCGTTACTAGCGCTAGGAATATAATGTTACCTTCTTAAAATTTAGAACTATGGGAGCGGAAATTAATACTTATGTGGTTTTATAACCCAGCCGACTTTGTCGGACTGGGTTAGTCGTATCCCTATAGGGGGCTTGAATGTATGGGCGTATGTTAAACTTTTTCTTTAAAATGCTATTCCTCATACAGTTTTACTTCAATCGTTTTGATATTATGCAGGAATGTTCCCTGGGTGGTCCCCCCCCCCCCCCCGGGTATTACTTTTTTTGACGAGTGACGAAAAACGGACAAAGTGGCGGCACTTTTTGTGCCCGTTTTGACCCAGTTTTAAAATGCTACTCCTCCTACAGTTTTACTCCAATCGTTTAGATGTTACGAAGGGATGTTCCCCAGGGGTTCGCCTACCAGGCTATTATTTTTTTTCGCGGTTCGCCAAAAACTGCCGAAATGGCGGAACTTTGAAGTTTGGCAAAAGCTGGAATAAATGGTAGTAAATAACTGAATTGTCAAACTATTCATTTCTCTCAGTCTTTTTCAAATAGTTATAAAATTTTAATCAGAAGTTTCTTAGGTACTTCTCCACCTGGTCTTTGCTTTGTTCGCAAATGACAAAAAAAATGCCGAAATGGGGGAATTTTAATAATTTTTTTCTAAAATTGTGTAAATGTCGGTAAATACATGAATCTTCAAAACCCAACCTCTCCAACATCCCTTTTCGGGCAGCTTCCACCCGGGGAAACACGTTTTTGTGTATTAAAATTATGAAAAAGTTACGTTCAGAAACAAAGTACTCCATTGTTTGGCCTAACAGTATTCGTTTCAGAGTTTTTCTCTCTTTCCTTATTCGGTAACTCGGCTGGGGCATGTCCTTGGACATGCTTGTTTTGGTGATTTTATCGCATCTTGAAATACGTACATCTATTATTATTGCCGTTGACAGCTGTTCTTGTTTATTCAAGAAAAACGCATACAAACTATTTCTGAGGCTTTTTTAGGACACTTTTTATCTTTATATTTTTTATTTTCAACATTTTTAGCGTACTTTTTTTGTACTTTTTTTCTAAAGCGTTCTTTTTTTTGTACTTTTTTTTGCCATCAAGTGTTCTTTTTTTTTAGCAGTTTGCGTACTTTTTTTTAAAAACAACCTCCGGCAAGCCTGAAAATGGGTTGTTTTTAGACCAGTTGACTTCGTCAGGAGTAGAGTTGACCTCTGTCAGTCCGTCTGTCCGTCCATCCGATTTTTGTACGCGCACCTCTGGCACCGTTCAACCGATTTCAATTTCCTTTTGCTCATAGAAAGACCGAGTAGTCCAGCTGTGCGACGGGGCGTTATTTTTGGATTTCTCGAAAATTTAAAAAAATGCGGACACTTTAATATTTTTTAGCACTTGACCTCATTATATGCAGTTTGTATACGCCATGTCTCCGGCACCATTTAACCGATTTCAGTTTCCTTTTTCTCATAGAAAGACCTAGTACAAAAGTAAGAAAAAAAGAGTAATAACCTAAATTAACGTTTTATTCAGCTTTACTATGGCCATAAGGTCCCCGAATTAATTTTGGGACAAAAAGTCTTCAATGCTAAAACGTATAATAACCTAAATTAACGCTTTGTTAAGCTTTACCGCGGCCATAATGTTCCCAGCGATGTTTCCGGCTATAAGTTCTTCCTAGATTTTAGGGCAGAAACGTCCCAAAAACAAAATATCCCACCCAAAAGGTTCCCGGCATACTACCTCTCCTATCGGGTCCCAGTTACTGCCAAAACTCCCGAAAGCATAGAACTATGATAACCTAAATTAGCGCTTTATCTTTGCATCAGCCATAATGTCCCCTGCCATAAGATCTAAAAGAATTTAGTGCCAAAATTTCCTCAAAGTAAAAAAGGTATGATAACCTAAACTCACACTTTATTAATTTTTGCCCCGGCCAGTGAAAATATATTTATTGTGGATGTGCATCGTTGTATTATTTTTGAAATCGGTAAAAAGTGATAGGGGGAACTTAGGACCGAGATAACTCGTGCATTATATTGGGAGATATTCAGCAATGGAGGTTTTACTGTAAATAATTTACCTTACAGGGGGATCCTGTCTCACTAAGACTCTACTTTCGGGGCATTTTAAAAATTTTTCATAATTAATTCTTCAAAGGTTTTCTCTCCCAAATTTTTGATCGGATTGCCTTCTAATTTTACTTTCATTTTCTTCCTTGGAAATGTTAGTTTTTAGACCAGCCGACTATGTCGGGCTGGTCTTATCCTATCAATAGAGGGAAATCGTCGTCTGTATGTACGTATGTAAACTTTTACTTAAAATGCTTCTTCTCCTTCGGTTTTGATCGGATTCCTCTCACCTGTTCTCTAGATAGGCTTCTCTTTAAAACTTGCTTTTTTGGCGATCCGCCAAAAAATGGCTAAATAGAGACATTTGTAATTTCATGGTTGCCAATTTTCAAAATGCTTCATCTCCCACAATTTTGATCAGATTTTCTTCATATTTTGCACAAATATTCCCTAGGTAGACCTCTTTTCAAAAATTACTCATTTTGGCGATGCGCCAAAAATTGGCCAAATGGGGTACATTTTTTAATTTTTTTATATGTAATTTTGAAATTGCTTCTCCCACATTTTGATCGGATTCCTTTCCAATTTTGGATAGCTTTTCTCTATGTAGACCTCTCTTGAAAAATTACTGTTTTTGGCGATCCGCCAAAAATTGGCCAAATTGGGGACATTTGTAATTTTGTGGTTGCCAATTTTTAAAATGCTTCTTCTCCCACAATTTTGATCGGATTTTTTCTTCATATTTTGCACAAATATTTCCTAGGTAGGCCTATTTTGAAAAATTACTCCTTTTGGTGATCCGCCAAAAATTGGCCAAATGGGGTACATTTTTTAATTTTTTTATATCTAATTTTGATATTGCTTCGTCTCCCACAATTTTGACCGGATTCCTTTCCAATTTTGGATAGTTGTTCTCTATGTAGACCTCTCTATTGAAAAATTACTGTTTTTTTCGGCGATCCGCCAAAAATTGGCCAAATTGGGGACATTTGTAATTTCGTGGTTGCCAAATGCTTTTTTTCACACAATTTTGATCAGATTTCATTCAAAGTTTGTAGGATTATTCCCTAGGTAGTCCTCTTTTGAAAAATTACTCATTTTGGCGATCCGCCAAAAATTGGACAAATGGGAGACATTTTTTTAAATTTTTTGGTATCTGCTTTTCAAACTGCTTCTTCTCCTACAATTTTGAGCAGATTCTTTTTTAATTTTGAACAGTTGTTCTCTAGGTAAGCCTCTCTTGAAAAATTACTTTTTTTTGGCGATCTGTTAAAAATTGGCTAAATGGCGGGCATTTTAAAATTTTGTGTTGCCAATTTTTAAAATGCTTCTTCTCGAACAATTTTGATCAAATTTTCATTAAATTTTGTACGAATGTTCTTAACGTAGTGCTCCCTTGAAAATTTACCTTTTTTTGGCGACCCCCTTAAAATTGGGCGAATTTTTTGTCGCCTAATTTTCAGAATGCGTCTTCTCCCACAATTTTTGATCGGATTCCTTTCCAATTTTCTACGATTGTTCTCTAGGTAGGCCTATCGTGAAAGTTTACTCTTTATGGCGATCTGCCAAAAATTGGCCAAATGGGGGACATTTGTGATTTTTTGGTCACCAATTTTCAAAATGCTTTTTTTTTACACAATTTTGATCAGATTTTCTTCAAATTTTGTGCGATTATTTTCTAAATAGTCCTCTTTTGAAATCTTCCTCATTTTGTCGATCCGCCCAAAATTGGCGATATGAAGGGTATTTTTTTATTTCTTGGCGTTTAGTTTGGAAAGTGCTTCTTCTCGCACAATTTTTATTGAATTCCTTTCCAATTTTGTACGATTCTTCTCCAGTTAGGTCTTCTTTTGAAAAATTTTTTAGGCGATCCGCCAAAACTTGTAGATTGAATAAACATGCGCATTGGTCCGAAATACGGACCGCGCATCGACACAAGTTTGGTAAACATGCGCACTGGTTCGAAATCGAACCGATCATCGACGCAAGTTAAATAAATGTGCGCACTAGTCCAAAATTCAAACCGCACGTCAATGCAAGTTAAATAAACATGCGTAGTGGTCCGAAATAATAACCGTGCATTTACGCAAGTTAAATAAAGTTGCGCAGTGGTCCGAAATGCGAACCGCTTATCAACGCAAGTTAAATAAACATGCGTAGTGGTCCGAAATAATAACCGTGCATCAACGCAAGTTAAATAAACTTCCGCAGTGGTCCGAAATGCGAACCGCTTATCAACGCATGTTAAATAAACATGCGTAGTGATCCGAAATAATAACCGCTCATCAACGCAAGTTAAATAAACTTGCGCAGTGGTCGGAAATGCGAACCGCTTATCAACGCAAGTTGAATAAACATGCGCACTGGTCTAAAATAAGAAACGCTGATTAACGCTAGTTAAATAAACATGCGCAGTAGTCCGAAATGTAAACAGCGCATCAACGCAAGCTAAATAAATATGCGCACTTGTCCGAATTGCGAACCACTCATCAACGGAAGTTGAATATACATGTGCATTGGTCTGAAATGCGAACTGCGCATCGACGCAAGTTAAATAAAAATGCGGACTGGTCTAAAATAAGAACCGAAAAGTCAAACGCGCATCAACACAAGCTAAACAAACATGCGCACTGGTCCGAAATGCGAACAGAGCATAACCGCAAGTTAAATAAACATGCGCATTTTTCCGAAATGCAAACCGCACATCAACGCAAGTTAAATAAACATGCGCAGTGGTCGGAAATGCAAACCCCGCAAAATAATACATACCAAAACATTAAACTTAAGTAATGACGTTTTAGACGCAGCGTTTTCTTCTTTTCAAAAGGCACATGTGTTTGCTCGTTTCTGATCGTTTCTGCTGCTTGAACTAATTGTGTATGTCCGACAGTACATGTCAATAGTACACATGTGTGGTTACAATTTCGATACGTTGTTCGAAGTTATTTTTCTTGGAAAAAAATCTTTGTATGTATTTATCGGTCTATGTTCGGGTCCGTTGCTAAATTAATTATTCAGCTAGCTCATTGCCATCTCGTCCTGTGAAGCCCAATTTTTCAGGGAAATTCCCTTGTTCAAGCACGCCGGATTTGGTTTTATCGCTTTTCGTTAGCTGGGGCTTTGTCCTTGGACAAGCTTATACAATGTGACTACCACTTTCGGCAACCAGACAAGCTTATTCATAGATTCACTAGATCTCGACTGGTCACAATGTCCCTGGACATTCTTGTTTTAGCGATTCAAAAGAACATTCGGTAAATGAGGGACATTTTAATTTTTTTTTTTTTTTTGGGGGGGGGGGCAGTTTTTAAACTGCTTCTACTCCCACGGTCTGAATTACATTCCTGTCAAATTTTATACGGATGTTTACTGGGTAGGCCTCTCTTTAAATTTTTTGGTGATTTACCAAAAATTGTAAAATAGGGGGCATTTTTTTTTAACCTTTTTCCCCACAATTTCGATCGAATTCTTTAGCTCTTAAGGAGTAACTTTGTGGCCGAATTCTTTAACTCTTAAAGAGTAACTTTTGTGGCCTAACCAAAGATTAGCCAAAGGCGGGTTGAGGGAACATTTTCAAACTGCTTCTTCTCCCTCATTAAAGATCGGATTGCCTTCAAATTTTACATCAATGTTCACTAAGCTGTCCTCTCGTGAAAATTACTTTGGTGATGCACCTGAAATTGGCGAAATGAGGGGCACTTATAATTTTTAGGTTGCCGTTTGTGCAAATGCTTTTTCTCCCACATTTTTGAGCGGATGGCCTTCAAATTTGTCAAAAACGTTCACTTTTGAACACAGATTGGTATTATAAATGGGCTAGGTTCGTCAAAGGAAAATGCACCAATTTCAGCTCTTGATTGACTATTGATGGCCGTGTTTAAACTGATGGGGGCCTGTGGGGAATATGTGGGCTATGGACATTGCTCTAGTTGTAAATGGGTTAGGTTGGCCCAAGGAAAATGAATCAAATGGACTTTGAAATTTACCAAATCCTGGAAATTATTCAGCATCGGAATGAGTATGCTAACCAGATATCTCAAGAACAACTGCAGGGATTTTAATGAATCTTGGTATGTAGCTTCAAGCAGAACAAACACAGATCGTTATTGTAAATGGGCCAGGTTCGTCCAAGGAAATGCACCGACTGGATTAGAAAATTTCAGCTCTTGATCGACTCTTGATGGCTGTGTTTAACTGATGGGGGCCCTGTGGGGAATATGTGAGCTCTGCACACTGCCGTAACGTTACACAATGTGCGAAGAGCGAGGGGATTTGCACCGTTCCGGTGCTCTTGTTGTCTTGGAATTTTGTTAAAGCAACCTATATGATTACCTACCTGGCTATTACGTCCTTGGGCGATTCGCCAAAAAATGGGCGGATAATATTGGCGATAAACAATTTTCGTATTGAAATCTTGACTGACGCCAGGTCTTTTGGTTGCAGGTTATACTGATATGGCATAAATCGTGGCATCAGCATTCCTGAGCTGGGGCATTGTCAAACAACAACTAACAACAAAAGCATATGACATCAGTATATTAAGTTAAGTTAGCGAGAAATTGAAAAGGATATTTTTATTGTTTTCAGATGTAAAATGCCTTAGAAGCTGAAGACGATATTGGGGATATTCTTTTTAGCCCAGCTTACGTTACACGTAAGCTGGGGTATTCCTATCGGTTTGCGGTGGCGTTCGTTAGTTAGTTAGTTAGTTAGTTGTTTATTTAGTAAACTTTGGTTCAAAATGCATCTCCTCCTACAATTTTGATCCGATGTCATTTATTTTTGGTATGAGGCATCCCTAAGGGGTCTTGCATACGACTTGTGCTTTTTTAGTTGATCGGGTGATTTTTGAATTTTTGGCGAATTTTTGAAGAAAACATTTTAAAACGTATCTCCTCCTACAGGGTCGCGTATACGGCTTGTGCTTTTTTAGTCAATCGAATAATTTTTGTATTTTGGGGGAATTTTTTAAGCAAAAATTTAGAAAATAATTCAAAATGCATCTACTCCTACAATTTTGATTCGATGCCATTTATTTTTGGTTTGAGTCATCCCTAAGCGGTCTTGCATACGGCTTGTGCTTTTTTAGTCGATCGGTTGATTTTTGAATTTTTGAAGAAAAATTTTAAACTGTATCTCCTCCTACATTTTTGATCCGATTTCATTTATTTTTGGTATGAGGCACCACTAAAGGGTCGTGCATACGGCTTGTGCTTTTTTAGTCGATCGCACAATTTTCGTATTTTGGGGGAATTTTTGAAGCAAAAATTTCGAACATAATTCAAAATGCATCTACTCCAACAATTTTGATTCGATGTCATTTATTTTTGGTGTGAGTCATCCCTAAGCGGTCATGTATACGGCTTGTGCTTTTTTAGCCGATCGGTTGATTTTTGGCGAATTTTTGAAGAAAAATTTCTAAAATGTATCTCCTACATTTTCGATCCGATATCATTTATTTTTGGTATGAGGCACCACTAAAGGGTCGTGCATACGTTTGTGCGTTTTCAGTCGATCGGACTTTTGTATTTTAGTGAGTTTTTGAAGAAATTTGCCCCTACAGATTTGACACGCTTTCTTTCTTTCTGTCTTTCCTTTTTTCTTTCTTTTTTTTTTTTTTGCATGAGACATTCCTAAGGGGTCAAGTATACGGCTTGCGCTTTTTTAGTCGATCGGAAAATTTTTGTTTTTTTTAGGGAATTTTTGAAGAAAAACTTCAAAATGCATTTCCTCCTATAGTTTTTATCCTATTTCATTCATTTTTGGTATGAGGCATCCTTAGGTGGGTCGTGCATACGGCTTGTGCTATTTGACTCGACTTTGAAATTTTTTATTTTTTGGGGGGATTTTTGATGAAAATACCTCAAAATGCATCTTCTCCTACACTTTTGATCAGACATAATTTATTTTGGGGCTGAGGCGTGCCTAGGGTGTCGTGAATACGGCCTGTGCTTCTTGATTTCATTTATTTTTTATATGAGCCGTCTCTAAGGGATCATGCATACTGCTTGTGCTTTTTGAGTGAATTGGAAAACTTTTGATTTTTTTCGGAATTTTTGAAACAGAAAAAAAATGAATCTCCTCCTACAGCGCATAAACGCAAGTTAAATGAACTTGCGCAGTAGTCAGATTTAACAACCGCGCATCGACGCCAGTTAAATAAACATGCGCAATGGTCCAAAATTAGCACCGCGCATCGATGCAAGGTAAATAAAAATGCAAACTGGTCCAAAATAAGCACCGCGCATCAACGCAAGTTAAATAAACATGCGCACTGGTTCGAAAAAAGAACCACGCATCGACGCAAGTTGAATAGACATGCGCAGTGGTCCGAAATGCGAACCGCGCATCAACGCAACCTAAAGAAACATGCGCACTGGTCCGAAATGCAAACCGCACATCGAGGCAAGTTAAATAAACATGCGCAGTGGTCCGAAATGTGAACCGTACATCAACGTAAGTTAAATAAACGTGCACTGGCCCACAATGCGGACCACGCATCAGCACAAGTTAAATAATCATGCACACTGGTGGAAAATGCGAACTGCGCATCGACGCAAGCTAAATAAACAAACAAACTGGTCAGAAATGTTAACCGAGCATTAACGCAAGTTAAAAAAAAAACATGCGCACTGGTCCTAAGTGCGAATCGCACATCGGCACAAGCTAAATAAGCAAGCACACTGGACCAAAATTAGCACCGTGCGAAATGCGAACTGCGCATTGACGCAACTTTCACAATAAGAACTGCGCATCAGCACAACTCAAATAAACATGCGCACTGGTCCAGAATAACTCCAGAATAACTCAAGTTAAAGAAATATGCGCATTGGCCTGAAATAAGACCCGCGCATCGACGCACGTTAAGTAAACATGCGCACTGGTTGGATATGCGAACTACGCGCCAACACAAGTTAAATAAACATTTGCACTGGTCCAAATTAAGCAACACGTATGAACGCAAGTTAAATATGCGCACTGATCCGAAAAAAGAACAGGGCATCAACTTAAACCAAAGAAACATGCGCACTGGTCTGAAATGAGAACCACGCATCAACACAAGTTAAATAAACATGCGCAATGGTCCGAAATGCGAACCGCGCATCGACGGAAGTTAACAAACATGCGCACTAGTCCGAAAAAGAACCAGGCATCGACGCAAGTTGAATAGACATGCGCAGTGGTCCGAAATGAGAACCGCGCATCCACGCAAGTTGAATAAACACGCAAGTTGACGGGATTTAAATAATATGCGTACCGGTCCGAAATGCACCGCAACTTATATGAACCTGCGCACTGGTCCGAAATGCGAACCGGATATCAATGCAAGTTAAATAAACATGCACACTGGTCCGAAATGCGAACCACGCATCAACATAAGTTAAATAATCATGCGCACTGGTGGAAAATGCGAGCCGCTCATCGACGCAAGCTAAATAAACAAACACACTGGTCAGAAATTGTAACCTAGCATTAACGTAAGTTGAAAAAAAATGCGCACTGGTCTTAAATACGAACCGCACATCGACACAAGCTAAATAAGCAAGCACACTGGACCAAAATTATCACCGTGCATCAACGCAAGTTATATAAACATGCGCAACGGTTCAAAATGCGAACTGTGCATTAACGCAACTTGAATAACATGCGCACTATTCAAAATAAGAACTGCGCATCAGTACAACTTAAATAAACATGCGCACTGGTCCAGAATAAGAACCGCGCATCAACTCAAGTTAAAGAAATATGCGCATTGGCCTGAAATAAAAACCGCACATCGACGCACGTTAAATAAACATGCGCAGTGGTTGGAAATGCGAACCACGCGCCAAAACAAGTTAAATAAACGTTTGCACTGGTCCAAAATAAGCACCGCGCATGAACGCAAATTAAATATGCGCACTGATCCGAAAAAAGAATCGCGCATCCACTTAACCCAAAGAAACATGCGCACTGGTCCGAAATGAGAACCACGCATCAACCCAAGTTGAATAAACATGCGCACTGGTCAGAAATCGGAACCGAGCATTAACATGCATTAACACAAGTTAAAAAAAAACATGCACACTGGTTCTAAATGCGAAAAACACATCGACACAAGCTAAATAAGCAATAACACTGGACCAAAATTATCACCGTCCATCAACGCAAGTTAAATGAACATGCGCACCGGTTCGAAATGTGAACTGCGCATTAACGCAACTAGAATACACATGACTATTCAAAATAAGAACTGCACATCAGCACAACTTAAATAAACATGCGCACTGGTCCAGAATAAAAACCGCGCATCAATTCAAGTTAAAGAAATATGCGCATTGGCCTGAAATAAGAACCGCGCATCGACGCACGTTATATAAACATGCGCAGTGGTTGGAAATGCGAACCACGCGCCAACGCAAATTAAATAAACATTTGCACTGGTCCAAAATAAGCACCGTGCATCAACGCAAGTTAAATAAACATGCGCACTAATCCAAAATGCGAACAGCGCACCAACGTAAGTTAAATAAACATGCACAATGGTCTGAAATTCGAACTGCTCAACAACGCAAGTTGAATAAACATGCGCACTATTGTCCGAAATGCGAACCGCGCATCAACGCAACTTAGGGAAACTTGTGCACTTGTCCAAAATAAGTACCGCTATCAACGCAAGTTAAATAAACATGCGCAGTGGTCTGAAATAAGAACCGCGCATCAACGCAAGTTTAATAAACATGCGCAGTGGTCTGAAGTAGGAACCGCGCATCGACGCAAGTTAAATAAACATGCGCACTTTTTAGAAATAAGAACCGCACATCAACACAAGGTAAATAAACATGCGCACTGATCCGAAATAAGAACCACACATCAACACAAGGTAAATAAACATGAGCACTGGTCCAAAATGCGAAAAGCGCATCAACGCAAGTTAAACTAGAACAGTATTTCGCTAGCGAAATATACACTTGACAAAAATTAAAACGCGAAAATACTTCCTTCAATGGGTTATTTCTTGAATAATATAAAGTATTTTACAACATGCATACAGTGTGTTATACAACTATGTACAGAGCTTATGGCACAGCATGTATGCGGCTTATAATATTCTAAAAAGTCGGACCACTGTCAAGAAAAAAACTCCTTAGGTTGATAACTTAATACCAGCTAAATATATTAGCAAACAACACAGCTTGAATACGTCTTATAAGTCGAGTAGTGTTTGGTTTTTGTTGACTTAAGGTTTGATTGACTGATCACGCATAAATAGTGTTATCTGTTTACGCAGTGAGAGCTCGCACAAAGCTAAGCAACTGTGTGGTATTCTGTCCTAGGGCCCATAGTGTCTGAGAAGATACAAAAATCGGAAAACTGTCAAGAAGAAAAAAAGGACGAACGGCTGCTCGCACGAATTCATATAACCTTTGCAAGCCAAAGGCTTGTCAAGCGTTAATAAACATGTGCACTGTTCCAAAATGAGAGCCGCGCATCAACGCAAATTAAATAAACATGCGCACTTGTCTGAATAAGAACCGCGCACCGAGGCAAGTTACATAAATATGCGCACTGGTCCGAAATGCGAGCTTGTTCGAAGATATCTATGGCAGACTATGCAGTCTATCAGACCATTTTTCTGGGAAACAAATTTTTGTATGCATTTATCGGTCTATGTTCTGGTCCGGTGCTAAATTAATTATTGAGCTAGCTCTTCGCCATCTCATCTTTTGAAGCCCAGGTTTTCAGGGAAATTCTCTTGCTCATGCACGCTGGAAGTGGCCTTATTGCTTTTCGTAAGCTGGGACTTTGTCCTTGGACAAACTTGTTAAAGAGATGAACATTTCAGCAGCGCAGACATGTCTGTAAAATGTGCCTAAAAAGCTTCAGACTATAAGACACCATCAATTTCACAAAGACTTGAGGATGAAGTGAATTTGTAACTGAGGGTGAAGTGAATTTGTGTATGAGGATGAGGTAAACTTGCCACTGAATATCAAGTAAGTTTGTCATTGAGGATGAAGAGAATTTGGCATTGAGGATGAATGAATTATATGCCACCCCTCCCCCCCTTTTCTTAGACGTATATTGGTCTTGTTGCGGCCGTGTTCATATGGAGCCTAATTTTTTAATTTATCTATTAAACATAAACTTTTATCAGCCAAACCTTGTGAATCTCGGAATCCTGTCCGGCCGGGTACTGTTTCGTCCCTTTGTCCATGATTTGCTGATCATTTGCTTTTCTACTGCGTGGGCGATTGTAGATTTATCCATCAAATTTGTCTACGTGTGACAGGCTTGAGAATTCGCAAAATTTTACGGCCTCGGTGGCCTAGTGGTTAGAGTGTCCGCCTCGAGACTGGAAGATCGTGGGTTCAAACCCTGGTCGGGTCATACCTAAGACTTTAAAATTGGGACTCCTCCTTGCTACCCTGTCAGGCACTCCACATGTAAGGTTAAAAGGAATGCCCCGTTTCAGTATAATGTGGCAGGGGATCCCAACATGACCATAGCAGTTGAAAGGGATCTAAAAGAACAATACAATACGCTCGTCGAAGTCGACCTACCTTGTACTATTATTCACCTGTTGAAAAAGTAGATGGTCAAATACTTTTCTTATACATTTTATATCAGTAATTATTTTCTTGTACCTGTAATTATATTTCTGATGTCTCAATATATTTTGAATCTATTTTTAATATCAATAAATAGTTATTGATACAAAAATAACTTTAAAGTTATTTTTAATATCAGTAAATACTTGGAGATATAAAAAATATTTATTGGTGTCAAAAATGATTTTACATGTATTTTTTTAACCCAGCCGACTTTTTTGTCGCACTATAGGGGGCTTGAATGTATGTGCGTATGTTAAACTTTTTCTTCAAGATGCTACAGTTTTGCTCCAATCGTTTTGATATTACGCAGGAATGTTCCGTGGGTAGTCCCCCACCTAGCTATTACTTTTATGACGATTGGCGAAAAACTGACAAAATGGCGGCACTTTTTGTGCCCGTTTTGACCCATTTTTAAAATGCTACTCCTACAGTTTTATGCCAATCGTTTATATGTTACGCAGGGATGTTTAACAGGGGTTCGCCTACTAGGCTATTATTTTTTTCGCAGTTCGCCAAAAACTGCCGAAATGGCAGTACTTTGAAGTTTGGCAAAAACTGGAATAAATGGTAGTAAATAACTGAATTGTCAAACCATTCATTTCTCTCAGTCTTTTTCAAATAGTTATAAAATTTTATTCGAAAGCTTTTTTTCTGCAAATGACAAAAAAATGCCGAAATGGCGGAATTTTGTAAAATTATGTAAATGTTGGTAAATACGTGAATCGTCAAAACCCAACCGCTCCAGCATCCCTTTCAGGTAGCTTCCAAATTCGAATTAAATGCATTTACACTTCATATTTTTACCGAACAGTATCCGTTTCAGAGTTTTTCTCTCTTTCCTTGTTTGGTAACTCGACTGAAGCATATCCTTGGATATTTTTTTTTGTTTTGTTTTGTTTTTGTTTTTTTTGTTTTTTTTTGTTTTTTTTTGGCTATTAAAATGCAACTTTTTTATTTTCTTTTTGTTAGTATCAAACATTTGTTCTAGATACCATTTGGTGCAAAATGAGAATTTTTTATTTATATTTGAAATCTACAATTGATACCAACATGTCAGTATATATTAATATATATCTAAAAGTCAGACGATGTTTTGTCCGGCCGACTTCTCATAGAAGTGATTGCCATAAGAAGAACCTGAAACCTTGCATGGTGCAAATATATATCCTGAAGATGTGCAAAGTGGCATTGTCAAAATCGGACAAAAGTGGACGTCGTGGGAAATTGTTAAAAATGGAGAATTTTGGGCTTGAACACAGCCGTGGGACGATGTTTTGTCCGGCCGACTTCTGATAGAAGTGATTGTCATAGGAACCTGAAACCTTGCGTAGTGAAAAGATATATATTGAAGATGTGCAACGTACGTAGCATTATTGTCAAAATCGGCCAAAAATTGACGTCGACGGAAATTTTGAATGTTTTGCTTGAACTTAGCCGTAACACGATGTTTATGTGGACGTTACTATGTGGTATTTACATTTCTGCATTCGACGTTTGTTTCAGAAATACATTGGACTTTTTAACGTTGCGATTTACGTATAGTCTGTAGTTAATGCCTGTTTAAGAAACAATTCAAATGCGGTGGCGTTTCAGGAAACCTTGCACATTTTGCATGTGTCTTAAGGATTATTTATAGTGTGTTATTAAAATATATAAATTGAAGTTGTTATTTTGAAAATCTGCCAAAACTTCACGTGAGGAAAGCTGCCAAAAATCGTTAATTTTTACCTGTAACTTTTTCATGCATTTTACTTTTTTATGCTGCCTTACTGAGGCTCTAGTTTTCTATTACACAAAAAGAAGTAATTCCTGGACTTAAAAATGTGTTGCTATCATTGAGATAAACATTCAAGTTTTACATCTCCATTTAATTTGTGCTTCCCTCAATGTTTTTTTACGTTTGTATTTTAAATGGGAAAAATTGCTCTTTGGGATCAAAAAAAAATTGTAATTATTGATAGTAAACTGTAAATTAATTATATCGACATTTATTACGGTAAAGAATGTTTTTGACGCCATGTCTACAGCATTAAGAGTAATGAGGCTGATCAGTCCGCGAGCAGTCTCTATGCTCTGCCACGGCTTCTTGAAGTTTACGCGACAGCAGCCAAAACTCGCACCAGTTGTCTCCTCTAACTGTGATGTATCCTTCTGTGATGTAACATGTCTATTTATGTTGTTTGTTTTATTTGTTGTGATTAAAATAATAAAACGTCCCATAAAATAATAAATATTTTTGTTTTATTTGCTTTATTAAGTCACTAGCTTTTTTCCGTGAACCTCCTGGAAAGTTAGCTCTTACTGCGTCCGAAGCCCTCTGTCCAATGGTAGACTTGAAGACTTACTTCACTATAATTGGACGCCAAAGTGCGTTTTTCAGAACTTCCCTTTGGAATTGTTACTTTCCATCTTTTCAATTATCCTAAAACGTTTAAATTCCTAGTAGCTAAGAGCGTGTTGTGGTCAAGCTGGTCAAGTTTGAAAAATAGGGGCTAAGTATGATTGCGGAACGGTACGAAAACTGCGTTGATTTGACGCACGACAAAAACTTAACATTAAAACCTCATCCAATCATATCACAATTAAAATCTTGAACTCTTAACTGATGCCAGGTATATTGCATTACTCTGAGAAATTCTGTTTGGGACATTGGTATCTATCTGTGTGTGTGTTTCGCCAAAAAATATGCTATTACGCTGAATCCTACCCCCCACCTGGGTTTAGCCGAAAGTCTTGAAATTTTGGTTCAAGGTAACGGGCATTAGTACCTACCAGGCTATTACTTGACGGTGCATGTAGTTCTATTTAGACTCTTGAAATAATGGCAAAATGACGGATTATTTTTTAGAAATCATGTCCAAACTAAGTCTCGACAACTATTGTTTTGACACCTCACACACGGATAGAGCACTACAGCAAGTGTGCAGCTACGTATTTTTTAAGGTATTCATTCAAAATTTTCAAAATGACAGTATTTTGAAATAAGGTTGGTACTGAAAACTACCAAAATAACCTTTTATAATACAAAACGTTACAAAAATTGTAAAACTGATATAGAATTGTGAACAAACGTGTTGAAAGTGGAACGGTATGATACTTTGCAAACCGGCCTCAGCACCGATTTAGCACCGAAATCGTATTTGTCTGAGGCTGTAGTTTCTTTTACTGCACGAACTCTTGAGCGCAAAAACTATGTTATTATTTTGTCTAAGATTTCTTTTGCGTTAATGATTTTTTTTAACTAAAAATAAATGTTTACCGTGATTGATAGCAAAATATTAAATAATGAAATCAACATTGATTTATTGATATCGTTAATTATAATTTGATATTAAAAATTGGCATTAATTATGTCAAGGGGAGACATATAGTGTTTATACATTCTGTATGTGTGTGTGTCAGTCTGTTGAGAACAAAGTGTTGTGCGCAAGATATCTCGAGAACGAAACGTCGGCTCGACTTCAAAATTGATCGATTTATTCCTTGGTGAAGTCGAACGGTTCTGTCAACTTTTGGCGCATATCATGTGATTAGGGCAGGCGTATGACGTCATTACACAAAAATCTTGTGTGCGAAATTTCTCAGCAGCTGAACATCGGAGAAAGTTGAAACTTGGTGGGATTGTTGCTTGGTTGGTCCGAAAGAAGCTGTAGAGTTTTTTTGTGAGTAGAGCGAACGAATGCGGCATGTGACATCATCACGTAAAATATGTATATATTATAAACATGGGCTTGTGTGCAAAATATCTCGATAACGGAAAGTTCTATCGACTTCAAATTTTATATGGATATTGCTTGGGTCAGTCGGACGGTTCTTTCGATTTTTTGGCACATGTCACGTGATTAAGGCAGGCGTATGACGTCATTACGTAAAAATCTTGTGCGCGAAATTTCTCAGCTGCTGAACTTCGGAGAAAGTTGAAACTTGATGGGATTATTGCTTGGTAGGTCCGAAAGAAACTTTAAACATTTTTCGCGAGTTGAACGAACGAATGCGGCGTATCGCGTCATCGCGTAAAATGTGTATATTTTGAACCAGGTCTTTATGCATAATATCTCGATAACGGAAAGTCATATCGACTTAAAATTTCATATGGATATTCCTTGGTTCAGTCAGACGACTGTTTCAACTTTTTACGGGTAAAAAATTATCTGTTGTTAAGCAAAATATCTTGACATCGGAAGGTCGGATCGACTTTAAATTTGGTGTAGTTATTCCTCGGATAAGTCGCACGGTTTTGTTAAACATTATTAAACTCTTATATAAAATCAAGAAAGGTGCATAAGTCAACATCGCCCCCCCCCCGCCTCCAAATTGTTTTGCTGCTTTCTTATCTAAGCATAGGTGTTAACTACGTTGGGTGTTTCAGCAATTTTCCAGAAGATTCTCGAGGGTTCCTGCATTCTGTAGACAGCTTCAAAACAGTAACAGCATTACTGTCGGTCCATTGCTATTTGTTAGTGCCTGAAATTGAGCTTTTTGTGCGTTTCTCATCTACGGCTGTTACGTAACATGCCACCCAGTCAGGGGTCAGTGTCAGTTGTGGTGCATAATGGAGTCGTTATCTTTGAGATCGGGGAATGCTGTTGTTGTATTCTAGGTCTAAGCAGGTCTAGCTATTGATTTTTTTTCGCCGCATACTTGCTTTGGTTGCCAAGGTGTTCTATATATAGGAGCTATTTTGTATCGATTAGCATTGTTTGCAGAAGCATTTTTCGCTATTAAAGTGGGTCATGTGAAATCTTGTTATGAGACTCGGCTCCCCATTTTGGCACCGAAATGCCTCACCCCCTTCTCCCACCGAGGTGCGTCATCTGATGCGCAGTTATGAAGAATGCCTTGCTAGTGCTATTTGGCCGATAGAAATGTGCGAAGACAAAGTAGTCTATCATGGCTATAACTACACTTAGGGTACAGACCGTTACCGTTGACTTGGGTAAAAGGGTTAGAGTTGTGTTTATAGTCGGAGCTACAATAAATAGCTATGAGGGAAGGGGCGTGTGGAGGATGCTGGTTAGCGAAAAAAATCCCGACCACCTTCAAGACCTGGATAAAAGGATGTAAAGTAAGAACCGTTTGTCGTGACCCCTTCCAGATTTGGGTAAAAAGACGTACGGTAAAACTTGCCTGTCTTGACCAACTTCCTGACTCGGATAAAAATGTAACTTACAGTAAAACTACTTAAGTGACCAACTTCAGATCTGGATAAGAAGGGCCTACAGTAAAACCCGTTTTAGCGACCACCTTCCAGACTCGGATGAAACAGATGTCCATTTATATCTGTTTTAGTGACCACCATCTGTTTGGTTTATTTTGAGTTTTTTTACAATGATTTAAGGTTATGCTTGCAGAAATGACTATTTTATTTCAGTAATAAAAAAAAGGATTTTTTGTTTGGGGGGGGGGGGGCTTGGGTTTAGTCGGGAGACATTTGTTTATGTTTACAAAAACAAGAAATTAAGTAGGCATCGATTGAAAGTGTATAATATAAGACTGTACTCTTATGTTTTGTGTGCACGGGCCGCTGTAGTATTAACAATGCATTTAATACTATAATGTCCATTGTAAGACTATAGCTTTATGATTATTCAAAGCGCTGTCGGATGGGTGTGTCTGAAAAGTTATATCGTTGTAGTACCACCACAGATACTGAATTGCTCGTTTCAGTTACTTTTTCCATTATTTCAATAAAACTAAATTAAGCGTTGAGCATTCCTAGTTGCTAATGAGCTATTGGTATTTAAAACAGAACCTTATCAAACCTTACCACAATTAAATCTTTGTTAGATACAGTTTCTTTAGAAGCTGGGTCTTAAATGTATGCGATTACATAAAATTGGCCGAAATATGTGGATGAAAAAACCAGTTTCTTATTGAAATGTTAACCAGCGCCAGGTATATTCCATTACTGTCTTGAAATGTTTATTAGCGGGCTTTGGCATCCTCCTGGCTATTACTTTTTTCGTATTTCTTCAAATACTACCGAAAATAATATCGAAACCAATTTTTGCAGTAAAATCTGAAATGATACCAGGCAGTGAACGTTACTGTCTTAAACTTTCCTGTAACCGAAGCAGGCATCACTCGCGTGGATTTTGAAATTTTGGTTAAAGATTCTGGGCACTGCTATCTATCTGGTTTTTGCTTTTTTTAGTGTTTCGCCAAATTTAGCGGATATATTGATGAAAAACATCAGAACTGACACCACTGAAATACTTTGAAATTTTGGTTAGCATTAGTGTACATTGCTCCTACCCAGATAGTGATATTTTTGTGATTCACCAAAAATTGGCAGAAAATCAATTTCTTATTGAAATGTTAACTGAAGCCAGGTAGATAGCCTTGCGAATTTTGTAAGAGGCTGAAGGCCGCACAATGAAATTATGATTTTGTAAGAAAACCGAGTAGATTTATTAATTGCATTTTCAGAGCTTCCCTTAAGATTCCGCCAACTTTTGCAGACACTTTCTTTTGCCTGAATGGCTTTGGAATAACACCAAGCTAGTCAACATTTCTACTTCTCTCAATCCTTTATTCTGACAACCTATTCCACTCTCCAGAAATCTAACAATAATAGCGTAACACTTCAAAATCGAAAGTCTCTGCCCAGATGGACTTCACTAGCAACTTGAGCGTATTTTTGAGGCACTGCTGAACCTTGAGACACTGGGTAGCCTCTACGATTCTGATATCCTCGTTCTTTCCACTGACCGCCACGGCCCCAGGACGAGTTCTTGCAGTTAAACCCCTTTCGAAAACTAGGGTAAATTCAGGTTATTTATACTTATATGGTGCACTATGCAACCCTGTTCAGGAATTCCTTATTACTCAGTATTACATAACATTCATAACGTTCTTTATCTGATATATCTGATTCTATATTTCCCCAAATAGAGATCAAACGAAATATAATAAGCAACCCACCAAGCCATTTCCAGTCTGATGCCCGTTTCTGAATACAGATTTACTCGAGCAGTCTGACCCTTCTTCAAATGTTCATTTTATAAGAAAACCGATAGACACCATGTCCGAACTTATTCTACGTCCAACTCTCAAAACTTACCCAAACTTAACTAATCCCCGAGGGCGGGAGGGGTGAAAGTTATTCAGTCTACTCGATTTCATTATAAAATCGTAATTTCATTGCTGGGGGCTTTGGCCCCTTATAAAATTCCCTATTTTATTGCGGAAACTAACTTAGATTTAATAACTACATGTTCAAAGCTTTCGAAGAAATAAAATGAAAACAGCTTTTGCAAATTCGTTATCCAC
This sequence comes from Protula sp. h YS-2021, assembly GCA_949752745.1. NCBI lineage: Eukaryota > Metazoa > Annelida > Polychaeta > Sabellida > Serpulidae > Protula > Protula sp. h YS-2021. Next base: position 36,923,063 of record OX457025.1, read on the forward strand.
CCGAGTTTTTTTCCACTCGTCTTTTTGTAAAATCTTTTGAACGTCTCCACACGCTTCCAGCAAGCCGTACTTAGGATAAATGGACACCCTAGATTCGCTACTTTCGAGGTACTAGCTTAAACATAAACATGTTGTTTTAAATCAAATAAACAAGTCATGCTGTTGAATCAAGTTTGTGTTTTAATCTTGAGTTTTCGCTGGAAAATAATGGGATATCTTTGTTATTATATACAACTCTAATCCTCATTTCACTAGTTGTCAATGAATATGTAGTTTTCATACAAAGTATTAACTATTTGCTCCTTTCTTAATATTCTTCTGCATGACGTGTGCCCCTCATTAATTTTTCATGTCTGCCTTAAATTATGTGCACCGCTGTGACGACGGTAGCCTCTTCAGCACAAGGCGAAAATAACGTAAGTCAGCTGTTTCGTTTGAGAAATATTCGTAATTTCTGAGTAAACCACACAACAAACTCGCAGCTTCTCTATACATTTATTTGAAGGATAGGTATATATACCTTCTTACAGCTGGTGCTTGTATGTCCAAGGGTATAACCTTGATTTTCGCCCACTTTGGTACGTTGTCCCTAGCTCCGAATAGCTCTGACTTTAGTCCCAGCGGACCCTTTCTATCTTCCTAGGACAGAAAGGGTCACAGTTCCTTCAATAGAAATGGCCATTGATCTCAATTTTCGAGGCTCGGGATCTTTCGGCGCACGTTCAAGGACACCGATGCTTTTTCTTTAAGAGCACACAAAGGGTGTTTACTATTCTGGCAGATAATCCTCTCGAGAACTCGGCGCTTTTACTATTCCGGCAGATAAATTATCTGGCAGCCATTTTTTCTCTCGGAAACTCACTTCCGGAGAAGTGTTCAAAAGCACGTGACAAAAACAAAACATATGACGTCGTTAAGGTAAACACGTGGATAAGAAATAATTTTTCTTTGATCAATTCATATTGTGAATAATAAAACTTTATCCACAATTAAGAAAAGGTATATTACGATATGTGTTAAATGTTTTCTGAAATATTGTTGTTAATAGCAATACATTTTCATGTAAATGGAAAGTTTCCAAAAGTTCGTCTGCTTTACCCCGGGAGCTGTCACATTTCCAAAATGGCGTCCTCTCTCGCGAGATTGTGAATGCCAAAAAAAAGTTTAAACTACTTCTTTCGAAGAGGATAAGAAAATAGAAATTTATTGCACAGTTGCAAATACGATTGGTGTTAACAACATTAAGCACTGTTTTTCAAATATAAGATGCATTTTTATATGAGCGATAAAAGAATTTCTCGTTTCTCCAGCACTAGTACTATTCTGAGCCTTTCTCGAAAAAAAGGCATTTGTGCGCATCCAACATTCTCGGCCTCTCGGCGCTCAGAATAGTAAACACGGTAAGAAGTACCCTGGCGCATTATCTTCGACCTCAGCGAAACTCCCAAACTAGAGTAAAGCGTGGTTTTGCAACTGTGGATTCACTGTTGTGGGCGATAATGAGGGATTCGATATCCTGATCTCACGAAAACACATATTTTTCTCAGTAAAAAATTGTTATCTGACCATAAAACTTGTGCGCCATAATTTATAATTAGGCCATTTATGTGATGCACCCTTTCTAAAATAACGGCGTTGGCCCCAGTCATGCGCCGAGATTTGAAAATTGACATCAATGACATTTCCTGTTGTAGGAACTATGACTCTAGCTGTCATAGGAAGAGTCATCTAGGACTACTCTGACTTGTATGCATCGTATATCTCTCTGTCAGAGCTACGACGCCTTCCATTGCTCCACTAATAGCGGTCAATTTCATATTTTCTGAGGCACGAATCCTGCATACCAGCCCTATTATTCAAACATCTACAGAAAGTTCATGCCCAATATGCCCTTTTTGTAAAACAGGCATAGTTTTTAGTGAGCTGTATATCTTTTATTTATTCATAAAAGTGCAGAAAAGTTAGCTTCCGCACCCACCTGTCAAATGTCTGTTTACATTCTGACCTTTAAATGTCACGTGATCAAAGTCAAGGGACCGAAAATTTAAATAAAGGGGTCATAGTTTATTTCTAAAATAATACTAAAATAGTTGACAGATGCAGAGTTAGGTATAAATTTATTTTGTATACCCACAATATTTGACTTTTTATTTTAACATTCTTTTTGAAAGATCAATTTAAAAGTTTTTTGGTGGATAATTGCAAAAATTATTGCTACTATTTCACGTAATAAAGTTTGCTCCCTGTATACAAACAAATCATCAAATGTCAATTACTGCGGGAGATTGGGGTTATTTCCGTATTATTTTCTTTTAAAGAAAGCGTAACACAGAAGTTGTATATGATTACCGTTGTACTTTGAGGGCCTTTAGCAAATGCCAATAAAAGCCTATGGGTCGTTGAATCTCACACAAAGTAGCCACAGGGGTGCCTCAAAGCCAGTGCAGTTGACTTGCTTATCGTTACATAGCGAGGCTTTGAAGCGGTGCCTGGAAACTTTTTAGCGCACCGCCTCTTGGAGCTACGTTGTTCCATGCTACCCTCCAGCTCATTCTATGGTTTGAAACAGGGTGTATTTTCCCCCAGTAATTTGACCCAGAATGTTCCCGTTATGGCCATAAAAATAACCCAAAACAAAATTTAACACCAGCATTTCAGATCAAGGCCCAAAATATGGGTGAATCTTTCAGCTGTCCTTTAGAAAAAAATACAGGTCTTGCTGGCATAATAATACCAGTTTTTGAAACCTTGTAGTTTGAAAACAACTCCCATTTAAGAACATGTTAGACAGCGTTCCACTGTGAATATGTGCTAGTTAGCATCACCAAGGAGTGTTACGCTTTGTTTGCATTGGTTTCCTTTTGCAGACAGGAAGGAAAGCCATGTTTGAGGTAGGCCAGTGGGAAGGTGTCGATGTATCTCCGGATATCTGTAGAGGGATCTCACAGGAGATACCTGCAGTGCAATCGCGCAGACACAAACAGCGCGGTAGGGCAAGTCTGAAATCCGATAAGAAACCGAAGGCGAAGAAAAACAAGAAGTTACAGCGGGGTGACCAGTCAGTGCTTAACAACGACACAGGTCCCGTGAACATCAGCGTACGTGGAGGGAAGGCGACGGGTAAACGCGATCCCACGAGAAGTGAAGGCGTGACGTCACAAAGCGGCATGTGGGCGGTCAGCGCACAGGCACCGGAAGCGTCACGTGATCGGGCGGTGATACCACGTGACAATGCTGTGACTGCATTACGTAATAAAGAAAGAACCGTGTCACCCCGTGGGGGCAAAAAGAGAAAAAATAAATTCAAAGACATTGCAGACAAGAGGATGAAGACCGTTGGTGCGGAACTTAGATTAAAATCACCTGGTAATAACCCAGAGTCACGTGTGTCTGCTAAAGGGTCATGTGACAATACGCGCATGTCATGTGGGCGTGTCCAGGCATCAGCAAATGATCACGAAGCCAGCGAAGGACCAATAATCAAGAAACAAAGAATGTCCGATTCGATATCAGAGAGGAGAGACGAAAACATAAAACGCAGGGTAAAATCGCGGCATAAACAGTCTAAACGTGAGGTTGTTCTGAGTCAAAGTAAGCAGCTGTCAAGGGGAGGTACTACGGATGTTTCTTGTGCTTTAAAGAGTGCTCAGCAGGTGATGGATAAAACTGGTGATGGAAAAGATGAAAGGAATAAGGAATGCCTGGAACAGTCCGTGGGCCGGTCGGACGACAGAGCGGAGGGTGGTGTGATTCGTCCTGGCGTGGCTACAGAAAAACACGTGGGTCGGTCCCGCGAAAAAACTGCAAAGTCACGAGAGGAGAAAGTTGACAAATTACTAGAAAAAAATGATAGTGTGGGGAAAGAAACACCAACAGGGAAAGTTGACAGCTCGCAGGGTAAAAATGACACATTTTCGGCGAAATCCAAATCTTTCCATTTTGACGTGGACAAACTGAAGAGTGTTCTGTCTAGCACGGAGAAGGAGCGAGTGACGTCACGGGTGAAGAAAGAAAAGCGAGTGATGACGCTTGGGGAGAGAATGCGGGAGAGGCTGAACGCGGCAAGGTTCAGGTAAGTCTGTAGACGAGCGCGATGGGCGAGTGGGAAAGGTGCGAGTGTGTGTGTGTGGGGAGAGGGGGTGGGATCATGACGGTTGGGGAGAGGATGCGGAAGAGGCTGAACGCGGCAAGGTTCAGGTAAGTCTGTAGACGAGCGCGGTGGGGGAGTGGGAAAGGCGCGGGTGTGTCTTGCAGGCGAACTCTGCAGACGGTTGGGAACGGGAGGGAGAGGGCTAGAGGGCGGAGGGGTGGACTCTGGTTGCTAGCCTACAATACTACTCGTATAAATGTGAGAAAAAATTCTGTGTCTTTTTTTTTTTTCTTCATGATCCTTGAAATATATCGTAAACAAGTACATAAATAAATAAAATGAATAAATAAATAAATAATTATAATATAAAAAATGTAATAATAATCATAGTTAATAATAATAATAAGATACGAATTCAGGAGCAGATTTTAAATCAAGAATTAGCATTTTGGATTTCAGAGCCGAGGTCAGTTATTTTTAAGTTTCATTTTATTCCTTAGATATCTGAACGAACGGTTGTACAACCAAACGGGTAAAGAGTCATTAAAGCTTTTCAAGAAAGACCCACACGCTTTCCGCGTCTACCACGAGGGCTTCGAATCCCAGGTGGATAAGTGGCCGAGTAACCCCGTGACCAGGGTCATTCAGGTCATACGTGGCAGGTGAGTCACATGTCTTATGTCATACTTGATTAAGTGGACGCTTCAAATCGGCAGCCATTTGTAAATTTTTTGAAGTAAATTTTTAATTAACAAACAAGTTCACACAACGATCAAGATATATCACCATGGTATGAGTAACAGCTATGCGAAACCACGTATTTTTTTACTTGTAGTACGAATTAGGGGTGTGTTGCATGAATATGGACCGGGCAAGACTGGCGGGCTTAGCCTAAGTCCCGAGTCAGACTAGTTTCAAAGCAATATTTATGACTTGAACTTCTTGTTCTTTATTTAAATTGACCACATATAAGACCGGGGGAGGGGGTACATCCTTGCAGCACCCTCATACCACTGTTGGTGTTGTAGAGGTGTTGTGTTCGTGCAGGTCGCCCCCCCCCTCCCCCGCCTCGTGGTGGGAGACTGTCTGTCGGTTCAGCGTCAGTGTTGTGTGTTTTTGCAGGTCGCCTTCCCCCCTCCCCCTTCTCCTGGTGGTTGACTAACTGTCGGTGTTGCATCAGTGCTGTGCGTTTAAACAGACCGCCCTCCGTTGTGTTGGTTCACTTTCTGTTGGTGTAGCATAAGTGATGTGTGCTTGCGCAGGTCGCCCTCCCTCGTTGTGGCAGACTTTGGATGCGGAGACGCCAAGATCGCGCAGGGCGTGCCCAACACCGTTCACTCGTTTGACCTAGTCGCCATGAACAATTACGTCACTTCCTGCGACATGGCTCATGTAAGTCTCATTTTGCACAAGGGATAGAGAGTTATCGCTATGAGGGTTAGCATGAGAGGGTTGCTGAAATCAGCGTCGGGATAAGGGGGAGAGGAAGGGAGATGTCAGAGGTTGACTACGTTGTAAAACAGTGTTTAAAACTAGAAGCTCATTCCGCTAGCGAAATGTTAAACACTTGACAAAAATTAATACGCAAAAATACTTCCTTCAGTGGGTTATTTCTTGAATAATATATTGCAAACAACACAGCTTGAATACGTCTTATAAGCCGAGTGGTTGTTGTTGACTTAAAGTTTTATTGACTGATCAGGCATACGCCTTGTTATCTATTTACGCAGTGAGAGCTCGCACAAAGCTCACTGAGCAAATGTGTATTCTGTGCTGTTGTTAAATGCTACGCATTTACTTGCAAAAAATACACTCTTTTCACATGGCGTTTTAACAAAGAAAACGAAATTAAAGACGAAAATAAAAAGTGACATGCACAACAGATCAAGCTCTTCATAAGTCCCAAGTTTCATGGTCGTAGGGCCCATAGTGTCAGACAAGAAGAAGACACAAAAAATCGGGAAAAACTGTCAAGAAGAAATAAAAAGGACGAATTTTGCTCGCACAAATTCATATAACACTTGCAAGCCAAAAGCTTGTCAAGTGTTAATAATAATGTGGTGAGAACACCAAAGGTTTGTTGTGGAAGATGTCCATAAAACCTTTTAAATTTTCAAGTGAAACTCCTCAAGCAGTGCCGAAATTCCCTCGACAATCGTGCCAGCGGATATTACTGCTACTGCATTAGACAACATTAATTTTCTTGCGTTTAATGTTGAGCGTTTAGTTGACCAGATTCAGCGCATCACATTTGGTCACTTACAGTGATTTCTGTGTTGTTTGGTGGCATAAAACGTCCTGTTACTGTCCTTGTGCTCAACTTGCCTATATGCCTATGTGTATGTTCTGTTTGCTGCCAGGTTCCGCTAGAGGAATGCAATGTTGACGTGTAGCTTCTGCCAGAGCGGTCCAATGTTGATCCTTATGTATTTTGTTGACGGGTTCCATTATAGAAATACGTGTTGGTTTGTTTAGGTTGTATTTCTCGTCAGGTTCCCCTGGAGCGAGCAAATGTTGACGTGTGAGTTTTGTTGACAGATTTCGCTAGTGTTAATCTGTGTTTTATTTGTTGACAGGTTCCGTTAGAGCTAGCCACTGTTGACCTCTGTGTGTTTGTTTGTCAACGGATTCCGTTAGAACGAGCTAGTATTGACCCCTCTGTGTTTGTTTGTTGACAGGTCCCGTTACTGCAAGCCAGTGTTGACCTCTGTGTGTTTTGTCTGTCCCTGATGGGCACAAATCTAGTGGATTATCTCTGCGAGGCAAACAGAGTTCTGAAGAAGGGGTGAGTCATTGCTGTCGCTAAATGGGTGAAAAAAGGCTAAGTGTACTACTGGCTAGGCAGACGGTTAGACGGTCTAGCGGACCGCTACTCGGCCAGTTGTCTTCTTGGAGTTAACAAACGCGAATGGATCTGTGCCTGGTTTTTTTGCGTGCGGTGATTTCTTAAGCTTTCAATGTTCTCATGGCTATTCTTAGGAATCCCCCCCCCCAAAAAAAAAGAAATATTAAATAAAATAATAAATAAATAAATAAATAATATTGAATATGGTACATCAAGTGACATGCTGTCTGTAACTACGATAACGGTGCTATAAAGAATCCTTATAGCAGTGAAGAACATGAGGACAACGTTGTAAAGTCGTGGCTTTTATAGCCTTACACTGCAGTTCTATGAAGTGCAACCTCGTTAAAATGGCATGGCTGGACCGAGAATTTATACCGTTGTATTTGACATGTTGTTATAACCGCTATTTTTAAACTGACAAAAGCTTGAAGTTTGAACCCCACAGTTACGTCTTTAACAGCGTTATATCGTTATAACAGATGTCGTTACCAGCGCTGTGTCGTTATAACAGATGTTGTTACGGGCGCTATGTCATTATAACATGTCTTTACCAGCATCATGTAGTTATATCCGATGTCCTTACGGGCGCTATGCCGTTATAACCGGTGTCGTTATAAAGAGGTTCTACCGTAGCTAATTACTACAATATTCCCGAGTTCGTTATTTAGGGAAGTAAAACAGGAAGCAGTTGTACATCTCGTGCTGTTATTGTCCTACAGCCAACCACTACTGCGGGGCGGTGTGTTATGGCCTGTTTCTTAAGCCATCCTGCGAAAATAGTACTCTAAAAGAGCGGGACCATTTTTTGTCCACATCAGCTTTGTGCTTTTACACAACAAATTATTGGTCTCTCCAGAGGTCCGCTGTTTTAAAACAACGGTCTGGTGTGGCCCAAATATAACAGTAATGTCACCCGATGACCTAATTGTTGCCTGGTTACACGCGCTGTTCAGGGAAAACCCTCTTCATTTTTACTGTAACCCTGACCTTTAATTTTATCACGAAAAAAAAAACACGAGAAAACAAGATTTAGCTTGCCTTCTTTCTTAATATACTTTCCCTGATGATGTGTAACGCTGTGCCTCTGGTCTAGTTCAAGGGACCACTTGTTTTTGTTTTTTTTTGTTTTGTTTTTTTTGTGTGTTCATGTTCTCCGCGATATAAACTGATCCTCACCTCCAGGGCTGGTATGAAATATTTCGAATGAAATATTTCTTGAAATATTTCATGAAATATTTTACTGTAAAAATTTCAAAAATTTCACATCTTTTGAAATTTTTAAATAAGAAATAAGTTGGAAATCAAGAATACCACATACTGACGGATACCTATCCACGGACTTCATCTTTAGTTGTCGGTTAATACACTGCGTTGGCATAACTCTATCAGTAAACAATGCAGCCACAGAAATCCTGCGTGGTCTATGACTTTTGAGTAGCAAAGCTAGCAGTTGCTGGCCTATAGCACCGTTGACACATCTGCTCCGGGTATCTGAGCGGGTGTTTCTAAGGGGTGGGGAGAGAGGGAGGGGAGTTTATATTAACTGCTGAAAGGGGGCGCACTGTTAAAGGCACAGGGAAAAGAGGTCGGATATGTACACAATAGGTCATAAGTATAGCAGACAGTATGCTAGCTAAACAAACAGGGAGTAACTCACGCCCGAGTTTACTTCAAGTTTAGCACTGTTTAAATAGTCACCCTTAATTCTGCAATAAAGCGGTGTTTCCCATTTAAACGAGAAAAAGCTTTGCCTTTATCCGGTTTACGATAAAGCGGTATGCAATTATCCCGTTAAAAATACATAATTTTATGCAATCAACCGATTTGTGCGTTTAGCCGGTATGCGATTCTGTCATTTTATCTGTCTATGAATTTTTTACGTGGTATTTGTTAAATTAAATGAACAGATATTACACATAGCCTGGAACTGTGTTTTTTCTAATGTGCATTGAAATATTTCAGAAATTTCAATATTTTTATGAAATATTTCAAAAATTTCAAATTTCATGAAATTTTTAAAAATTTCGAAATTTTTACCAGCCCTGCTCACCTCAAATATATCACTAAATCTTAACCGAATTCATCTCCTGCAAAACATGTAGCGTAATATTAAATACTTACAAACTAAAGTTTATTTTGGTTGCTAATGTTTCAACTAAAAAAGGTTTGCTGGCCAAGGTGAGAAAAATCGATGAGTAATCTGTGGCGATGTGTTTGTATTTCCGCGGGCAGGGGGACGCTGATTGTAGCTGAGGTGGTGAGTCGATTCGACCACGTGAAACGCTTCGTCAAGAAGGTGGAGCAACTGGGATTTTCGGCTGTCAATCAGGTGTGTGAGTCAATCGAATGTATGTAACATCCTCACACCAATTATACCCCCAACCCACCTGACATAACATCCTCCATTCAAGGAACATAGCCTACCCCCCCCCCCCCACCTGTCATAATTAACATCCTCCCTCCCCCCACCTAACATAACCTCCTACCCCCACCTGGAATAACCATCCTCCCCTCCCCACAATTTCATATGCCCCGTCCCCCGTTTTTGTCTGCCCGGCCAGAAGCTCCTTGTCCCTACGCCTGCCCCCCCCCCCTCCTCCCTCCCCCGCCCTCTATGATAATTGTTTTCTTTTGCCTGGGTATGTAAAACTGGGAAGTGGGGGCGTATCATCGGGGCTGCAGTCTTTGTTGTTTACTGTGTCATTGAAGTGAATAATGTGGACAAATCCATCGCACGTTAATCTAAGTACACATCGTGCCCCGCGATACCCTCCTTTGCCCTTCCCCCGTTAAGAGCTGTCACGTCCCGTCGAGCCCCGTGAAGTGACCAGTCTGCTCCCCTCCTTTGCCCTCCCCCCTTCCCCCGTTAAGAGCTGGTCCCGTCGTGCCCCGTGAAGTGACCTGTCTGATCCCCTCCTTTGCCCTTCCCCCGTTAAGAGCTGTCACGTCCCGTCGAGCCCCGTGAAGTCACCTGTCTGATCCCCTCCTTTGCCCTCCCCCCTTCCCCCGTTAAGAGCTGGTCCCGTCGTGCCCCGTCATGTGATCGGTCTGATCCCCTCCCTTGCCCCCTCCCCCCCCCCGGTGATAAGAGCTGTCCCGTCCTGTCGTACCCCGTGATGTTACTTGTCTGATCCGGTCCCTTGCCTCCCCCCCCCTCCTACCCCGTTAAGAGCAATCCCGTCCTATGATATGACCTGTCTGATCCCGTCCCTTGCCCTCCCTCCACTACCCCCCTCTTAAGAGCTATTTCCGTCTCGTCGTCGCCCGTATATGACCTATCTGACTTTATCCCATGTATCCACACAAACGTGCGTCTGTTCGTTTGTCAGTGTTGCTGCTCGCCGACTGGCCACGTGTGCGGCGTGTATTTATGTAACATATACCGAGATTCATCAAATTGGCAGTGTTTTAGCAAGCAATTTCACCAGCAGCTTTCTCAAGTGCAACGAATTGTTTATGTGAATGCAAAAAAGAACACAGAAAGTTGTTGTGTTTGATAGAATACTCGCTGCTGAGGCTCCACAGCTGTGCCTCTTTCATGTTGATTAGAACTGAGATGAGAACTGGAGAAATGAGTTGGTGAATACATTTGGCGGACGGGAGGTGATGGGTGGGGTGGGGGTGGGGTTTAGGGGCAGCCAGGGGGGCGACTATGTGTGGTGGGGGGTGTTAATGACATGTTGTTTATGCCTGTTTCAACATTATGTCGACTGTTCACTGGAGTGGCGGTGATATAACAAATTTATGGGTCTCGAACCTTGTCAGAAAATGTTGAGAAATGTCGGTATGGTTTCCCGTATCACGGTCTGTGTCGTGCAGCGTTAAGGCATCGAGTTTTGACCTACTTCAAGTCTCAAGGCAAAAAAGTACAGTTTATGTTTCTCGTGAGCTGAGGGAAGTCAGCCCTGCACTGACATCAATACAGTTGTGAGTTGATGATAGTGCCCCCCTCCTCACCAAAAGAAAAAAATATTTTGCAACTTCTTCCCTGATTCGTTCTTTTTTCTTCCTATTTTTATCCACTTTTATTATATCTCCCCGACCAAGGGGATACATAAACTGTTTGTACATTCTGTGTGTTTGTAGGTGTGTGTGTGTCAGTCTGTTGTGAACGAAATGTTGGGTGTAAGATATCTCAAAAGCGAAAAGTCCGATCGACTTCAAACGGTTCTGTCAACTTTTGACGCGTGTTAAGTTATTAAGGAAAGTGCTTGACGCCATTACGTAAAAAATCTTGTGTGCAAAACGTCAAAGCCGCTGAACATCGGAGAAAGTTTAAATTTGGTTTGATTTATTCTTGGTAGGTCGGAAAGATCTTTCAAATTTTGTCGCGAGTAGAACGCACGGGTACGGCATATTATGTGATCACGCAAAATGTGTATATATTTTGAGCAAGATCTTGTGTCCAAAATATCTCGAAAACGGAAGGTCGTATGGACTTCAAATTTTATATCAGTAATCTTTGGGTCTGTCGGATGGCTCTCCCAACTTCTAAGGCGTGTAGCGAAATTAAGGAAAGCGTATGACGTCATTACGTAAAAATCTTCTATGTAAGATTTATCAGCCACTGGATATCGGATATAGTTGAAACTTCTTGACAGTTGTGGTGCTTTATCTACTATAAAAACCTCAGTCGTTATGTTTATGCTAAGAAATATGACGAATTTGATTCAGGAACGTGTTTGAGGAAACAGCCTCCTCTCGCCCCCCCCCCCCTCCCCTCTACTCACTCGTCCCACTTCGTTTGCAGTACCTGGAAGTATTTTTCACTTCTGAAGTGGGTCATCTGATATCTTGTGTTATGACAAACAACGCAGTATTTAGAAACCAAAATGCCCCCCCCCCCACTCTCCCACCGAGATAAGTCGTGTGTTGCACAGTTATGAAAAGTGCCTTTCTAGTGCTCTTTGGACGATGGGAATGTACGAAGACAAGGTAATATATCATGGCTACACTTAGGATACAGACCGTTATCGTAACCTTGGGTAACAGGGTTAGGGTTGCGTTTAGAGTCGTACCTACATTAGGTGGCCAGGGGTGGGGATGGGAGATGACGGTTAGCAAGAAAAAAAATCACCACTGAAGTAGGGAATTGGTAATGTAGCGACCACCTTCTAGACCGGGTAAAGAGACTGCGGTAAAACCTGTTTGTGACGCCCACCTTCAAGACCCGATGAAAAGATGCAAAATAAAACCTGTCTTTGTGATCCCTTCCAGATTCGTATAAAAAGACGTACAATAAAACCTGTCTTGACCAACTTCGAGACCCGGATAAAAATGTAACGTACATAAAACTACTGTAGTGACCAACTTCCAGACCCTGATAAAAGGGACTTACAGTACACTCGCTTTATCGACCACCTTCCAGACTCGGACTCAGACGTGCAGTGAAATCTGTTTTAGTGACCACCATCTAGTTGTTTTTTTTTTTTTTTTTTTTTTTTTTGGCAATGAATTATGTTTGCAGAAATGAAGCTTTTGTTTCAGTAGTAAGAAAAAGGAAAATGGTTATTGGGGAATCATAGGTTTAGTCGGCGAGACATAAGTTTTTGTTTACAAAAAAAAAAACCCCAAAAAAAAAAAAACAAACAAACAAACAAAAAAAAAGCAAGAAACAAAGTAGGTTTGATTGAAAGCTTGTGGTATAAGCTTGTAGTCTTAGCAGTTTTGTGTGCACTGGCCGCACTAGTTTCATTAAATCATCATTAACGTGGTGGTTTTACGTTGTCAAGGGTATTCATATATGGATGTAGTTGTTCTCATTTTCTAATTTGGTGATATTTTGCCTTGCAGGACCAGAACGGAAAGATGTTTGTTTGGTTTGAGTTTAAGAAAGTTTCAAATTCACCCATTCTGGACCAGCTGCCGGAAATAGAACTGGCACCCTGCACGTATAAGAAACGATAGAAATGGCATCTACCTTTATATGGCGCAATAGAACTTGCACCCTGAATGTGAAAAAAAGCGAAAGAACTGGCACCCTGCACATGAAAGACGTGATAAAACTGGTAGCCTATACGCATAAGAATCTATCGGGCTGGTAACCAGCTCCACAATGATCTTTAGAGCTGGATAGAACTAGCATAGAACCATAGTACCATAGAACTGGTACCCTGTACATCCTGCAGGCGATAGAACTAGCATCCAAAAACAGTTTCTGAAATTAATTACTTGTGGCGTAATTCGCCGTATTAATATGTGATCGATTATCAGTTTGATTTCATCATTTATTGTTGCATCGATACTAAATAAACTTGTGACAATCAATTGAAATATGAAATGTTTAACAGATTAAAAGCCTATGGCTTAATGGTTTATTTTTTCCCAAAATTCATATGGCTTAATGGTTTGCTTGTTTCTTTGTTTTCTCGTTTAAGATCTTGGGGTGACCGCACCGAGTGTAAATGTCATGTTAGAGCATAAAAATTAACGATGTGAGTGCGTGTGTACTCGTCTGTGTTTACAATGAAGTTTTGCAACGTGTGACGTGATGAATTTTTTCTAGCACTGGTGGCCATCGTGGGAATAGGACCCGCTCAGGGGAACAGATGTTCATTATTTTATTTTCACAATTCGCCATTCTGGTAAATTTGGTTGAATTTGCTTGTAGTTTAGGTCAGGGCTTACAAAAGTACCAGAGCCGATTTTTGATTTTCGCCAATTTGGAAAATTTTGAAATTTCAAAGTGGCCACGCCGCCAATTCCCTACTTCATTGGTGATTATTTTTGCTTACCGTCAACCGCCGACCCCACCCCTCCCCATCTCTGAAAGCAACCCTTACCTTTTTACCTCTCACAGTATGGGTCTGTACCCTAAAGTGCACTTACTTCCATTATATATACCCTGTCTTCGTGCATCTCTCCTCAAAAAAAAAAAAACGCTACAAAGGCAGCTTCATAACCGTACAATGGATAACTCACCTCGGTATGGAGGGGGGGGGGCACATTTTGGTGTCAGAATGATGATCTGCCTCTCATAGCACAAGATCGCAGCTGACTCACTTAAAAGTGAAAAATACTTCCACAAACAATGTTGCATGGGGTTAAGTAATTGCTCCCATATATGGAACAGCTCACCATCCAGGTGAAAGCAACTTTGCCGGGGACGGGTGTGGGAGGGAGGGAGTAGCAATGACCTATTTATTTGTCAAAAATCAATAACACGCATCCCTCTAGAAGAGGATTAGTTACTGAAGGGCAAAATAAATATGCGCACGGAAAATGATGTGATACCCTATGTGCCGCCAGCAGCGATAACTTGTGCACTGGTTACCACCTACACGCACCACGTTTGAAGCTAATCCAACGTCTTGTTCGACAGTTATTTTGTTAACAAAATCAGGTGTCTACAACAGACTCGCACACCACACACACGCAACACACACAGAATGCACAAAGACAAAATATTTCCTTTCTACGGATGAAACATAATTAAAATATGTTAGAACCACGTGGTTTTTCAGGAATAAACCGAATTCTTAACTATCCCCCGTTAAGGGTAGACAAAGAGATTTAATTATGCAAGAGAAGCGCAAATTTTGGTGAACGTCAGTGGTCATTCTAGGTCACGGTCAGCTTTGAATATTACTTTGACTTTGAATATTACATTCGACAGTGTCGTAGAGGTGAGTTCTGTAAATAGGATTCCACCAAAGCCCTAAGCTCGCAAGCATATTTAAATGAAACTTTTGGTGACCTTGATTACATTGTTCCAGATCAGGGATGCACTTGAGTATTTACCTTCGACATTGTTGTAAGGGTAGGCTATGAACACGATTTTTGCTTGGAATTCTGAACGGATTTTAATTAAACTCTGGTTTGACCGTTCATATGGATGACCTCTTGGGCTGAAAGATTTTTTGTGACCTCATGACGCCATTCAAGGTCACGACTTTACTTTGACCTTCACTGCTGTTGTATGTGTATGTTTCTTTTTTTTCGCATTTGAATGTAGTTCCCGGTTAAGCCATGGCCGCAAGAAAGATGGTGACCATGATGTAAGAAGAAATGTGATTGGCTGCAAACAGTCGCGTGGTACATGGTTGCCAAATAGTGGAGCCTGGAGAGCTTAAAGCAAACGGTAAGAAGTTTTAAAGGTGGCTAAGCCCATATAGATGGAAGACTATGTAAGGCATTGCAGGAAAGAAATAGTATGATAACTTAAATTCTTGTGGTGTGCATATCTACTCGAATGGATATCCTTTCCTTTGAGTTATATAATGATAAAAGACGAAAAAATTATTATTAGCGATATAAAAGCATCATTGCATGGTCATCACAGCTCAAATAAAAAATCAAAATAATAATAATAATTTAACTGACGGATCGGCAGTTCTTTGAAGTGGTTAAAATTTCCCACATTTTCTTGCGGGACTTTTAAGATAAGTACTCAGAATCTGTAAGACCAGTATATAGAAACTTTACACACACTGACGCGTCGGCACTTTCTAAAAACATTTATAAATAATTATACATTTGCATTGCGATTGGAGTTTTGTCCAGACAAGGAGTGGAATTCTGCTCTGTCCTTATTTTTAAAATAAGGAAAAAAAGGTATTCTGCTCTATCCTCAAACTTAACAAAGTCTTTTAAAATAAGGACAAAAATTAAGGATGGACCATCTAATCTCAAGAATAAGGACGTCCTTAATATAAGGACAGAGCAGAATACCACCCAAGGTCTCATAAACTGTTAAGGCCAA